>JAXLNO010002438.1:0-27500 GCA_038087875.1 Malacoraja senta
AGTGGTGTGGGGAGGGGGTGGTTGGATGGGAGAGGGAGGGGACGAGGGAGATGGGGTAGGGGGGGAGAGGGAGAAGAGTGTGGAGGAAGGGGGAAGAGTGGGGAGGGGGAAGGGGGTGCGAGAGAGAGGGATCGGGGTGGGAGGGGTGGGGGAGAGAGGGATGGGGGTGGGAGGAGGAGAGGAGGAGAGGGAGAGGGAGGGAGATGGGGAAGAGAGGGAGGGAGAGGGAAGGGAGGGGAGGAGAGGGGTTGGGAGGGAGATGGGGAGGGGTTGGGGAGATAAGTGGAAGAATGGGGAGGGAGGGGGAGAGGTGTATGGGGAGTGGTGGAAGTGGGAGAGAGGAGGGGGTGAGGGATAGGGAGAGTGGTGGAAGAGGGACAGCGGGGTAGGGGAAGGGGTGAGGGGAGAGAGAGGGATTGGGGAGGGAGAGATAGAGGGGTGGGGTAAGGGGGAGAGTTGGAAGAGTGGGGAGGGAGGGGAAGGTGGAGTGGTGGATGAGGGACAGAGGGGTAGGGGAAAGGGGGCGGGGAGAGAGGGAAGGGGGACGGGAGGAGAGAGGGATGGGGAGGAGGAGAGCGGTGTGGGAGAGGGGGAGGGATGCGGAGGGAGGGGATTAGGGAGATGGGGTAGGGGTGGGAGGGGGAGAGTGCGGAGGCAGAAGGGGGTGGGGGAGAGAGGGGAGGAGGGGGAGATGGAGAGGGGGAGGGGAGAGGGGTGGGGACGGGAGGAGTGAAGGATGGGGATGGGGAGAGAGGTGGGGGGGAAGGGGGAGGGAGGGGAGGAGGGAGATGGGGTAGGGGAGGGGGGAGAAGGAGTGTGGAGGGAGGGGGAGAGGGGTGGGATGAGAGAGGGGAAAGAGTGTGGAGGGAGAGTGGGAGGGGGAGGGGGGAGAGAAGTGGAAGAGTGGGCAGGGAGGCAGGGGGGAGGGGGGTGTGGTGGTAGAGTGACAGAGGGGTAGGGGATGGGTGCGGGAGAGGGGAGGGAGGGGGAGGGAGGGGGACAGAGAATGGTGGGGGGAGGGAGAGTGAGAGGGGTGGGGTAATGGGGAGAGAAGTGGAAGAGTGGGGAGGGAGGGGAAGGGGGGAGGGTGGAAGAGGGACAGAGGTGAAAGGGGAGGAGGGCGGGGGGAGAGAGGGAATGGGGGTGGGGTAGAGAGGAAGAGGGTGGGGGAGAGAGGGATGTGGGTGGGAGGAGGAGGGGGAGGAGAGGGCGAGGGGTGAAGAGAGGGAGATGGAGGGGGAGGAGAGAGGTATCGGGGAGGGGAAGCGGGAGGGGGAGTGGGAGGGAGGCGAGAAGGGAGATGGGGTAGGGGGTAGAGGGGGAAGAGTGTGGATGGAGGGGGAAGAGTGGGGAGGGGGAGGGGTGGGGGAGAGAGGGAAGGGGGTGTGGGAGGGAAGGGGGGAGAGGGAAGGGGGTGAGGGAGAGAGGGAAGGGGGTGGGAGGAGGAGGGGGAGGAGAGGGAGAGGGTGAGGAGAGGGAGATGGAGAGGGGGAGGAGAGAGGGATGGGGGAGGGGAGAGAGGGATGGAGAGGGAGAGAGGTGTGGGGGAGGGGTGGATGGATGGGAGAGAGAGGGAGGAGGGAGATGGGGTAGGGGAGAGAGGGGAAGAGTGTGGAGGGAGGGGGAGAGGGGTGGGGGAGAGAGGGAAATAGTGGGGAGGGACCACAACCACAAGACAGGCAGAGACGCACACACGCGCACACGCGCACACGCACGCACGCACGCACGCACGCACGCACGCACGCACGCACGCACACACGCACACACGCACACACGCACACACACACACACACACACACACACACACACACACACACACACACACACAACAGTTTTAAATATAGACTAGACCAACTTGGAGATGTTGCATTATTCAATTCCCTCGTCCAAATCATTAATATACAGTGGCTTGCAAAAGTATTCATACCCCTTGAACTTTTCCACATTTTGTCACGTTACAACCACAAACGTAATTGCACGCCACACTTTTCAGTTTTTTATTTCTAAAAAAATTTGAAAACCATGTATCATTTTCCTTCCACTTCACAATTATGCGCCACTTTGTGTTGGTCTATCACATAAAATCCCAATAAAATACATTTACGTTTGTGGTTGTGACGTGACAAAATGTGGAAAAGTTCAATGGGGTATGAAAACTTTTGCAAGCCACTGTATATTGTAAATAGCTGGGTCCCAGCACTGAGCCTTGCGGTACCTCACTAGTCACTGCCTGCTATTCTGAAAAGGACCCGTTTACTCCTACTCTTTGACTTGTCTTGGCAGAAAAACCAGACCATTTTTCCAAGACATGGACACCATTCATTGATTTATTACAAGGATAGTATGGCTCAACACAACTTTGGACTTAAATCTAATTACGGGTTGGGTGAGGGTGGGTGGGGAGGGACGAAAGGCAGGTATACCAACACTTTTCTTTCTCTTTTTCTTTTTGTCCTTTTATTTTTTTCTAATCCTCTCTTCTTTCTTTCTTTTATCCACTCTTTGGCTACACTTTGGTAGTCTAGGGGTTCTATCTTTGGACATTTCACTTTTTCTCTTTCCTGCTTTTTCTCCTTCCTTTTCTTCCAACTAAAGCTAAAAAGATAAAATTGAACCTGTACCATAACTGTGTTATTTTATAAGCCGTTGGTTCTATTTTTGTTCATTTGCTTTGAATAAATAAAAAAATAAATAATTTAAAAAACTATTTTACGTAATCAGACATCAGCTTATTTTACTTAAACTCACGTGATTGTTAGTCATTTAGCAGCACTTAATTAAATCATTTATCCAGTAAACAAGATACTAAACAAGTTACTAATTTCTACTTTAGCATCTTTGTATTCTTAATAAATAAATTTGTATTTTTGTACTCAACCTATAAACTGGTATGTAACATAGTAACATAGAAACATAGACAATAGATGCAGGAGTAGAGGCCATTCGGCCCTTCGAGCCTGCACCGCCATTCAATATGATCATGGCTGATCATCCAACTCAGTATCCTGTACCTACCTTCTCTCCATACCCCCTGATCCCTTTAGCCACAAGGGCCACATCTAACTCCCTCTTAAATATAGCCAATGAACTGGCCTCAACTACCTTCTGTGGCAGAGAATTCCAGAGATTCACCACTCTCTGTGTGAAAAATGTTTTTCTCATCTCAGTCCTAAAAGATTTCCCCCTTATCCTTAAACTGTGACCCCTTGTTCTGGACTTCCCCAACATCAGGAACAATCTTCCTGCATCTAGCCTGTCCAACCCCATAAGAATTCTGTAAGTTTCTATAAGATCCCCCCTCAATCTTCTATAATAATAAACATGATATTATGGTGTGTAACCTTTAACTGTAGCTGGAAAATAAGGGTGGCGAAATAGAGTGAGTTAGAGGACAGCTGGGAGATTAGAGTGATAGTTGGAATTTAAGGGTGGCAAAGTAAAGTAAAGTAAAGTAAATTTATTTATATAGCACTTTTCAATCAATTTCAATCAATGAAGCCAAAGTGCTTTACAGAGAAAATTATCTGTAGAAAAAAAGACACATCACACTATAAGAAATTCAACACGAACATCCCCCCACAGCAGAGTCGACACTCTCCACTGTGAGGGAAGGGCACCAAAATGTCCAGTCTTCCTCCTATTCCACTCGAGTTCGGGGCCAGTTTTGAGGCCTCCGCAGCGAGTCGCCACAACGGCAGCCCGATGTTGTAGGCCCACCTGCCGGGAAGCTGGACCACCGGCATCAGGTGGTAGGTCCTCAGCGGCTTGGAAGTGTCTGGAGCGGCCGCTCCTTCCCCGGAGACTGCGACGCCCGTTGGAGCTTCGACTCTGACTCCGTGGTGTTTTCGATCCAGCGCCGCCCACCCGCCCGCTGCGGGACGCCCTCAGACCGCAGACATCGCCCGCTCCTTGTTGGTGTCCCAGCGCTGTGCCGCCGAAGCTGCGGTCCCGGCAGAAAAACGCCGCTCCAGCCCGATGGAAGGCCGCATGGGGAGAGCGAAGATGCGATTTGGAGGAAAACCGCATCTCCGACCAGGTAGAACTGGGGTTAAAAACAGTCCCCCCCCCCCACCTCCCCACAAAGAAAGAATAGACCTCCAAATAAAAGTTATAGACAATAAAAAGGAACACTTACGTAAGAATGCTGTTCATCGATTACAGCTCAGCATTCAACACCATCATTCCCTCTAAACTGATCACCAAACTCGGTGACCTAGGCATCGACCCCTCCCTCTGCAACTGCATACTGGACTTTCTAACGAACCCAGTCTGTTAGGTTAGACAAGCACACCTCTTCAACCCTCACCCTGTGTGCTGAGTCCCCTCCTCTACTCCCTATTCACCTATGACTGCACACCTGTACATGGTACTAACACCATCATCAAGTATGCAGATGATACAACGGTGATTGGCCTCATCACTAACAATGATGAGTCGGCCTATAGGGAGGAGGTCCAGCTCCTAGCAGCATGGTGCGCTGACAACAACCTGGCCCTTAACTCCAAGAAGACCAAGGAGCTCATTGTAGACTTCAGGAAGTCTAGGGGCGGCACGCACACCCCCATCCACATTAACAGGACAGAGGTGGAACGTATTTCCAGCTTCAGGTTCCTGGGGATCAACATCTCCGATGACCTCTCTTGGACCCACAATACCTCAACTCTGGTCAAGAAGGCTCACCAGCGTCTCTTCTTCCTGAGGAGACTAAAGAAGGTCCATCTGTCTCCTCAGATTTTGGTGAACTTCTACCGCTGCACCATCGAGAGCATCCTTACCAACTGCATCACAGTATGGTATGGCAACTGCTCTGTCTCCGACCGGAAAGCACTGCAGAGGTTGGTGAAAATTGCCCAACGCATCACCGGTTCCTCACTCCCCTCCATTGAGTGTCCAAAGCAAGCGTTGTCTGCGAAGGGCGCTCAGCATCGCCAAGGACTGCTCTCACCCCAACCACAGACTGTTTACCCTCCTACCATCCGGGAGGCGCTACAGGTCTCTCCGTTGCCGGACCAGCAGGTTCAGGAACAGCTTCTTCCCTGCGGCTGTTACACTACTCAACACTGTACCTCGGTGACTGCCAATCACCTCCCCCCCCCCAGACACTCCTCCCACCAGGATTTATTAGATTTATTTATTGCTCATATTTATGTCGCTCTTCTAGGGAGATGCTAACTGCATTTCGTTGTCTCTGTACTGTACACTGCACAACGACAATAAAGTTGAATCTGAATCTGAATCTGAATTCCCCCATATTGTGTGAATTCTGCAGAGAAATACAATTCATTTTTATTGCTGCTAACCCTCTGGTTTGATATTTTTCCCCAGCTCCTGAATCTGTCTCATCTCCCCCTCCAACCCACACTGTCTGTCACTCTCACGTTCTAAACACTGGGATCATCACATTGTCTTATCTGGTGCAAGCAGAAGTGTAAACATGGCATAACACAGATCCTTCCTCTTTTACGCTGATGTTATCTTCAGATACAACTTCTCTATTTACCCTTTACATTTAAAAGTTATTCTGTATAATTCTATTGTGTAATTTTTTTTTAATACGTGAGAACAGAACATATCTGTGTGTGCTGAGGATGCATTTATTATAAGGATAGTAACTAAAAGACAGAGCAGCTCAAGTATCTGTGTTTCTCAGTGATTGGGATAAATTGTGGCAGATAATCTACAGTATGGTGCAAAGGAGAAGATTTATTCCAATTAGTTTTTACTAATATCAGCATCAAAATCAATATGTATTATCCATCCCTAACTACCTTGGAGAAGATGGCGGTGAGCTGCCTTCTTGAAGTTCTGCAATACTTTTGGTGAAGATGCTCTCACACAGCTATCAGGACTTAGTCAGAGTCATGGAACCACAGAGTCGTACAGCACAGAAACAGCTGCAACACGTCCATGCTGACCTAGTTTCCTCATCAAACTTACTTCCATTTGCCCCATATCCCTCGAAACCTTTCCTTTCCATGAACCTGTTCAAGTGTCTTTTTAATTGAAATTTTAATGCTTGCTTCAACTACCTCCTCTGGCAGCTCATCACATATTGAGTACAGTTTTGGTCTCCAAATCTGAGGAAGGACATTATAGCCATAGAGGGAGTGCAGAGAAGGTTCACCAGACTGATTCCTGGTATGTCAGGACTTTCATATGAGGAAAGACTGGATAGACTTGGCTTATACTCGCTAGAATTTAGGAGATTGAGAGGGGATCTTATAGAAACGTACAAAATTCTTATGGGGTTGGACAGGCTAGCTGCAGGAAGATTGTTCCCGATGTTGGGGAAGTCCAGCACAAGGGGTCACAGCTTAAGGATAAGGGGGAAATCCTTTAAGACCGAGATGAGGAAAAACTTTTTCACACAGAGAGTGGTGAATCTCTGGAACTCTCTGCCACAGAGGGTAGTTGAGGCCAGTTCATTGGCTATATTTAAGAGGGAGTTAGATGTGGCCCTTGTGGCTAAGGGGATCAGGGGATATGGAGAGAAGGCAGGTAAGGGATACTGAGTTGGATGATCAGCCATGATCATATTGAATGGCGGTGCAGGCTCGAAGAGCCGAATGGCCTACTCCTGCACATATTTTCTATGTTTCTATGTTTCTATACCTACTACCCATTATAGACAATAGGTGCAGGAGTAGGCCATACGGCCCTTCAAGCCAGCACCGCCATTCAATGTGATCATGGCTGATCATCCACAATCAGTACCCTGTTCCTGCCTTCTCCCCATATCCCCTGACTCTACTATCTTCAAGAGCCCTATCTAGCTCTCTCTTGAAAGCATCCAGCAAACCGGCCTCCACAACCCTCGGAGGCAGAGAATTCCACATATTCACAACCCGCTGTGTGAAAAAGTTTTTCCTCATATCCGTTCTAAATGGCTTGCCCCTTATTCTTAAACTGTGGTCTCTGGTTCTGGACTCTCCCCACATCAGGAACATGTTTCCTGCCTCTAGCGTGTCCAAACCCTTAATAATCTTATATGTTTCAATAAGATCCACTCTCATCCTTCTAAACTTCAGAGTATACAAACCCAGCCGCTCCATTCTCTCAGCATATGACAGTCCCGCCATCCCGGGAATTAACCATGTAAACCCGTGCTGCACTCCCTCAATAGCAAGAATGTCCTTCCTCAAATTAGGGGACCAAAACTGCACACAATACTCCAGGTGTGGTCTCACTAGGGCCCTACAACTGCAGAAGGATCTCTTTGCTTCTATACTCAACTCCTCTTGTTTGAATCCTTTATCCTTTGAATGTAAAGGATGCCCTTCGTGTTCATATTAAACCTTATCATCTCACCTCAAACCCGTGTTCTCTGGTTCTTGATATCCCCACACTGGGTAAAAGGCTCTGTTCATTCAGCCTATCTATTCCCCTCAATAATTGAACTATCTCAGCCTCCTGCACTCCAAGGAATAAAGTCTGAGGTAGCACAATTTTTCAGGCCCATACAGCTGATCCAATATTGGTCTCAACACCGCCTTCCCACTTTCCCCACGTCTCCTGACCTGTTGCGTTTATAGTCAATCATCCTCTACCTTGAACATAGTCAATGTCTCAGCCTCTGCAGCTCCTTTGGGAAGAAGACATCCAAAACTGTTGTGCCAGTCAGAGCAATATGGGATGACTTTGGTGTAATGACAAAACATTGTCCTCAATGAGAACTGTGCAATGGTCTTCTGATTTCTGCCAAAGCCATGGTCAACACATTCACCTGTTGCAGGTGGACAGGAGAGGAGGAGGTCAAGTAGGTCAGTTCCTTGTGTTGGCTCATTCTCTACCTGCTGTAGAAAGAGCCTGGTAGACACATCCTTCAGGGTTCGGCCATCTCAGTGAGTGGTCGTGTGACCAAGCCACTCCCAATGATGGATGCTGAGGTCCACACCCAGTGTACACTCTGTACTCTTGCTTCTTTTAATGTCATTCGAGATTTTGCTCAGCTGACCAATAATGGTGGGCATTCATTAGGACAGTGAAAGCTTCCTATGGTGAAATCTGTGGGCTCCTTCCCATGAAGAGGCAAGTGAGGAAACAGTATGCTCTTTCTCCTTTCACCAGGGCCAATCCTCTCTCCAGGAATGGTTCAGTTTATCCTAATGGGAGCAATGGAATTGCCAGCATGTTTAATGAACACAACCCTCTATGGAGGTTTTTTCATCATGAAATGGCAGGACCTCCCTGGATTGCATGTACTCTCTCACGTGGAACATCAGGCCCAGCAGGATGCAGCAAAGCACCTGGAGCTCTCCCATTTGAGATCCATTCGAAATGTTCAAAATCGCAAAGGTGCAAGTTCGATTCCAGATGGAATCTTTATTTGTTGTATAATTGTATATCTGAACCCATTTGTAACAACACCGGTGGTGCCGGAACCCTGAGCTGGAGGGGGAGTGCTATTTAGTTTGACAAGAGGCAGTGTCAGTTACTGTGCAGTGTGAGGGAACCTCAGCTTGTCCTGTGCTGGGCTCAAAGCCACGTTGCTGCTTCTCCAGAATTCCACACAAGTTCCTCTGCAGAAGGTCAGTAAACTTCAGACATTATTCTTCATTGGTAATAGTTGATTAAATGAACGGGAGATTTATTTGCTCCTATATTTAAGAGGGAGTTAGATGTGGCCCTTGTGGCTAAAGGGATCAGGGGGTATGGAGAGAAGGCAGGTACAGGATACTGAGTTGGATCATCAGCCATGATCATATTGAATGGTGGTGCAGGCTCGAAGGGCCGAATGGCCTACTCCTGCACCTATTTTCTATGTTTCTATGTATATTCGATTCCTCTTGTTATAAAGGCCAACATGTGATTCGCTTTCTTCACTGCCTGCTGTACCTGCATGCTTACTTTCATAGACTGATGAACAAGGACCACCAGGTCCCGTTGTACTTCCCCTTTTCCCAACTTGATGCCATTTAGATAGCAATCTGCCTTCCTGTTTTTGCTACCTAGATACATAGATACATAGAAATTAGGTGCAGGAGTAGGCCATTCGGCCCTTCGAGCCTGCACCGCCATTCAATACGATCATGGCTGATCATCCAACTCAGTATCCCGTACCTGCCTTCTCTCCATACCCCCTGATCCCTTTAGCCACAAGGGCCACATCTAATTCCCTCTTAAATATAGCCAATGAACTGGCCTCAACTACCCTCTGTGGCAGAGAGTTCCAGAGATTCACCACTCTCTGTGTGAAAAATTTTTTCCTCATCTCGGTCTTAAAGGATTTCCCCCTTATCCTTAAGTTGTGACCCCTTGTCCTGGACTTCCCCAACATCGGGAACAATCTTCCTGCATCTAGCCTGTCCAACCCCATAAGAATCTTGTACGTTTCTATAAGATCCCCTCTCAATCTCCTAAATTCTAGCGAGTATAAGCCAAGTCTATCCAGTCTTTCTTCATATGAAAGTCCTGACATCCCAGGAATCAGTCTGGTGAACCTTCTCTGCACTCCCTCTATGGCTATAATGTCCTTCCTCAGATTTGGAGACCAAAACTGTACGCAATACTCCAGGTGTGGTCTCACCAAGACCCTGTACAACTGCAGTAGAACCTCGCTGCTCCTATACTCAAAACCTCTTGCTATGAAGGCCAACATACCATTCGCTTTCTTCACTGCCTGCTGCACCTGCATGCCTACTTTCAATGACTGGTGTACCATGACCCCCAGGTCTCGCTGCATCTCCCCATTTCCTAATCGGCCACCATTTAGATAATAGTCTGCCTTCCCGTTTTTGCTACCAAAGTGGATAACCTCACATTTATCCACATTATACTGCATCTGCCAAACATTTGCCCACTCACCCAGCCTATCCAAGTCACCTTGCAGTCTCCTAGCATCCTCCTCACAGCTAACACTGCCCCCCAGCTTAGTGTCATCCGCAAAGTTGGAGATGTTGCTTTCAATTCCCTCGTCCAGATCATTAATATAAATTGTAAATAGCTGGGGTCCCAGCACTGAGCCTTGTGGTACCCCACTAGTCACTGCCTGCCATTGTGAAAAGGACCCGTTTACTCCTACTCTTTGCTTCCTGTTTGCCAGCCAGTTCTCTATCCACATCAATACTGAACCCCCAATACCGTGTGATTTAAGTTTGTATCCTAATCTCTTATGTGGTACCTTGTCGAAAGCCTTCTGAAAGTCCAGATACAACACATCCACTGGTTCTCCCCTATCCACTCTACTAGTTACATCCTCGAAAAATTCTATAAGATTCGTCAGACACGATTTACCTTTCGTAAATCCATGCTGACTTTGTCCAATGATTTCACCACTTTCCAAATGTGCTGCTATCCCATCTTTAATAACTGACTCTAGCAGTTTCCCCACTACCGATGTTAGACTAACTGGTCTGTAATTCCCCGTTTTCTCTCTCCCTCCCTTCTTAAAAAGTGGGGTTACGTTTGCTACCCTCCAATCCTCAGGAACTACTCCAGAATCTAAAGAGTTTTGAAAAATTATCACTAATGCATCCACTATTTCTGGAGCTACTTCCTTAAGTACTCTGGGATGCAGCCTATCTGGCCCTGGTGATTTATCGGCCTTTAATCCATTCAATTTACCCAACACCACTTCCCGACTAACCTGGATTTCACTCAGTTCCTCCATCTCCTTTGACCCGCGGCCCCCTGCTATTTCCGGCAGATTATTTATGTCTTCCTAAGTGAAGACGGAACCAAAGTAGTTATTCAATTGGTCTGCCATATCCTTGTTCCCCATGATCAATTCACCTGTTTCTGACTGCAAGGGACCTACATTTGATTTAACTAATCTCTTTCTCTTCACATATCTATAAAAACTTTTGCAGTCAGTTTTTATGTTCCCTGCCAGTTTCCTTTCATAATCTATTTTCCCTTTCCTAATTAAGCCCTTTGTCCTCCTCTGCTGGTCTCTGAATTTCTCCCAGTCCTCTGGTATGCTGCTTTTTCTGGCTAATTTGTACGCATCATCTTTTGCTTTGATACTATCCCTGATTTCCCTTGTTATCCACGGATGCACTACCTTCCTTGATTTATTCTTTTGCCAAACTGGGATGAACAATTTTTGTAGTTCATCCATGCAGTCTTTAAATGCCTTCCATTGCATATCCACCGTCAACCCTTTTAGAACTAATTGCCAGTCAATCTTGGCCAATTCACGTCTCATACCCTCAAAGTTACCTTTCTTTAAGTTCAGAACCGTTGTTTCTGAATTAACAATGTCACTCTCCATCCTAATGAAGAACTCAACCATATTATGATCACTCTTGCCCAAGGGGGCACGCACAACAAGTCTGCTAACTAACCCTTCCTCATTACTCAATACCCAGTCTAGAATAGCCTGCTCTCTCGTTGGTTCCTCTACATGTTGGTTTAGATAACTATCCCTCATACATTCCAAGAAATCCTCTTCCTCAGCACCCCTGCCAATTTGATTCACCCAATCTATATGTAGATTGAAGTCACCCATTATAACTGTTTTGCCTTTGTTGCACGCATTTCTAATTTCCTGTTTGATGCCATCCCCAACTTCACTACTACTGCTAGGTGGCCTGTACACAACGCCCACCAGCGTTTTCTGCCCCTTAGTGTTTCGCAGCTCTACCCATACCGATTCCACATCCTCCAAGCTAATGTCCTTCCTTTCCACTGCGTTAATCTCCTCTCTAACCAGCAACGCCACCCCACCTCCTTTTCCTTTCTCTCTATCCCTCCTGAATATTGAATATCCCTGGATGTTCAGCTCCCAGCCTTGGTCACCTTGGAGCCATGTCTCCGTGATCCCAACTATATCATAATCATTAATTGCTATCTGCACGTTCAACTCATCCACCTTATTACGAATGCTCCTTGCATTGAGACACAAAGCCTTCAGGCTTGTTTTTACAACGCTCTTACCCCTTATACAATTATGTTGAAAAGTGGCTCTTTTTGATTTTTGCCCTGGATTTGTCTGCCTGCCACTTTTACCTTTCACCTTGCTACCTATTGCTTCCGCCCGCATTTTACACCCCTCTGTTTCTCTGCTCACCCATTTAAGAACCCCACCACCTCTTATTCTCTGTTTATTATTGTTTTCTTCTTTCCCCCCTACATGTTGGGTCTGAGTGCTTTCCTTCTCTGCCTCCTGCCTCACACACTGTCTAATAGCATTCTCTATTTGAGTCCCTCCCCCCAACCATTCTAGTTTAAAGTCTCCCCAGTAGCCTTTGCAGATCTCCCCGCCAGGATATCGGTCCCCCTCAGGTTCAAGTGCAACCCATCCTTTTTGTACAGGTCGAACCTTCCACAAAAGAAGTCCCAATGATCCAGAAATTTGAATCCCTGCCTTCTGCACCAGTCCTTCAGCCACGCATTTATCCTCCACCTCGCTCCATTCCTACTCTCACTGTCGCGTGGTACAGGCAGTAATCCCGAGATTGTTACCTTTGCTGTCCTTCTC
This sequence comes from Malacoraja senta, assembly GCA_038087875.1. Taxonomy (NCBI): domain Eukaryota; kingdom Metazoa; phylum Chordata; class Chondrichthyes; order Rajiformes; family Rajidae; genus Malacoraja; species Malacoraja senta. The sequence continues at coordinate 12,422 of JAXLNO010002438.1, forward strand.
TTTAACTCCCCTCCTAACTCCCTAAATTCTCCTTTCAGGACCTCTTCTCTTTTTTTACCTATGTCATTGGTACCTATATGTATCACGACCTCGGGCTCCTCTCCCTGCCCTTTCAGGATGTCTTGGACACGTTGGGACACATCACAGACCCTGGCACCAGGGAGGCAAACTACCATCCGGGTCTCCCGACTGCGTCCACAGAATCGCCTGTCTGACCCCCTAACTATAGAGTCCCCTATTAATATTGCCCTCCTCTTCTTTTCCTTACCCTTCTGAGCAACAGGACCGGTCTCTATACCGGAGGCCCGGCCGCTGTCGCTACCCCCAGGTAGGCTGTCCACCCCAACAGTGCTCAAACAGGAGTACTTATTGTCAAGGTGTACAGCCACCGGGGTACTCTCTAGTCCCTGCCTGTGCCCCTTGCCTCTCCCAACCGTGATCCACTTGCCTGCCTCCTGTGGTGTTGGAGTGACCACATCCCTGTAACTCCTCTCAATGACTTCCTCGCTCTCCCTGACCAGACGGAGGTCATCGAGCTGCTGCTCCAGGTTCCTAATACGGTCCATTAGGAGCCCCATCTCGATACACCTGGCGCAGATGTGGACGTCTGGAGGGCTATCAGACTCCATGACTTCCCACATCTGACATCCAGAACAGTAAACTGCCCTGGCCGTCATACTCCCCTTACCCTGGATAGAATATAAAACAAACTGATAGAATACAAAACAAACTGCTACAACACAAAACAAACTGCTACAACACAAAACAAACTGCTACAATACAAAACAAACTGCTACAATACAGTACAATCAGCAGGGATCTGACTCCCAATCAGCTGCTCTCTCTTATCTGCGTCCACCAATCAGCGGCTTCCTCAAACCCACTTGTTTTTGAAGTGGAACGTTGCCGATTTGGGTTCCTTTTTAAGTCCTACCGCTCGGTTGTAGCTCCTCCCTCAGCGACCTCTCCAACGGCTTTCGGACCTGTTAGGCACAAGCCCCCGCGCTCCTTTTTAAGTCCTACCGCTCGGTTGTAGCTCCTCCCTCAGCGACCTCTCCAACGGCTTTCGGACCAAAGTGGATAACCTCACATTTATCTGCATTAAACTTCATCTGCCATGCATCTGCCCGCTCCCCCAACCTGTCCAAGTCACCCTGCATTCTCATTGCATCCTCCTCACAGTTCACACTGCCACCCAGTTTTGTGTCATCTGCAAATTTGCTCATGTTACTTTGAAATCCTTCATCCAAATCATTGATGTATATTGTAAATAGCTGCGGTCCCAGCACCGAGCCTTGCAGTACCCCACTAGTCACTGCCTGCCATTCTGAAAGGGACCCGTTAATTCCTACTCTTTGTTTCCTGACTGCCAACCAATTTTCTATCCGTGTCAGCACTCTACCCTCAATACCATGTGCCCTAATTTTGCCCACTAATATCCTATGTGGGACCTTATCAAAGGCTTTCTGAAAGTCTAGATACACTACATCCACTGGCTCCCCTTCATCCATTTTACTTGTCACATCCTCAAAAAATTCCAGATTAGTCAAGCATGATTTCCCTTTCATAAATCCATGTTTACTTGGACTAATCCTTTTATGCTATCCAAATGCCCCATTATTACCTCTTTAATAATTGACTCCAGCATCTTTCCCACCACCGAAGTCAGGCTAACTTGTCTGTAATCCCCGTTTTCTCTCTCGCTCCTTTCTTGAAAAATGGGATAACATTAGCTATCCTCCAATCCACAGGAACTGTTCCTGAATCTATTGAACATTGGAAAATGATCACCAATGCATCCACTATTTCTAGAGCCACCTCCCTGAGGACCCTGGGATGCAGACCATCAGGCCCAGGGGATTTATCATCCTTCAGTCCCATTAGCCTACCCAATACTATATGCCGCCTAATGAAAATTTCTTTCAGTTCCTCTTCCCCCTTAGATCCTCTGTGAGATTGTTTGTGTCTTCCTTAGTGAAGATAGATCCGAAGTACCTATTCAACTCTTCTGCCATTTCCTTGTTGCCCATAATAATTGCACCCATGTCTGCCTTCAAGGGACCCACATTTGACTTTGCTACTCTTTTTCCCCAAACATATATAAAGAAGCTTTTACTGTCCTTTATATTCCTGGCCAGCTTCCCTTCGTACTTCATATTTTCAGCCCGTATTGCCCGTTTTGTTTCCTTCTGTTGTCCTATGAAAGTTTCCCAATCCTCTGGCTTCCGGCTACTCTTTGCTGTGTTATACATCTTTTCTTTTAGTTTTATTCTATCCCGAACTCCTCCTGTCTGCCACGGTTGCCTCCTACTCCCCTTAGAATCTTTCTTCCTTTTTGGAATGAAATGATCCTGCGTCTTCCGGATTATGCCCAGAAATTCCTGCCATTGCTGTTCCACCATCATTCCTGCTAGGATCCCTTTCCAGTCTACCTTGGCCAGCTCCCCTCTCATGCCTTCATAGTCCCCTTTGTTCAACTGCATCACTGCCACTTCCGATTTAACCTTCTCCTTCTCAAATTGCAGATTAAAACTAATCATATTATGATCACTACCTCCAAGCGGTTCCTTTACCTCGAGTTCTCTTATCATATCTGGTTCATTGGACAACACTAAATCCAGAATTGTCTTTTCTCTGGTTGGCTCCATTACAAGCTGCTCTAAGAATCCATCTCGGAGGCATTCTACAAACTCTCTTTCTTGGGGTCCTGAGCCAACCTGATTTTCCCAGTCTACCTGCATATTGAAATCCCCCATCACCACAGTGGCATTACCTTTGTTACATGCCAGTTTTAACCCCTGCTGCAACTTACAACCTACATCTGGGCTACTATTTGGGGGTCTGTAAATAACACCAATTAGTGTCTTCTTCAATTTACAATTCCTCAACTCAATCCACAGTGACTCTAGCTCATCAGTCCCTATGTCTTCCCTCGCAAGGGACTGAATTCCATCCCTCACCAGCAGAGCTACCCCCCCCTCCTCTGCCCACCTGCCTGTCCTTTCTATAGGATGTATAACCCTGAATATTAAGTTCCCAGGCCCGATCCTCCTGCAGCCACGTCTCAGTAATCCCCACAATGTCATATCTACCAACCTCTAACTGAGCCTCAAGCTCATCTACTTTACTTCTGATACTTCGCGCATTCAAATACAATACTTTTAATTCCATACGCCTCTCACCTTTCACATCGATCCCTATTACACTTGGCCAGACTCTCCTATCCCTTTGTGAGCTTCCTTTCCCGTTAATTCTGGGGTCATTAACTATCCCTTTACTCCCTTTCCCTTCAACTCCATGCTCGATCATCCCAATGGCCATGAGGTGGGGCCCAAGAGGATGGGGTCAGTTGGAGACAGGAAAATGGATCATCAATGGGGGCGAGGACTCCTTCCCATGGAAGAACGCTGTGAGGCGGAGGCGACGGAAGAAGAGCTCCAAATCGAGGCGGGCGCGGAACTCATTGAGATGGGGACGGAGGGGGACAAAGGTGAGGCCTCTGCTGAGGACAGACCGTTCGGTATCTGAGAGGGGGGAGGTCAGGGGGGATGGTGAACACACGGCAGGGATGGGGGTTGGGGCCGGAGGAAGGCAGGTGAGTGGACTGAGGCGATGGTGGCCGATTCGGAAAAGGGGAGATGCAACGAGACCTGGGTGTCATGGTACACCAGTCATTGAAAGTAGGCATGCAGGTGCAGCAGGCAGTGAAGAAAGCGAATGGTATCTTAGCATTCATAGCAAAAGGATTTGAGTATAGGAGCAGGGAGGTTCTACTGCAGTTGTACAGGGTCTTGGTGAGACCACACCTGGAGTATTGCGTACAGTTTTGGTCTCCAAATCTGAGGAAAGACATTCTTGCCATAGAGGGAGTACAGAGAAGGTTCATCAGACTGATTCCTGGGATGTCAAGACTTTCATATGAAGAAAGACGGGATAGACTTGGCTTGTACTCGCTAGAATTTAGAAGATTGTGGGGGGATCTTATAGAAACTTACAAAATTCTTAAGGGGTTGGACAGGCTAGATGCAGGAAGATTGTTCCCGATGTTGGGGAAGTCCAGAACAAGGGGTCACAGTTTAAGGATAAGGGGGAAGTCTTTTCGGACCGAGATGAGAAAAACATTTTTCACACAGAGAGTGGTGAATCTGTGGAATTCTCTGCCACAGAAGGTAGTTGAGGCCAGTTCATTGGCTATATTTAAGAGGGAGTTAGATGTGGCCCTTGTGGCTAAAGGGATGAGGGGGTATGGAGAGAAGGCAGGTACAGGATACTGAGTTGGATGATCAGCCATGATCATATTGAATGGCGGTGCAGGCTCGAAGGGCCGAATGGCCTCTACTCCTGCACCTATTGTCTATGTTTCTATGTCCTCTCCACAACGAATATAAACCTCACCTGCATTTTAATCGCCCTCCCACAACACCAAAGCCTCCTGGATCGCAAGCACAGCACCACTGATGGTAGGGTTCGTAACAACGCCACTATGTCAAAAGTTTTATACACCTCGGCCGAGGACCCCCTAGATCTCGAGGCCCTAAGCTTAAGCTTGTCTGGCTCATACGTAAATCTGGCCCTGGTGGGAGGAAACCGGAGTGCCCGGAGAAAACCCACGCAGGTCAAGGGGAGAGAACGTGCAAACTCCGTACAGACAGCGCCCGTGGTCAGAATGGAACCGGGGTCTCTTGCGCCTTGAGGCAGCAACTCTACCGCTGCGCCATCGTGATGACCAGAGAGGGAGGGAGAGGTGAATACTTCTCTCTCCCTCTCTTCCCTCTCTCTCTTCCCTCTCTCGCTCTCTCCCTTTCTCCCTCTCTCCTCTCTGCTTCTCTTCCCCCTCTACCCTCTCTTTCTCTCTATCCCTCTCTCCCTCTATCCCTCTCTCCCTCTCTTCCCTCTCTCCCTCTCTCTCTTCCCTCTCTCCCCTCTTCCTCTCCCTCATCCCTCTCTCCCTCATCCCTCTCTCTCTCCCTCTCTCTCTTCCCTCTCTCCCTCATCCCACTCTCCCCCCTCCAAAACTTTCTCAAAAATTTCTCAAAACTTTTCAAAACTTTCTCAAAACTCTCCCAAACTTTCTCACATTCATTCCCTCCCTCTCTCCCTCACTCTCTCTCGCTCTCTCTCTCTCTCGCTCGCTTCCCTCACTCCATCTCTTCCCTCTCTCCCCTCTCTCTCTTCCCTCTCCTCCCTCTCTCCCTTCAAAACTTTCTCAAAACTTTCTCAAACTTTTCTCAATACTCTCCCAAACTTTCTCTCACACTCATTCCCTTCCTCTCCCTCTCTCGCCTCTCTCCATCTCTTCCCACTCTCTCTCTTCCCTCTCTCCCTCTCTCCCTTCAAAACGTTCTCAAAACTTTTCAAAACACTCCCAAACTTTCTCTCACTCATTCCCTCCCTCTCTCCCTCATCCCTCTCTCTCTCCCCTCTTTTCTCTCTCTTCCCTCTCTCCCTCTCCCTCATCCCTCTCTCCCTCATCCCTCCCTTTCTCCCTTCAAAACTTTCTCAAAACTTTCTCAAAGGTTTCTCAAAACTTTCTCAAAGGTTTCTCAAAACTTTTCAAAACTCTCCCAAACTTTCTCTCACACTCATTCCCTCCCTCTCTCCCTCATCCCTCCCTCTCTCCCTCCCTCCTTCCTCCCCCCCCCCCCCCTCCCTTTCCTCTCCATCCCATCCTCAATGCACCAAAAATACAACAAAAACCCACCCCGGAAACAACATTCGGCATTTCGCCCTCCACCCTGACGCCTGAGACCCGGCGTCCCGCTTTGCCAGCCCCGGTGCGCCGCCCTAAAGCGTCCCCCCCGTCCCGCCGAAAGCGCCTCCGGAATGCAGCTGTGAAGAAGCAGGTAAAGATAAAAGCGCTACCATGCAGCGGGAAAGGCAGCAATGCAGCCAGTGATGCATGCATTCCCTTTAATGCAGTAAGGTGAGCATGCACAGGCGCTCGCAGGCGGTTCCCCACACTTTACAACTCACACTACATCCACACTTAATGTGGCCTTGCAGGCCGGGTTCTGTCTCATTTCAAAACCATTTGCCCCAAAAACTCCCCCAAAGTCATCAAGCCGACCTTGCAGGACAACGGGGTGGATACGGTGAGCCTGGAGCGTCCGGAAAGGGCCCTTCGGCCCATTTACTCCTGCTAGCCCACACTTGGCATTGTCTGCATTGGACCTTTCTGAATTTGTAGTCAGCAGGGCAGTTCTCTGCATATCGCCAACTTACCGAGTCCACTCCGCCTTGCAACCATGGCTGACCTATCTCCCCCTCTCTCTCCCCCACTCTCTCCCCCTCTGTCTCTCTCCCCTCTCTCTCTCCCCCTCTCTCTCCTCCCCTCATTCCCCCTCTCCCCCTCTCTCTCACCCTCTCCCTCCCTCTCTCCCACCCCCTCTATGCGTCTCTCTCCCCCTCCCTCTCTCCCCCTCCCTCTCTCCCCCTCTCTCTCCCCCTCTCTCTCCCCCTCTCTCTCTCTCTCCCCCCTCTCTCTCTCCCCCCCCTCTCTCCCCCTCTCTCTCCCCCTCTCTCTCTCTCCCCCTCTCTCTCCCCCCCTCTCTCTCTCCCCCCCCTCTCTCCCCCTCTCTCTCTCTCTTCCCCTCTCTCCCCCTCTCTCTCCCCACCTCTCTCTCTCCCCCCCCTCTCTCCCCCCTCTCTCTCTCTCCCTCCATCCCTAATGAGACCACACATGGAGTATGGTGTGCAGTTTTGGCCTGTTGGCCTTCATAACAAGAGGAGTTGAGTATCAAGTCAAGTCAAGTCACATTTATTTATATAGCTCATTTAAAAAACAACTCTCGTTGGCCAAAGTCCTTTACATTTTGTATAGGAGCAAAGAGGTCCTTCTGCAGTTGTACAGGGCCCTGGTGAGACCACACCTGGAGTATTGTGTGTAGTTTTGGCCTGTTGGCCTTCATAACAAGAGGAGTTGAGTATAGGAGCAAAGAGGTCCTTCTGCAGTTGTACAGGGCCCTGGTGAGACCACACCTGGAGTATTGTGTACAGTTTTGGCCTGTTGGCCTTCACAACAAGAGGAGTTGAGTATAGGAGCAAAGAGGTCCTTCTGCAGTTGTACAGGGCCCTGGTGAGACCACACCTGCAGTATTGTGTGCAGTTTTGGCCTGTTGGCCTTCACAACAAGAGGAGTTGAGTATAGGAGCAAAGAGGTCTTCTGCAGTTGTACAGGGCCCTGGTGAGACCACACCTGGAGTATAGTGTGCAGTTTTGGCCCTGTTGGCCTTCACAACAAGAGGAGTTGAGTATAGGAGCAAAGCGGTCCTTCTGCAGTTGTACAGGGCCCTGGTGAGACCACACCTGGAGTATAGTGTGCAATTTTGGCCCTGTTGGCCTTCACAACAAGAGGAGTTGAGTATAGGAGCAAAGAGGTCCTTCTGCAGTTGTACAGGGCCCTGGTGAGACCACACCTGGAGTATAGTGTGCAGTTTTGGCTCTGTTGGCCTTCACAACAAGAGGAGTTGAGTATAGGGGCAAAGAGGTCCTTCTGCAGTTGTACAGGGCCCTGGTGAGACCACACCTGGAGTATTGTGTGCAGTTTTGGCCTGTTGGCCTTCACAACAAGAGGAGTTGAGTATAGGAGCAAAGAGGTCTTCTGCAGTTGTACAGGGCCCTGGTGAGACCACACCTGGGGTATAGTGTGCAGTTTTAGCCCTGTTGGCCTTCACAACAAGAGGAGTTGAGTATAGGAGCAAAGTGGTCCTTCTGCAGTTGTACAGGGCCCTGGTGAGACCACACCTGGAGTATAGTGTGCAATTTTGGCCCTGTTGGCCTTCACAACAAGAGGAGTTGAGTATAGGAGCAAAGAGGTCCTTCTGCAGTTGTACAGGGCCCTGGTGAGACCACACCTGGAGTATAGTGTGCAGTTTTGGCTCTGTTGGCCTTCACAACAAGAGGAGTTGAGTATAGGGGCAAAGAGGTCCTTCTGCAGTTGTACAGGGCCCTGGTGAGACCACACCTGGAGTTTTCCATCTGCAGTTCACACTTCAAATTAAATGGGCTTGAGGAAGCCCCTGATTGGTGGAAACGGACTAGGGTAAGCCGCTGATTGGCTTGTACCCAGGGTAAGGCTTTGTATTGTATCCAGGGTAAGGCTTTGTATTGTATCCAGGGTAAGGCTTTGTATTGTATCCAGGGTAAGGATTTGTATTGTACCCAGGGTAAGGCTTTGTATTGTACCCAGGGTAAGGCTTTGTATTGTATCCAGGGTAAGGGGGGAGAATGAGGGCCAGGGCAGTTTACTGTTCTGAATGTCTGATGTGGGAGGTCATGGAGTCTGATACCCCTCCAGACGTCCACATCTGCGCCAGGTGTGTCCAGATGGGGCTCCTAAGGGACCGTGTTAGGAACCTGGAGCAGCAGCTCGATGACCTCTGTCTGATCAGGGAGAGTGAGGAAGTCATAGAGAGGAGTTATAGGGAGGTGGTCACTCCAAGACCACTGGAGGCAGACAAGTGGGTCATTGTTAGGAAGGGCAAGGGGCAGAGGCAGGGACTAGTGAGTACCCCGGTGGCTGTACACCTTGAAAATAAGTACTCATGTTTGAGTACGGTTGGGGGGGACAGCCTATCTGGGGGTAGCGACAGCAGCCGGCCCTCCGGTACAGAGACCGGCCCTGTTGCTCAGAAGTGTAGGGAAAAGAAGAGGAGGGCAATAGTAATAGGGGACTCTATAGTTAAGGGGTCAGATAGGCGATTCTGTGGACGCAGTCAGGAGACCCGGATGGTAGTTTGCCTCCCTGGTGCCAGAGTCAGGGATGTGGCTGAACATGTCCAAGATATCCTGAAATGGGAGGGAGAGGAGCCTGAGGTCGTGGTACATATAGGTACCAATGACATAGGCAGAAAGAGAGAAGAGGTCCTGAAAGGAGAATTTAGGGAGTTGGGAGGAGAGTTAAGGAGAAGGACCACAAATATAACAATCTCAGGATTACTGCCTGTGCCACGAGACAGTGAGAGTAGGAATGGAATGAGGTGGAGGATAAATGCGTGGCTGAGGGACTGGTGCAGTGGGCAGGGATTCAAGTTTCTGGATCATTGGGACCTCTTTTGGGGAAGGTGTGACCTATACATAAAGGACGGGTTGCACTTGAACCCGAGGGGGACCAATATCCTGACGGGTAGATTTGCAAAGGCAACTGGGGAGACTTTAAACTAGAACGGTTGGGGGGAGGGACTCGAATAGGGAAAACTAGTAGTCAGGGTGTGAGGCAGGAGGCAGAGAAGGGAAGGACTCGGACCCAAAATGTAGGGGAGAAAGAAGAAAAAGATAATAAACAGAGAATAAGTGGTGGTGGGTTTCTTAAATGTGTATATTTAAATGCTAGGAGCATTGTAAGAAAGGTGGATGAGCTTAGAGCCTGGATTGACACCTGGAAGTATGATGTTGTGGCAATCAGTGAAACATGGTTGCAGCAGGGCTGTGAGTGGAAACTAAATATTCCAGGATTTCGTTGCTTTAGGTGTGATAGAATTGGAGGGGCAAGAGGTGGGGGTGTTGCATTGCTTGTCAAGGAAGGTATTACACCAGTGCTTTGGCAGGATAGATTAGAGGGCTCGTCTAGGGAGGCTATTTGGGTGGAACTGAGAAATGGGAAAGGGGTAGCAACACTTATAGGGGTGTATTATAGACTGCCTAATGGAGAGCGAGAATTAGAAGAGCAAATATGTAAGGAGATAGCAGATATTAGCAGTAAGCACAAGGTAGTGATTGTGGGAGATTTCAATTTTCCACACATAGACTGGGAAACACATTCTGTAAAAGGGCTGGATGGTTTGGAGTTTGTAAAATGTGTGCAGTATAGTTTTTTGCAGCAATACATAGAGGTACCTACAAGAGATGGGGCAGTGCTGGACCTCCTGTTAGGAAATGAGACAGCGCAGGTGGCGGATGTATGCGTTGGGGAGCACTTCGGGTCCAGTGATCACAATACCATTAGTTTCAATATAATTATGGAGAGGGTCAGAACTGGACCCAAGGTTGAGATTTTTGACTGGAGAAAGGCTAACTTTGAGGAGATGTGAAAGGATTTAAAAGGAGTGAATTGGGACATGTTGTTTTATGGGAAGGATGTAGAAGAGAAATGGAGGACATTTAAAGGTGAAATTTTAAGAGTACAGAATCTTTTTGTCCCTGTTCGGTTGAAAGGAAATAGTAAAAATTGGAAAGAGCCATGGTTTTGAAGGGAAATTGGACACGGTTTGGAAAAAGAGAGAGATCTACAATAATTATAGGCGGCATGGAGTAAATGAGGTGCTGCAGGTGTATAAAGAATGTAAAAAGAATATTAAGAAAGAAATTAGAAAAGCTAAAAGAAGATATGAGGTTGCTTTGGCAAGTAAGGTGAAAGTAAACCCAAAGGGTTTCTACAGCTATATTAATAGCAAACGGATAACAAGGAATAATATTGGGCCATTAGAGAGTCAGGGTGGACAGCTATCTGCAGAGCCAAAAGAGATGGGGGAGATATTGAACAATTTATTTTCTTCGGTATTCACCAAGGAGAAGGATATTGAATTATGTGAGGTAAGGGAAACGAGTAGAGTAGCAATGGAAACTATGAGATTCAAAGAAGAGGACGTGTGGACACTTTTGAAAAATATGAAAACGGATAAGTCTCCAGGTCCTGACAGGATATTCCCTAGGACATTGAGGGAAGTTAGTGTAGAAATAGCAGGGGCTATGACAGAAATATTTCAAATGTCATTAGAAACGGGAATAGTGCCGGAGGATTGGCGTACTGCGCATGTTGTTCCATTGTTTAAAAAGGGTTCTAAGAGTAAACCTAACAATTATAGACCTGTTAGTTTGACGTCAGTGGTGGGCAAATTAATGGAAAGGATACTTAGGGATAATATATATAAGCATCTGGATAAACAGGGTCTGATTAAGAACAGTCAACATGGATTTGTGCCTGGAAGGTCATGTTTGACTAATCTTCATGAATTTTTCGAAGAAGTTACTAGGGAAATTGCAGAGGATGTTGTCTATATGGACTTCAGTAAGGCCTTTGACAAGGTTCCTCATGGAAGGTTGGTTAAGAAGATTCAATTGATGGGTATTAATGGTGGAGTAGCAAGATGGATTCAACAGTGGCTGAATGGGAGATGCCAGAGAGTAATGGTGGATGGCTGTTTGTCAGGTTGGAGGCCGGTGACTAGTGGGGTGCCTCAGGGGTCTGTGTTGGGTCCACTGTTGTTTGTCATGTACATCAATGAACTGGATGATGGTGTGGAAAATTGGATTAGTAAGTATGCAGATAATACTAAGATAGGTGGTGTTGTGGATAATGAAGTAGAATTTTTTTAATTTTATTTTTTTTAATTTTTATTTCGAACGATCAAAAAAAGAAGAAAAGAAAAGATGATAATGAACAATAAACAAAGGAAAACCATACACATACATATATACATACACAAACACATACACACATACATACATATACATGTACATATACACACACACACAACACACACGGTCATACATAAATTAAAAAATCAAAAGCCAATTTCAACATAATGCACATTAGACTCGTTCGAAAAGGGATAGAAATAAGCCTATGCTTGTCAAGTCCTACCCCCATTCTTCACCATTAACAAATGCAATTCAATAAAATAAACTAAACAGACAATTCAAATAAAACTACTCCAATCAAGCTACTAAGAAAAAAAGAATAAAAAAAGAAAAGAACAGAAAGAACCAGCACCATTAACATCTGTGAGATTTACATTCTCCTTCCTCATTACTGTACTTTTCAAAGATATATCTTTTGTACATTTTTTTAAATTGCATTATATTCATACTTTGTTTAATCGTTTCGTCAAGACCATTCCACAAAACCACCCCCCAAATGGAAATACACATACTTTTTAAATTGGTCCGAGCATAATGCTGTTTCAAGTTTAGTTTCCCTCTAAAGTTATAACCCCCCTCTCTGTCTTTGAACAGTTTTTGTATGTTTACAGGTAGCAGTTTATTTTTTGCTTTATAAATTATTTGTGCAGTCTTAAATTCTACCAGATCCTTAATCTTTAAGGTGTGTAATTTTAAATACAGTATATTGGTGTGTTCATGATATCCTACAGTGTTTACTATACGAATAGCTCTTTTTTGTAGTGTGCTTAGTGATTGTAAGGTGGTTTTGTAGGTGTTGCCCCATACTTCCACACAGTAATTTAAATATGTTAACACAAGTGAGCTGTACAGAATATACAGTGCTCTCTTATTCAAAACATGCCTTGCTTTCCCCATCACTCCAATACTCCGTGCTACTTTTGCTCTCACATGTTTTATATGGGGTTTCCAGCAGATTTTGTGATCAAGAATCACACCCAGAAATGTATTTTCATACACTCTTTCTATTTCAACATTATTTATCATTACTTTTACATGTGTATTTATTTTGCGTTTTCCAAACAGCATAAGTTTGGTTTTGTTTAAATTTAATGATAATTTATTCAAATCAAACCATGTTTTTAGTTTACGCATTTCTGCTGTGAACACCTCCAAATGCTGCTGCAAATTGTCCCCATCACAGAAAATATTAGTGTCATCTGCAAATAACACAAATTTCAAGAGGTTTGACACCCTACATATATCATTAATTTACAAAATAAATAATTTGGGGCCCAAAACCGACCGCTGTGGGACTCCACAAGTTATTTCTAAGCAAGTTGATTTGCAGTCCCCTATTTGCACAAACTGATGTCTTTTACTTATGTAGCTTCTCATCCACTCTAGTACAACCCCTCTGATTCCATACTTTTCCAGTTTTTTGATTAGCAAATGATGATCAATTGTATCGAATGCTTTTTTCAAATCTATAAATACACCCACTGCATATTTCTTGTTATCTATAGAACTGGTAATGTCTTCAATTAACTCCATTAATGCCATGGATGTCGATCTGTTTGACCTGAATCCATATTAACTATCAACTAGCAATTCGTGCTTCTCGATAAAGTTATCTAATCTACTTACCTACAGTTTTTCTAATATTTTTGAGAACTGAGAGAGTAACGACACCGGCCTGTAATTTGTAAATTGATTTCTGTCTCCAGCTTTGTATAGTGGGATGACTTTGGCAGTTTTCATTTTAAATGGAAATACACCAGTTTTGAAAGATAAATTGCAAATTTTCAAAGTCTACAGTGAGATTTAGGCCATTTGGAAGAGTGGGCTGAAAGATGGCAGATGGAGTTTAATGCTGATAAATGTGAGGTGCTACATCTTGGCAGGACTTAAAGAAAGGTAACTTTGAGGGTATGAGACGTGAATTGGCCAAGATTGACTGGCAATTAGTTCTAAAAGGGTTGACGGTGGATATGCAATGGAAGGCATTTAAAGACTGCATGGATGAACTACAAAAATTGTTCATCCCAGTTTGGCAAAAGAATAAATCAGGGAAGGTAGTGCATCCGTGGATAACAAGGGAAATCAGGGATAGTATCAAAGCAAAAGATGATGCGTACAAATTAGCCAGAAAAAGCAGCATACCAGAGGACTGGGAGAAATTCAGAGACCAGCAGAGGAGGACATAGGGCTTAATTAGGAAAGGGAAAATAGATTATGAAAGGAAACTGGCAGGGAATATAAAAACTGACTGCAAAAGTTTTTATAGATATGTGAAGAGAAAGAGATTAGTTAAAACAAATGTAGGTCCCTTGCAGTCAAAAACAGGTGAATTGATCATGGGGAACAAGGATATGGCGGACCAATTGAATAATTACTTTGGTTCCGTCTTCACTAAGGAAGACATAAATAATCTGCCGGAAATAGCAGGAGTCAAAGGAGATGGAGGAACTGAGTGAAATCCAGGTTAGTCGGGAAGTGGTATTGGGTAAATTGAATGGATTAAAGGCCGATAAATCACCAGGGCCAGATAGGCTGCATCCCAGAGTACTTAAGGAAGTAGCTCCAGAAATAGTGGATGCATTAGTGATAATTTTTCAAAACTCTTTAGATTCTGGAGTAGTTCCTGAGGATTGGAGGGTAGCAAACGTAACCCCACTTTTTAAGAAGGGAGGGAGAGAGAAAATGGGGAATTACAGACCAGTTAGTCTAACATCGGTAGTGGGGAAACTGCTAGAGTCAGTTATTAAAGATGGGATAGCAGCACATTTGGAAAGTGGTGAAATCATTGGACAAAGTCAGCATGGATTTACGAAAGGTAAATCGTGTCTGACGAATCTCATAGAATTTTTCGAGGATGTAACTAGTAGAGTGGATAGGGGAGAACCAGTGGATGTGTTGTATCTGGACTTTCAGAAGGCTTTCGACAAGGTACCACATAAGAGATTAGGATACAAACTTAAATCACACGGTATTGGGGGTTCAGTATTGATGTGGATAGAGAACTGGCTGGCAAACAGGACGCAAAGAGTAGGAGTAAACGGGTCCTTTTCACAATGGCAGGCAGTGACTAGTGGGGTACCGCAAGGCTCAGTGCTGGGACCCCAGCTCTTTACAATTTATATTAATGATCTGGACGAGGGAATTGAAAGCAACATCTCCAAGTTTGCGGATGACACTAAGCTGGGGGGCAGTGTTAGCTGTGAGGAGGATGCTAGGAGACTGCAAGGTGACTTGGATAGGCTGGGTGAGTGGGCAAATGTTTGGCAGATGCAGTATAATGTGGATAAATGTGAGGTTATCCACTTTGGTGGCAAAAACGGGAAGGCAGACTATTATCTAAATGGTGGCCGATTAGGAAATGGGGAGATGCAGCGAGACCTGGGTGTCATGGTACACCAGTCATTGAAAGTAGGCATGCAGGTGCAGCAGGCAGTGAAGAAAGCGAATGGTATGTTGGCCTTCATAGCAAGAGGATTTGAGTATAGGAGCAGGGAGGTTCTACTGCAGTTGTACAGGGTCTTGGTGAGACCACACCTGGAGTATTGCGTACAGTTTTGGTCTCCAAATCTGAGGAAGGACATTATAGCCATAGAGGGAGTGCAGAGAAGGTTCAGCAGACTGATTCCTGGGATGTCAGGACTTTCATATGAGGAAAGACTGGATAGACTTGGCTTATACTCGCTAGAATTTAGGAGATTCAGAGGGAATCTTATAGAAACGT
>JAXLNO010002438.1:32500-33535 GCA_038087875.1 Malacoraja senta
AATCAATAAAGGGCTATAGGACTATTGCGCGTTTATGTACAGGGACATATCTATGCATGCTTTATACTTGTATTTATACTTATGCATTTGAAATTTGTATGCCACGTTTTATACTTTGGCAATATAACAATGTTTTTTTTAAATCATGCCAATGAAGTTTTTAAATTGAAATTGAAAATTGAGAGAGACAGAGAGTGAGACAGAGAGTGAGACAGAGAGTGAGACAGAGAGGGAGACAGAGAGAGAGAGAGACAGAGAGAGACAGCGAGAGAGAGACAGAGAGAGAGACAGAGAGAGACAGAGAGAGACAGAGAGAGACAGAGAGAGACAGAGAGAGACAGAGACAGGGAGACAGAGAGAGACAGAGAGAGACAGAGAGAGACAGAGGGAGACAGAGGGAGAGACAGAGACAGAGAGAGACAGAGAGAGAGACAGAGAGAGAGACAGAGAGAGAGACAGAGAGAGACAGAGAGAGAGACAGAGAGAGAGACAGAGAGAGAGACAGAGAGAGAGACAGAGAGAGAGACAGAGAAAGAGATACAGAGACAGAGAAAGAGATACAGAGACAAGAAAAGATAACAGCAGAGAGACAGGGAGAGAAACAGAGAGACACATAGGGAGAGACAGAGAGGGGAAAGAGACACAGAGAGAGAGACAGAGAGTGAGAGAGAGAGATGCAGAGAGATGCAGAGAGAGGGAGAGAGAGGGAGGGACAGAGAGAGAGAGAGAGAGAGAGAGAGAGAGAGATACAGAGAGAGAGATACAGAGAGAGAGATACAGAGAGAGAGAGAGAGAGATATACAGAGAGAGAGATATATACAGAGAGAGAGAGAGAGAGATACAGAGAGAGAGAGAGAGATATACAGAGAGAGAGATATACAGAGAGAGAGAGAGAGAGAGATACAGAGAGAGAGAGAGAGAGATATACAGAGAGAGAGAGATATACAGAGAGAGAGAGAGATATACAGAGAGAGAGAGAGAGAGAGAGAGATACAGAGAGAGAGAGAGAGAGATACAGAGAGAGAGAGAGAGATA
>JAXLNO010002439.1:2500-33464 GCA_038087875.1 Malacoraja senta
TGGTATCTGGGTTCGATCCTGACCACGGTCACAACCTCCTTGACCTGCAACCAATAATCACTTGCCAGGCGTTGTCCCACGCCACGCCATGTTCCCGATGTTGGGGGGAGTCCAGGAACCAGGGGCCACAGTTGAAGAATAAGGAGTAAGCCATTTAGAACGGAGACGAGGAAACACTTTTTCTCACAGAGAGTGGTGAGTCTGTGGAATTCTCTGCTCAGAGGGCGGTGGAGGGCAGGTTCTCTGGATGCTTTCAAGAGAGAGCTAGATAGGGCTCTTAAAGATAGCAGAGTCAGGGGATATGGGGAGAAGGCAGGAACGGGGTACTGATTGGGGATGATCAGCCATGATCACATTGAAATGGCGGTGCTGGCTCGAAGGGCCCGAATGGCCTACTCCTGTACCTATTGTCTATTGTCTATTGTCTATTGCCACCTTTTCTCCAGCTTTCTCGACTGCACCACAATTAGTCTGAAGAAGGGTGCCAACCCAAAACGTCACCTGTCCAAACTGTCCTGGAAAGAAATTGACCCTGAATCTGGAGGTGTGTGCGTTTTCACACTTCTGTACCACTTGCCTGATGGGAGAGGGGAGGAAGAGGGAGTGGCCGGGGGTGAGACTGGTCCTTGATGATGCTGCTGGCCTTGCCGAGGCAGCGTGAGGTGTAGATGGAGTCGATGGAAGGGAGGTTGGTTTGTGTGATGGTCTGGGCTACTTCCACAACTCTCTTGCAATTTCTTGCGGCCTTGGATGGAGCTGTTCCAAACCACGGCTTTTCTTGGCCTTAGCCTTGGAGTGTCTGGTCCAGGACAAATTGCTGGTGATATTAACTAAGTAAGTAACTTTATTGGCCAAGTATTCACATACAAGGAATTTGCCTTGGTGCTCCGCCCACGAGTAACAACATGACATGCAGTGACAGTTACGAATGGGGGTGTTTATTCCCAGGAAGCTTTTGACCATCTCTGCTACAGCACCATCAATGTAGACATGGGTATGTGTGTCCACTTCGCTTCCTGAAGTCCATCACTAGCTCCTTTGTCTTGCTGACATTGAGGGAGAGTTTAAGAAAGAACTGCAGATGCTGGAAAAATCGGAGGTAGACAAAAATGCTGGAGAAACTCAGCGGGTGTGGCAGCATCTATGGAGCGAAGGAAATAGGTGAAGGGTCTCGACCCGAAACGTCACCTATTTCCTTCGCTCCATATATGCTGCCTCACCCTCTGAGTTTCTCCAGCATTTTTATCTACCTTTGAGGGGAGAGGTTTTGTCCCGACACCAGGACAAGAGATTCTCAATTCTCTTCCTGTACTCCTGTACTATTTGTGGATTCCCTGCCACAGAGGGCAGTGGAGGCCAAAACACTGGATGGATTAAGAGAGAGTTAGATAGAGCTCTAAGGGGGCTAGTGGAGTCAAGGGATATGCAGGAAAGGCAGTACGGGTTATTGATTGGGGACGAACAGCCATGATCACAATGAATCGAAGGCCAAATGGCCTCCTCCTGCACCTATTTTTCTATGTTTCCATCTCGTCACATTTTGTCATGATATCTGGCCCACTAAGGTGGTGTTGTCTGTGAACTTGTAGATTCATCCCCACCCTATTCATTGTACTAGTTTCGCTGTCGTCCTGTTGAGTTTCACTGTCTGCATAACACGTTATCACCTACCCCCACAACCAACAATGGACCATTGTGAGCTCCACCGTTCCTTGATCAGCGTTGCTTTGCATATCTTTCATTCATTTACCGTCTGTATCTCTCGGTTCACATTCCCCTGACTCTCAGTCTGCAGAAGGGTCTCGACCCGAAACACCACCTCCTACTTTTCTCCAGAGATGCTGCCTGACCCGTTGCGTTACTCCAGCTTTGTGTGTCTAACTTGTAGATTGAGTTGGATTGGATTCCTAGCAACCTGTTTAAACAAAATGCAGTCCAAACATGTAGCATTTGGATAATAAGGATATTGAAGGATATTGGTTGAGCGCTGGAGAGGGCTCAGAAGTAAAAAGTTGTCCATGATTGAATTGTAGATCAGGCTACGAGAGACAGAACAATCTTTGGTTCTACTTCCCGTCTTTCCTGCCTTTAACATAATAAGTCTGACTCCAGAATATAATGAACAGATTTAAGCAGCAATGATGCATTTAAAGGATAGGAAGGTTTGGTTTAGATTAGAGATGCAGCTTGAAATATAGACAATAGACAATAGACAATAGGTGCAGGATTAGGCCATTTGGCCCTTCGAGCCGGCACTGCCATTCAATGTGATCATGGCTGATCTCCCCAATCAGTACCCCGTTCCTGCCTTCTCCCCATATCCCCTGACTCCGCTATTTTTAAGAGCCCTATCTAGCTTTCTCTTGAAAGCATCCAGAGAACCTCCTCACCACCCTCTGAGGCAGAGAATTCCACAGACTCACCACTCTCTGTTCGAAAAAGTGTTTCCTCGTCTCTGTTCTAAATGGCTTACTCCTTATTCTTAAAATGTGTGTGGCCCCTGGTTCTGGACTCCCCCAACATCGGGAACAAGTTTCCTGCCTCTAGCGTGTCCAAGCCCTTAACAATCTTATATGTTTCAATGAGATATCCTCTCATCCTTCTAAACTCCAGAGTGTACAAGCCCAGCTGCTCCATTCTCTCAACATATGACAGTCCCGCCATCCCGGGAATTAACCTTGTAAACCTATGCTGCACTCCCTCAATAGCAAGAATGTCCTTCCTCAAATTAGGGCCTATAGAGATACAGGGCTTCAGCCCACTGGGCCCGCGCCGACCAGCATCACCCCGTACACGTCCTATCCCACACACTTGAGGCAATGTGCAGAAGCCAATTAATCGACAAACCTGTACGTCTTTGGGAGTGCGGGAGGAAACCGACGAACCTGGCGAAAACCCACGTGGTCACAGGGAGAACATGCAAACGCCAAACAGACAGCCACCCCGTTGTCAGGATCGAACCCGGGTCTCTGCCGCTGTGAGGCAGCAGCCCCACCCGCTGCGCCACCGTGTCGCTAAGGTTTACAGTTAGAAATAAGTAATGACTTTTGGATTTTGTTTTCTCATAAGTAAGCTTCTTACAGGTTCTTAGTGCAGCTAATGCACTATTTGAAGGAAGCATCATACAAAAAAAAAACAGATTATACAGATAAATATCAAAGCAAAACTATTATTATAATTATTCTGATCTAAGAAGCACTGAAAGCGGCAACATGCAAGTGGACACCGCATCCCCTCGCCACACACCCCCTCTCCAGGGACACCCCCCCCCCTCCATGGAGACCCCCTCTCCAGAGAGACCCCCTCTCCATGGACGCCCAGGCACGGACGTAAGCCCAGTTGAGGGGCGGGTAGTGGGCTCTCGGGCTGCCCACAGGCCCAGAGTCACAGAGTGATACAGCATAGAAACAGGCCCTTCGGCCCAAGTTACCCCTACCGATCAACATGCCCCATCTACACTAGCCCAACCTGCCCACATTTGGCTCATATCTCCCTATCCCTGTCCTAGCCCTGTCCAAATGTTTCTTAAATGTTGCGATAGCCCCTGCCTCAATACCTCCTCTGGCAGCTTGTTCCATTTACCCACCACCCTTCCTGAGCCCTACTAGACTCGTCACCTTGCTTTCTTCCCTCCCCCACCAACCTCCTCCTCCATTCCTTCCTCCAGCTTCACAATGTGTAACTCTTCAATCTTTCAGCCTCACACCTGCTGTTTGATTGAACATCTGGCTTTTGTTCCAACCATCTGCCTACAAAGCCCCCCTCTCTCTGCATCCACCTCTAATGCACCACACTTTTTCTTGTCTCTTCTCTTGCGTTGGGGGAATGGGTGAGTGGTGAAATATTACGTTGGGGAACGGGTTGCAATGGGGGACCAGACTCCCCGTGTGACAGGGACCCAACTGTTCTAGTAATGACGACAATTCATAAAAGACAGCGCAAGATGCTGGAGTAACTCAGACAGGGCCCGGCAGCATCTCTGGGGAAAAGGAATGGGTGACGTCTCGGTTCAGTCTGAAACATAGAAACATAGAAACATAAAAAATAGGTGCAGGAGTAGGCCATTCGGGCCCTTTGAGCCTGCACTGCCATTCAATATGTTCATGGCTGATCATCCAACTCAGTATCCTGTACCTGCCTTCTCTCCATACCCCCTGGTCCCTTTAGCCACAAGGGCCACATCTAACTCCTCTTAAATATAGCCAATGAACTGGCCTCAACTACTTTCTGTGCAGAGAATCCACAGATTCACCACTTTCTGTGTGAAAAAAAATTTCTCATCTCGGTCCTAAAAGACTTCCCCCTTATCCTTAAACTGTGACCCCTTGTTCTGGACTTCCCCAACATCGGGAACAATCTTCCTGCATCTAGCCTGTCCAACCCCTTAAGAATTTTGTAAGTTTCTATTGAGATCCCCCCTCAATCTTCTAAATTCTAGCGAGTACAAGCCGAGTCTCCACCCATTCCTTCTCTCCAGAGATGCTGCCTGTCCCGCTGAGTTACTCCAGCATTTTGTGTCTATCTGCAGTTCCTTCTTACAATAAACTACAATTCATATTCATGAACACCAGAAGCTTCTCCACAATTACAAGACATAATGTAAGGGAGATACATGCGGTGGCATAATCAGGTACTAAAAAGCCTGGCATCAGCCCTTGAGAACAGGCGGTGTGCGACCAACTCCTTGCCTCCGAGAGCAAGCAACCCTGCCCCCCCCCCCTAAGGGTAACAACCTTTGTCCAAGAAGGACAGAAACATCTAAACTTCCTTCCACCAGATCAGAAGAAGGAAGCCTATGCAGGGCCCATGACTGGAGGATGCTGGCGGACATCGGCCGACAACTAATTTTTCCACCTGAAATTGCTTCCACCAACCTCAGGCCAGACTTGGTGTTCTGGTCCCCTTCACAGAAGACTGCTTACATCATAGAGCTCACAGTTCCATGGGAGAACTCTGTTGAGGAGGCCTATTAGCGTAAGAAGCTGCGCTACGCAGAGCTTGCAGCAGAGGCAACGCAGCGCGGCTGGAACACCAAAGTCTATCCAGTTGAAGTGGGATGCAGAGGATTTGTTGCGTCATCTACCATCAGACTGCTGAAGGACTTGGAATCCACGGTCAGGCTCTGCGGAAGACCATAAGATCACTCTCAGAGGCGGCTGAAAGAAGCAGCCGGTGGATTTGGCTCAAGCTGAAAGACCCATGCTGGGCCCCAAGTATGTCGGGGTGAATCTTTGGGACGGTTTGACACGGACACGCGCTGAGGGTTGATCATCCTGCAGCGGGCCGCCCTTGTGGAGGGTGTATATTAGTGTTAAAAGGCCAAAACACCCAGTGATGCCAAGGGTACACTACTAATGATGTGTCCTGTGCCCAACTGTCCTGAAGGTTACCCCGCCCCCCGATGTTGAGCGTCTACCACTCTCAACATCAACGAATGTCGTGAAACGCTCCCCACCTATTGGCACAAGGGACTTCTTAACATCTTGTCTGTGTACTTGATTCTCAGGTTTAAAGCCTATGATGATGATAAGTCCATCACTGCTGGAAATTTAATTAAAATGTGCATTCATTAGGAAGAGTCAGAGTTAATACGAGACATCACATCGTCATTAATTCTGAAATCAGATTGTTGTCATGAGCACAAGAACATTGAAGTAGAATGAAAATATTTCTTGCAGCAGCAACACAGGCAAAGAGACTCAGACATCGTACGGGACATGAATTATACATGAATAATAACACGGTGAGGAATCGAGAACAGGGCGGTCACGGTGGCCCAGCGGTAGAGTTGACACCTTACAGCGCCTGCAGCGCTGGAGACCTGGGGTTCGATCCCAACTACGGGGTGCTGTCTGTACGGAGTTTGTACGTTCTCCCCGTGACCTGTGTGGGTTTTCTCTGAGATCTTCCGTTTCTTCCACACTCCAAAGACGTGCAGGTTTGTAGGTTAATTGGCTTAGTGCAAATGTAAATTGTCCCTAGTGTGTGTAGGGTAGTGTTAGTGTGCCGCAGGGCTGCCAACTCTCACGCATTGAGCGTGAGAATCACGCATTTTGCCCAATTCACATGCTCTCACGCTGATCACAAATTTCTCACGCTCTGTCGTGAGAAATTCTGTGATCAACAAGAATTTCAAAACTAATATCAACTGCATGGGCCGTGGGTGTTGGAGAGCCGGGACGGAGGAGAGATGGAAGCAGGAAGCAGCGGCGGGGATGATGCGGACAGGGAGCCGAGGGTGGCGAGTGTTTGCCGGGCTGGCGAGTCGCTCGCTGCAGCTCCGGCCATGGAGCAGCCTCAGTGCAAGTGTCCGGGGCTGTCGGAGGTGACAGAAGCGTTGCACCGCTGCCGTGAGAGTCTCTGTGCCGAATTTGCCCTGGTGACCGGCATGGACCAGGCTGCGGCTCGGTGTATCCTGGAGGACAACCAGTGGCTGCTGGAAGTAAGTACCAAGCACTGGGTAGAAATGGTGGTAGATAGTGGCCTTCAAATGGGGGTGGTTTGGAGAAAGCATCCTGCTTGCCTGCTAGATTTTCACGTACTGTAACTGCAGGAAAAATGTTCCCGAAGTTGGGGGAGTTCAGAACCAGGGGTCACAGTTTAAGAATAAAGGGTAGGCCAGATAGGACTGAGATGAGGACAAACTTTCTTCACCCAGAGAGTTGTGAATCTGTGGAATTCTCTGCCACAGAAGGCAGTGGAGGCCAATTCACTGGATGTTTCAAGTGAGAGTTACATTTAGCTCTTGGGGCTAACGGAATCAGGGATATGGGAAAAAACAGGAAAGAGGTACTGATTTTAGATGAACAGCCATGATCATATGGAATGGCAGTGCTGGCTTGAAGGGCCGATGGTTGATAGGTTGAATAGAAATGTCCCAATCTCGTTGTTTTATTAATTGAACACGTAGATGAACATCCTCAAGGAGTGTAATCAGATGGAAACTGATTCAGATGCGATATTTAAGAGCTTGTTCAAAGAAGGGACATATTTTAAAGGAGTGACAGATACTTGCAGGGGAATGTGTGAGGAGGTTATTATTTGTCTTTAGTTTTAGGTTGAACCAGGACATCTGAAGATTCAAAGTTTAATATAGTAATTTTGCTGATACTGACTCCACCAACCACGTAATGAATATCATCCATTCCGGAGGTTTTAATTTTTCTGATGCCATTTAAACTTCACTTGGATTTCAATCACTTCAATGTAAAAGTAATTGTGAATGGGGAGCATTGGAACAAAACATTTTCCCTCGGTACATATTAACTGTAATATAATAATGTATGCATATTGGTAGGTGCAATCAAAACAAAGATCTTTTATTCATTGTTGTGTTATGAATACCACAGAAAATATTATGTACTCTCAAGATCACATTAAATAGAATATTATTGCTGAAATATATAGTTTTTGGACTTTGCATTTCGGAAAAGTCCCAGCTGAGAGGAAGACAGCAAAATACTGAAAATATTGGGGGTGAAAATGACTTCAGGACAGTTTGTTAGGGAAAATGAAGGAAATGGTAACAGAATACTTATACAGCTGAATGAGTATAATTTTATAGATGAGGGAATGTGTTCAACCAATTGATGACTTCTTTAAACAAAGTAACTAGCATGTTATATAACAAGAAAGCCAATGGATTTTTGTTATAAAAAATGTGGTCTGTGAAGTGCCCCATAAAAGATTACCGCATTAGATAAACGCATGTGGACTTAAATGTAATAGGTTAAGTCCAGGGGGTCAGGTATGGAGCTTTATGTGTGGGCCAGATATATTGTCAGAGCAGAGGGGCTAGGAGCAAGGCCAAGTGTGCATCCAAAGTCAAGGTCTGGAATAGTACTAGGTGTGCAGTCAAAGCTGGGACAATGGGAGTGTTCAGCACTGGGAACCTAAGCAGGTAAGCAGCTATGATCAGGGTAGAATAGGTGGCCAGGTGTAAGGCTGGACTCAGGGTCAGGAATGAGAGAAGGTATGCAACTGGAGTCAGGGTCAGGAGTAGTACCAGGTGTGCAGTGAGACCCAGGTTGGTCAACATGGACCAAGTGCTTGATTATAATCTGATTTCCATACATGAATATACTAAGATCATTCATGTGCTGCACGTGTTCATCAGAGCCTGGCTCTACTGTGGAATGTAATTTAGCCTAACCTTATTCATAGCTAATCCAATTTAAAGCATAAATATTGCATTCAAGTGTAAATTAAAAGACTGCTACAGTATGCACCAGATTGCTCAATTTCAAGCTAAAAAATACAAAAGCTCCGTACCAATGGGAGGGACACACCCCCCCCCCGCCCAGTCGCTACGCTCCCTCGGGCTTGGTCTCTCATTATTTCTCACTCCCAACTCTCACCCAATGTTGGCAGCCCTGTGTGCGGGGATCGCTGGTCGGCGTGGACATGGTGGGCCGAAGGGCCTGTTCCCCCCTGTATCTCTAAAACTAAAACTAAATCAGAGGACATAGGTTTAATGTGAGGGGCAACAGGTTCAATAGGAACCTGAGTGGAACCTTTTTTTACACAAAGGGTGGTGGGTGTATGGAACGAGCTGCTGGAGGAGGTAGTTGAGGCAGGGACTATCGCAACATATAAGAACCATTTAGACAGGTATATGGATAGTACAGGTTTAGAGGGATGTGAGCCAAACACAGGCAGGTGGGACTAGTGTAGATGGGACATGTTGGTCAGTGTGGGCAAGTTGGGCCGAAGGGCCTGTTTCCACGCTGTATCACTCTATGACTCTATAACTCTATAAATTATACAAGACAGTGCAAAAACAAGACAGGTCAGTGTGGGAATGGGAAGGGGAATTAAAGTGTTTGGCAACCGGGAGATCAGGTACATCCAGGCAGATTGAGTGATAGTGGTCAGCGAAATGATCGCCCAGTCTACGCTTGGCCTCGCCGATGTACAAGACTCCACATCTTGAACAATGGATACAGTAGATGAGGTTGGAGGAGGTGCAAGTGAACCTCTGCCTAACCTGAAAGGACTGTCTGGGTCCCTGGACAGAGTCGAGGGAGGAGGTATAGGGACAGGAGCCTGTGAGTGTCTTTAATGGCAATTGGAACTTCTACAAACAGCCATGCAGTGAATATACGTCACACAGATGCAGCCACAGACATCTTCTTCAGGAAGCATCTGCTGAATTATTGAACAAATCCCTGGATACATCAAAAAATTCATAAACATATGTCAGAAGGCAAAACAGAGATTAGCAAAACACCGCATCCAAACAAAAGCCACATTTGGCAGTTACAGTACGTGGGGTAGAGTTGGTGAACAAGCACACCTCCAAATTCAAGAACAGTTCCCTCCCAGCTGTTATCAGGCAACTGAACCATCCCACCACAACTCGAGAGCAGTCCTGAACTACTATCTACCTCATTGGTGACCCTCGGACTATCCTTAATCGGACTTTGCTGGCTTTACCTTGCACTAAACGTTATTCCCTTATCATGTATCTGTACACTGTGAATACCTCGGTACACGTGACAATAAACTAGAGTAAACAAGACATTTGACACACGTAGATTGGGAACGCAGTTTAGTTTAGTTTAGTTTATTGTCACACGTACCGAGGTACAGTGGAAAGTTTAACACCAAACTTGGACAACGGCTCTTGATGATGTGTTGCAAGAATTCACCAGTCAGTGTAAACCCAGCATGGTGGAGCAGCGGTAGAGTTGCTGCCTCACAGCGTCAGAGACCCGACTTTGATACTGACTACAGGCGCTGCCTATACGGAGTTTGAACGTTCTCCCTGTGACCACGTGGGTTTTCTCCGGGTGCTCCGGTTCCCTCCCACACTCCAAAGACATGCAGGTTTGTAGGCTAATTGGATTTGGTAAAATTGTAAATTCTCCCCCGGTGTGGGATGATCGCTGGTCGGCACGGACTCGGTGGTCGAAGGGCTTGTTTCCCGATGTATCTCCAAACGAAACTAAACTAACAATACTCAATTGAAACTTCTGCTTTGAGAGTTTAAGTATTTGTTGAGGAGGGAAACTGCTGAAGGAAACATTGTACAAAGACTGAGGCGCTAAGTGAAGTGTTGCAAAGATCCACCAGTCACTGCAAACTCAAGGGGGCAGTTGTATTGTGCTGGGCTCGCATCTTGTATCAGATTCAAGTGTTAGTGTCCCTGGACTTCTTTGATCAGCAGTTGTGAGATCTATTGTTGGCCTCTTGTATGCCGGCTGATGAACCGGCATCAAGTAAAACGAGCGACTCTGCTCTTGTCGAATAAATGGAAAGAGCTTTTCACAATCAGACATCGCCAAATATCGGCATGGTGGCGCAGCGGTAGAGTTGCTGCCTCACAGCGCCGGAGACCCGGGTTCGATCCTGACTACGGGTGCTGCCTGTACGGAGTTTGTACCTTCTCCACGTGACCTGCGTGGGTTTTTCTCCGAGATCGTCGGTTTCCTCCCGCACTCCAAAGACGTGCAGGTTTGCAGGTTAATTGGCTTGGTGTAAATGGTGTAAATTGTCCCTAGTGTGTGTAGGATAGTGTTAATGTGCAGGGATCGCCTGGTCGGTGCGGACTCGGTGGGCCGAAGGGCCTGTTTCGGTGCCGTGAGGCAACGGCTCAACCCACTGCGCCATCTGTGCCGCCCGAACGTGCGTTTATCTGCAGTGTAACGTTGAAAGAGTCGGGGTATTCACAAGAGGAGAGGGAGTTGCAGGGACTTGCTTGTTTAGTTTCAGAGATACAGCGCGGAAACCAGGCCCATCGGCCCATCGAGTCCGTGCTGACCAGCAATCCCCGCACACTAACACTACCCTACACACACTAGGGGCAATTTTAGCATTAATACCGGGCCAATTAACCTACAAAACCTGTACATTTTTAGAGTGAGGGAGAAAACCGGAGCATCTGAGAAAACCCACGCAGGGTCACGGGAAGAACTTGCAAACTCCACACAGACAGGATCGAACTCGGGTCTCTGACGCAGTAAGGCAGCAGCACTACCTCTGCACCACCGTGCGGTGCTGGTAAGATGTTTTGAACTGACAGAAGTCAAGTCAAGTCACATTTATTTTCTACAGCACATTTAAAAAACAACCCTCGTTGGCCAAAGTGCTTTACATTTGTTATAACAATAGCATAAACAAAACAAACTACATACATATATACATGTAGCCCTCACTCAGAGGGACGTCAGGAAAGGCTTGGGGAGTATAGATACGTTTTTAGTCTTGACTTAAAAAGCGTCGATGGAGGGGGCAGTTCTGATGGGAAGGGGGATGCTGTTCCACAGTCTAAGAGCTGCAACCGCAAAGGCCGGTCGCCCCTGAGCTTATGCCTAGACCGTGGGATATTCAGCAACCCCAAGTCGGCCGATCTGAGGGGCCTGGAGGTGGAGTGGTGGGTGAGAAGACTTTTTATGTAGGTGGGGGCAAGCCCATTGAGGGCTTTGTAGACAGTGGAGGAGGATCTTGAAGTTTATACGGAACCGCACAGGGAGCCAGTGGAGAGAGGCCAGGATCGGGGTGATGCGGTAGAGTTGCTGCCTCACAGCGTCAGAGACCCGACTTTGATACTGACTACAGGCGCTGCCTATACGGAGTTTGAACGTCTCTCCCGTGACCACGTGGGTTTTCTCCGGGTGCTCCGGTTCCCTCCCACACTCCAAAGACATGCAGGTTTGTAGGCTAATTGGATTTGGTAAAATTGTAAATTCTCCCCGGTGTGTGGGATGATCGCTGGTCGGCACAGACTCGGTGGGTCGAAGGGCTTGTTTCCCGATGTATCTCCAAACGAAACTAAACTAACAATACTCAATTGAAACTTCTGCTTTGAGAGTTTAAATTATTTGTTGAGGAGGGAAACTGCTGAAGGAGACATTGTACAAAGACTTGAGGCGCCTAAGTGAAGTGTTGCAAAATCAAGATCCACCAGTCACTGCAAACTCAAGGCTGGGCTCGCATCTTGTATCAGATTCAAGTGTTAGTGTCCCTGGACTTCTTTGATCAGCAGTTGTGAGATCTATTGTTGGCCTCTTGTATGCCGGCTGATGAACGGCATCAAGTAAAACGAGCGACTCTGCTCTTGTCGAATAAATGGAAAGAGCTTTTCACAATCAGACATCGCCAAATATCGGCACGGTGGCGCAGCGGTAGAGTTGCTGCCTCACAGCGCCGGAGACCCGGGTTCGATCCTGACTACGGGTGCTGCCTGTACGGAGTTTGTACCTTCTCCACGTGACCTGCGTGGGTTTTTCTCCGAGATCTTCGGTTTCCTCCCGCACTCCAAAGACGTGCAGGTTTGCAGGTTAATTGGCTTGGTGTAAATGTGTAAATTGTCCCTAGTGTGTGTAGGATAGTGTTAATGTGCAGGGATCGCTGGTCGGTGCGGACTCGGTGGGCCGAAGGGCCTGTTTCGGTGCCGTGAGGCAACGGCTCAACCCGCTGCGCCGTCTGTGCCGCCCGAACGTGCGTTTATCTGCAGTGTAACGTTGAAAGAGTCGAGGTATTCACAAGAGGAGAGGGAGTTGCAGGGACTTGCTTGTTTAGTTTAGAGATACAGCGCGGAAACAGGCCCATCGGCCCATCGAGTCCGTGCCGACCAGCGATCCCCGCACACTAACACTACCCTACACACACTAGGGGCAATTTTAGCATTAATACCGGGCCAATTAACCTACAAACCTGTACATTTTTAGAGTGTGGGGGAAAACCGGAGCATCTGAGAAAACCCACGCAGGGTCACGGGAAGAACGTGCAAACTCCACACAGACAGCACCCTTAGTCAGGATCGAACTCGGGTCTCTGACGCAGTAAGGCAGCAGCTCTACCGCTGCACCACCGTGCGGTGCTGGTAAGAGGTTCTGAACTGACAGAAGTCAAGTCACATTTATTTATATAGCACATTTAAAAAACAACTCTCGTTGGCCAAAGTGCTTTACATTTGTTATGAGAATAGCATAAACAAAACAAACTACATACATATATACATGTAGCCCTCACTCAGAGGACGTCAGGAAAGGCTTGGGAGTATAGATAAGTTTTTAGTCTTGACTTAAAAGCTTCGATGGAGGGAGCAGTTCTGATGGGAAAGGGGATGCTGTTCCACAGTCTAGGGGCTGCAACCGCAAAGGCGCGGTCGCCCCTGACCTTATGCCTAGACCGTGGGATATTCAGCAACCCCAAGTCGGCCGATCTGAGGGGCCTGGAGGTGGAGTGGTGGGTGAGAAGACTTTTTATGTAGGTGGGGGCAAGCCCATTGAGGGCTTTGTAGACATGGAGGAGGATCTTGAAGTTTATACGGAACCGCACAGGGAGCTAGTGGGGACAGGCCAGGATCGGGGTGATGTGGTCCCTTTTTCGGAGGAAGGAATGTAATAGCTGGTCGCAGGAGGGAAATGGAGCTAAAGACCCAAAGAAAATAGCCAATTAATTTAGTCTGCCAAGTGTGAAATCCTGTTGCGTGGAGTTAATGAAATAAGCAAGGGCTAAATAAAATCATGGCTTCGGACTTCAATTGCGTTGAACGCCCGTAGAAGTACTAACATTCTTACAGCGGTTTCCAACTTTGCCTCATGTCCAGATGTGGCAATCACTGGAAATCTCGAACCGACTCGAACTTTCAAGAGAGAGCTAGATAGGGATCTTAAAGATAGTGGAGTGAGGGGATTTGGGGAGAAGGCAGGAACGGGGTACTGATTGTGGATGATCAGCCATGATCACATTGAATGGTGGTGCTGGCTCGAAGGGCTGAATGGCCTACTCCTGCACCTATTGCCTATTGTCTATTGTATGAAAAACCATCATCAAATGAGGTACTAAAAGGTTCACCAAGTGCTGGAGTAACTCAGCGGGTCAGGCAGCATCTGTGGGGAACATGGATAGGTGACGTCTCACAGAGTGCTGGAGTAACTCAGCGGGTCAGGCAGCATCTCTGGAGAACATGGATAGGTGACTTTTAGAGTCAAGGCCTTTATACAGACTGATACATCACTTATCCATGCCCTGCAGAGATGCTGCCTGTCCCGCTGAGATACTCCAGCATTTTAAGTCCCGATCCGAAACATCACCTATCCATGTTCTCCAGAGGTGCTGCCTGACCCACTGAGTTACTCCAGCACTTGGTGTCCTTTTGTGTATTAACCAGCATCTGCAGTTCCTTATTCCATACATCAAATGAGGTCGTCTTGCCTCAATTGCCATCATCTGTTTCTACCAGATTCGGGTGCTCCAGTCAAAACCATGCCTAGTACAGCACGAAATGAGAAATTAATTCAACCATTACTTTTTAGTAAGTGTTAATAGCTTATATCATGAAATCACCGACCGAGGTACGGAAGTGAATCCTGATACAGTCCTGGTGTTGGGGCGGACCTCGTTAGAATCTGACCATGGAACGCTGATGGATAACAGAAGAGATTGCAGGAGCTGTAACCAAGAGAAAAAAACACAGAAGAACTCAATGGGTCAGTCGGCATCTGTGGAGGCAATAGATGTACGTCGATACTTTGGGTCATGATCCTACACCAGGGCAGGATGGGTGTGGGCTAGGTTTCACACACTAGAGGCAGGAAACATGTTCCCGATGTTGGGGGAGTCCAGAACCAGGGGCCACAGTTTAAGAATAAGGGGTCGGCCATTTGGAATGGAGACGAGGAAACACTTTTTCTCACAGAGAGTTGTGAATCTGTGGAATTCTCTGCCTCAGAGGGCGGTGGAGGCCGGTTCTCTGGATGCTTTCAAGAGAGAGCTAGATAGGGCTCTTAAAAATAGTGGAGTCAGGGGCTATGGGGAGAAGGCAGGAACGGGGTACTGATTGGGGATGATCAGCCATGATCACATTGAATGGCGGTGCTGGCTCGAAGGGCCGAATGGCCTACTCCTGCACCTATTGTCTATTGTCTATTGTTTCATGGTACTGTTCAACACTTTATAAGTTCATAAGTTCTAGGAGCAGAATTAGGCCATTCGGCCCATCAAGTCTACTCCACCATTCAATCATGGACGATCTATCTCTCTCTCCTAACCCCGTTCTCCTGCCTTCTCCCCGTAACCCCTGACACCCGTAATGATCACGTACTAAACGCTTACACTGGGTCCGTCTAATACTGTGCGACCTCCCAGTTGCTAATCATTTCCACTCCTCCTCCCCCTCCCACTCCCCCTCCCACTCCCACACTGACCTTCTTCAAAAAGATCAGTGTGGGAATGGCCCCAAACGTTGCCTATTTCCTTCGCTGCATAGATGCTGCCTCACCCGCTGAGTTTCTCCAGCACTTTTGTCTACCCACACTGACCTTTCTGTCCTGGGCCTGCTCCATTGCCAGAGTGAGGCCACAGTTTAAGAATAAGGGGTAAGCCATTTAGAACGGAGACGAGGAAACACTTTTTCTCACAGAGAGTGAGTGGTGAGTCTGTGGAATTCTCTGCCTCAGAGGGCGGTGGAGGCCAGTTCTCTGGATGCTTTCAAGAGAGAGCTAGATAGGGCTCTTAAAGATAGCGGAGTCAGGGAGAGGGCAGGAACTGATTGGGGATGATCAGCCATGATCACATTGAATGGCGGTGCTGGCTCGAAGGGCCGAATGGCCTACTCCTGCACCTATTGTCTATTGTCTCTAATTTGGGACTGTGGCATGACAGCGCTATGAACATTGAGTTCTCTAATTTTGAGTAACTTTCCCCCCCAATCCCCCCTTTTCCCCCTCCCCACCACCCTCGTTGTTTAGCCGGTTCCACAGCTGGCCACAATGTACCCCCCCTTGAGATCGCACCTCCCACACACAACAATGGGCCTATCAGGCAACCTCCCAGCCCCAGGTCATCTGTTGTCGCCCCTGATTTGTCCCGGTCTTTTCTCACCTCCAGTTCTCCCCCCCCCCCCCCCCCTTCCGCCATCTACTTTCAGTCTGAAGAAGGGTCCCGACCCGAAACATCACCTGTCCATTTCTTCCAGAGTTAAATTCATTAGTTTGTAAGTGAAAGGAGAAGAATTAAAAATACCCGAAGGTAGACAAAAATGCTGGAGAAACTCAGCGGGTGCAGCAGCATCTATGGAGTGAAGGAAATAGGCAATGATTTTGGGCCGAAACCCTTCAGGAAGGAAATAGGTTCGATTTTCCAGCATCTGCAGTTCCTTCTTTAACACAATTAAAAATACCCAATTCCTTGGCCTCCACAGCCGTCTGTGGCAATGAATTCCACAGATTCATCACCCTCTGACTATAGACATTCCTCCTCATCTCCTTTCCAAAGGTATGTCCTTTTATTCTGAGGCTATGACCTCTGGTCCTAGACTCTCCCACAGATGATGTCTGAAGAAGGGGTCTCGACCCGAAATGTCGCCCATTCCTTCTTTCCAGAGATGCTGCCTGTCCCGCTGAGTTACTCCAGCCTTTTGTGTCTATCTTCAGTTTCAACCAGCATCTACAGTTCCTTCTTACACATGATGCCTGACCCACTGAGTTACTCCAGCATTTTGTGTCTATCACCATGCTGAGCACCTCTTGTCAAACTGATTGAAGAATCCATATCATCCTCAGCTCATCAGTCATCGGAGCAACAGTAAAGACACATTAATGTTGCCTCCCCTCTGCTTCTTATTCGAACCATCTGACTTGTGAGTGAGTTAAAAGCAATATATTTTATTTTACTTCGGAGTCACGTGAGTGACTACATGAAGAACCCCGCCAGTGCGCCTGCGCATCATTATGTCAGACGCCTTGACGCAAACGGACGTGAGGAGCTCTAGTGGATTTGTAGTTTTTCAACTACAAGGTAAGTAGAAACTTTTTTCATGTTTTCGAGGTCCGTTTACTGTGGGTCTGTGGGGATTTTTTCCACAGACGCCATGGAACAAACGGGCAGGGGGAAGAGGCGAGCGACTCAGCCGACAGAAAGTCGGGAGTCTGCGGTTAGCGACCAACCGCCTCTAAACCCCGGTACAGTCGCCAGCGGTGAGCATAGCGACTGTGGACCTGGGGCAGTCAGCGCCTGTCGGGCGAAAGGCCAAATTTAAATCTACACGACCCACGGAGGAGGAGTCCCAGGCAATGGAAATAGCTCCAGGGATTGATACTGCTTTTGAGCGTATTGCCCAAATGGAAAGCCTTCTACATAGGCTGTTGGAGCGAAGCACACTCAGGGAAGAGTGTACTGAAATCCAAGCTGCTGGAAGCAGCTCAACAGCTCCTGGTACAGGGCTGATGGAATGCACCCTCAGGTATGAGGAGCGTGCCACGGGTCATGAGATTTCAGACCCCGACTCTGACGGTGAGGCTGTATAAGGCGAAGAACGGCAGCTGGCAGATATTCCACCACTGGCAGTACGATTCGCTGCCCCGTCAGGGTCAGGAGAGCCATTAGGAGAAAAATTGGCCTCCCTAATAAATTACTTGGTTTCCCATCAGCTGGAACAGCAGGAGATGGATGAGACTGCAAGAAAGCATGAGACCCCAAGTAACTGGGTGTTGCAGTGAATCAAATTATCTGGAATCAGTTGAGTATGACTATGAGAAACTCAAGAATTGAAATTACAGAGAATATTAAAGCTGCTGGGTTCTGGAATAACTGCTTTTGCCAGAATAGCGGATAAAAGCCAAGAGATGACGGAGTTGCATCAGGAAGCACTGGGGTTGCTATGCAGCACCCACTTCGAGATCAATTGTTTGAGGAAAGGTGCTATACGGCCTACTATGAATCCAAAATTCGCAGCACTCTGCAAACCAAGTAATATACAATTACCCAACTTACTCTTTGGAGAGGATCTCGGGAGACGTATTAAAGAGTTGGAAGATGGAGCGAAAACAGGATTGATGAAAACATCAATGGTTGTAAAGTCTGTAAAGTGGAAGTATCCTTTCAGACGTCATACGGATCCTGGACCAGGACCAAGTCGTTCATCAACGCAGGGACGTAGCTGGCGGCCTGCAGCGGGAGCAAGAACCAGTGGGGGTGCTTCCGGGAGAATCCAGGGATCTCAGGGTACTCAAATGACTCGAGAGGTAGGTGGACCTGGTTCTCATGGGAACATACTAACCGGATTAAGTCCAAAAGTTGGAGGCAGATTACGTCTCTTCTATAACAATTGGAAGAAGATTACTTCAGATGTGGTAATTCTGAATAATATACAAGGATTTCTAATTGAATTCAATCCAAATTATGATTTGCCTGTCCAGCATGTTCCTAGCAGAACTCTCCACTTTGCACAAAAAGAAGTGATGAAGGTTCAAGCTGTACTTGAAACCCTATATATAAAAGGTGTTATTGAAGAATCAGTCTACCAAAATCACCAATTTGTGTCAAATATATTCCCTCGATCAAAAAAGGATAGAGGATGTAGGATTATTCTAGACTTGACAAGTCTGAATCCTTTTGTTCAATTTAGACATTTTAAAATGGAGACATTTGTGACTGCCAAACAACTTATCTCAGAAGCATGTTATATGGCAACTATAGATTTAAAAGATGCATATTATTCAGTCACTTGGAAGATAGGAAGTATCTTAAATTTACATGGATGAACAAGTTATGGCAGTTCAAAGCTCTGCCTAATGGGTTAACGTCCACTCCCAGAATATTCACAAAATTGTTAAAACCAATTCTGGGGTTGCTGAGAAGCCAGGGGCATGTACTAATGGCATACTTGGATGATGTCCTGATTATAGGAAGGATCTGTTGCAGTTGTGAAATCAACTTTTGAAAGTTTGGGTTTTCTAATTCATCCAAAGAAATCAAGATTAACAACATGTACCTCGATTGATTATTTGGGGTTCACAATTGATTCAGTCCAAATGAAAATTACTTTGCCCAGGGAAAAAAGGGTGGAGTTGATTAAAGATTGCAGTAATCTGTTAAACGAGCAAAAACCCTCAATCAGACAGGTGGCTCAAGTACTGGGAAAATTAGTAGCAGCATTCCCAGCAGTGCAATACGGACCATTATATTATCAACAGCTGCAGAGAGTTAAAGAACAGGCACTGAGAATGAATGCTGGTCATAATTTATCAGGCCATGATCAGATCTTCTCTTGACTATGGGTGTTTTGTGTATGGGTCTGCGTCTAAAACTGTTCTGGCTAGGCGAGATGTGTTGCAGGCAAAGGCTTTGAGGCTTTGCTGTGGAGCCTTCAGGACTTCCCCAGTCCCTGCCCTGATTGTTGAAATGGGAGAAATGCCCTTATGGTTAAGGCGCATTAAGCTAGGGTTACATTACTGGGCTAAACTTTGTGGGTGTAATGATACCTTCCCAGCAAGGTGTTTGTTGCAAGAGGTTGATGATGGTAACAAATAGAACACATTTTTTGTCATTATAAATCAGTGGGCTAGGAAGCTGGGTTTGGAACAAGGGGGTATTATAGAGCATACAATAAGGCTACCTGTGCCCTATTGGGTTCTTCCTGAACTGTTTATTGAGCTTGCTTTTCTTCAGGAAAAAGATAAGCGCGAGGTGACTCCAAGAATAGTGGAATATCTTAATTCAATCAGTGAGAGTACTTTGATTGTTTTTACAGATGGATCTAAAGATCCAGTTAGTGGGAGAGCTGGGTTTGGAGTGTATGTGGAGCAGCTTGGGTTGAAGATTGGCCGGTGCATTTCTGATGGAAGTTCTGTTCTCACGACTGAATTAATGGCAATTCAATGGGCTCTATGGTGGATTGAGGAAGCCAGTTTTAGAGAAGTCATTATCTGTTCTGATTCTGCAGCTGCTCTTGAAACATTAAGAGTAGGGAAATCTAAAGCTCGTCCTGACATTCTAAATGAAATCTTGAGTGTGTTTTCTAGAATTGGGTTTGCGTGTAACATCACTTTTTGCTGGGTTCCCGGGCATGCTGGGGTGAGGGGGAATGAGCAGGTGGACCTCATAGCAAAGGAGAGTTTAAGAAGAGAAATAGATATCCATGTATCATTGGGGAGAGTGGAACTGAGAGAAATAATTAAAGAGGGCTTAACAAAAGAATGGCAGAGAGGATGGGAAATGGAATTCAGGGGTAGACACTACTTTTCTATACAATCTGAAGTTAGGAAAATATGTTTCTGTACATCTCTGTCCCGTAGGGACTCAGTTAAACTGTGTAGATTGAGGTTGGGACACTGTGGGTTAAATTACTATTTGTGCATTGTAGGGAAACATGTTTCTGGCTTGTGTGAATGTGGGAGTAATGAGACAGTTAAGCATGTTTTCCGAGAATGTAAAAAGTATAGGGTAGAAAGAAAAGTATTATTTGTTAGACTGACAGGACTTGGAGTTGAGGCTTTTTCTGTTTTATCTTTGTTTGGACACAATGAGAAACATCAACTGATATCCAGGGCTGTTCTTCAATTCCTGCAAGTTACAGGACTGTATGTAAGAATTTAGTTCAAACTTTGACCTGTGGAGGGCAGTAATACGCTTAGCAGCGTCTACACTGCCGGAATCCTACAAGAAGAAGAAGAAGAATGCTGGTCATTTTGATAGAACCATGCAACTAACAACAAATGCTGTTTCTGATCTGCAGTGGTGGATTCTACATGTCTCAAGCAGTTCCGGCAAAGTGCTGATTGAACAACCTTCCATGATATTACAAACTGATGCCAGTGCACTAGGATGGGGTGCAACTGACTTAGCATCTAGCTGCAGAGGCAGATGGAATCAGGAAGAGTCATTGTTACTGCAGACATGGGGAATTAACTATTTGGAGCTTTTAGGATGTTTCTATGGACTCCAAGCTTATTGTTCTAACACAACTAAAAGGCATGTTTAAGTTCAAATTGATAACACAACAGCAGTTGCCTATATTAATGATATGGGTGGAATCAAGTCGGTGTCATGTGACAAAATGGTTAAATCAACTTTGGTCTTGGTGTATTGAAAAGAACATTTGGATTTCAGCTATCTATCTACCAGGTAGAATGAACACGATAGCAGACACCAGGTCACGAAAGTTCCATGATAATAAAGAATGGATGTTGAATCGAGAGGTATTCAATGATTTAGTAATCAGATTTGGAATGACCGACATCGACTTGTTCGCATCTAGACTGAATCATCAGCTATCAAGATATGTCTCAAGGGAACCAGATCCAGGAGCAGTGGCGATTGATGCTTTCTCGCTATATTGGGGTGGTATGTTTTCATATATATTTCCACCTTTCTGCCTCATAAGCCAATGTTTGCTTAAAATCAGGCAAGATGCTGCTTCAAGGGTATTGGTAGTACCAGATTGGCCTACACAGCCATGGTATCCGTTGATATTAGAATTAACAACACAAATGTTGATGAAAGTCCCAAAAAGGAGTAATTTATTGCTGCTCCCTGTACAGGGGAACAACATCCATTATATGATCGTTTGGATTTGTTGATTTGCAGGTTTTAAGAAGGCCTTTTCTGGGGCGAGGACTGTCTGAGCATACTGTGGACATGCTTACGGCAGCCTGGAGGAACAGCACTTAAAAACAGTACCTTTCTTATATTAAGAAATGGGAAGAGTTATGTGTACAAAAGAATGTGGAATATAGTACTGCAGATATTTCAAATGTTTAGAATTTCTGTCAAAACTTTATTATGATGAAGGTCTGAGTTGTAGTGCAATTAATTCAGCCAAAAGTGCATTGTCCTCATATTTGGTTCTGGATTCAGAAAGAAACCCAATTGGGTCACACCCACTTGTTTCCAGACTAATGAAAGGAATCTTTAATTCCAAACCACCGAAACCTAGGTACATGACAATCTGGGATGTAAGTGTGGTACTGAAACTACTTCGTGAATGGTCACCAAGTGTGTCTTTATCTTTGGCCAAGCTCAGTATGAAAGTATTCATGCTTATGGCATGAGTGACAGCACAACGAGTGCAAACACTTGGAAAGTTACAAATAGACAGTATGGAAGTAACTGAAGACAAGGTTACATTCTATATCTATGACCTACTAAAGCAAAGTAGGCCAGGTGTGACAGGATTTAAAATTGTGCTAGCAGCATATCCAAATGATCCTTGTCTCTGTGTTAAGACATATTTGTTACAATACATGGAGGTCACAAAGAATTTGAGAAATACGGAAACTGGGTTGTTGATCACACACAAGAAACCACACAAGAGAGTTTCAATACAGACTATTTCCAGATGGATAAAAGAAGTCTTAACAGCTGCTGGTATTAACACTTATGTTTTTACGTCTCACTTGACTAGGGCAGCAGAAACGTCGGCGGCCAGGGCGAAAGACGTCCCCGTCGACCATATCCTCGCAGCCGCCGGGTGGTCCAATGAGTTGATGTTTCAACATTTTTACCATCGGCCTATTGTTAATGCGGGATTGTTTGCAGAAACTATTTTAAGTTCTGTGTAAATTCCTCTGGTTTAAAGGGGATCTGATTCATTTCATTATTGAAATGAATTACTGCATTTGTGGTACAAATGTTATTATGAATGCATGATTGATTATTCTCGTTCCGAGTCAATCAATGCAGTGAGAAGCCGGGATTGATCTACGGCATGAAAATCTTCACGTAGTCACTCACGTGACTCCGAAGTAAAATAGTAAGATTAAACTAGAACTTACCAGTTTGAAGTTTGATCTTTATTTTATGAGGAGTTACGTAGGTGATTACGTGCCCACCACGACCCTACCCTCTATCATAAAGGTCAGATGGAAGTTCTTGTATTACTCATTTTATTATGATACTATATTACTTCGCTTGTTGTTTTTTGTGATTTCACACCGCTGCTTTGAAGATTGACGCGCAGGCGCACTGGCGGGGTTCTTCACGTAATCACCTACGTAACTCCTCATAAAATAAAGATCAAACTTCAAACTGGTAAGTTCTCGTTCAATCTTACTATTCAACCTTGTTGCTGAACACCTCTGCTCAGTTCGCCTCATCCTACATGATCTCCCTGTTGCCAAACACTTTAACTCCCACACTGACCTTTCTGTCCTGGGCCTCCTCCACTGTCAGAGTGAAGCCAAACCCAAATAGGAGGAACAGCATCTCATATTTCACTTGGGCAGCTTACAACCCAGCGGTATGAATATTGATTTCTCTAACTTCAAGTAGCCCTTGCATCCCCTCCTCTCTCAATCCCTCCCCCACCCTAGTTGTTGTCCTAGTTTCACTGTCATCCTGTTGAGTTTCATTGTCGGTATAACTTGTTATCACCCACAGCTGACAATGAACTGTTCCCTCGTTACTTTTATACATATCTTTCATTCCTTTGTTCTATATCTCTCTGCATCACCGTCTATATCTTTCGTTTTTCCTTCCCCTGACTCTGAAGAAGGGTCTCGACCCGAAACCTCACCTATTCCTTTGCTCCAGAGATGCTGCCTGTCCCGCCGAGTTACTCCAGCTTTATGCGTCTATCCT
Source organism: Malacoraja senta (assembly GCA_038087875.1). NCBI lineage: Eukaryota > Metazoa > Chordata > Chondrichthyes > Rajiformes > Rajidae > Malacoraja > Malacoraja senta. The sequence goes on from JAXLNO010002439.1 coordinate 25,808, forward strand.
TTTAGTAATCTGGTATAATTTCATGCACATTGATTCAAGATTCAAGAGATTCAAGAGAGTTTATTGTCATGTGCCCCAGATAGGACAATGAAATTCTTGCTTTGCTTCAGCACAACAGAATTATAGAAGGCATGAATACAGAAGAGATCAGTTTAATAATCATCGGTGACTGATTATTTAAATTGTTTGCATTTGTAGGGTAATTTTGTTTTAAACTCAGTCTTGCAGCAAGATGATATCCCCTGCCCTGCATGTGCAGCAGGGCCATGTCATGGATGTTGCTCAGACTGCCAGTCAACATGTTGCATTGAATTAGTTGGAGGACACATGCGTTATTGCTTCAGGCCAGTCCACTTCACTCTGCATCATAGAAATATAGACAATAGACAATAGGTGCAGGAGTAGGCCATTCAGCCCTTCGAGCCAGCACCGCCATTCAATATAATCATGGCTGATCATCTAAAATCAGTACCCCATTCCCGCTTTTTCCTCATCTCCCTTGATTCTGTTCGCCCGAAGAGCAAAATCTAACTCTCTCTTGAAAACATCCAATGAATTGGCCTCTACTGCCTTCTGTGGCAGAGAGTTCCACAGATTCACAACTCTGTGAAGAAATGTTTCATAATCTCAATTCTAAATGGCCTACCCATTATTCTTAAACTGTGACCCCTGATTCTGGACTCCCCCAAAATCAGGAACATTTTCCTGCATCTAACCTGCCCAATCCTTTAAGAATGTTATATGTTTCTATAAGATTCCCTCTCATCCTTCTAAATTCCACTGTATACAAGCCCAATTGACCCATTCTTTCATCATATGTTAGTCCCGCCATCATGGGAATTAACCTGGTGAATCTACGCTGCATTCCCTCAATAGCAATAATGTCCTTCCTCAAATTAGGAGACCAAAACTGCACACAATACTCCAGGTGCGGTCTCAGCAAGGCCCTGTACAACTGCACTAGGACCTCCTTGCTCGTAAACTCAAATCCTCTCGCAATGAAGGCCAACATGCCATTAGCTTTCTTCACTGCCTGCTGTACCTGCATGCTTACTTTCAGTGACTGATGTACAAGCACACCCAGGTCTCGTTGCACCTCCTCTTTTCCTGATCTGACACCATTCAGATAATAATCTGCCTTCCTGTTCTTGCCACCAAAGTGGATTACCTCACATTTATCCACATTATACTGCATCTTCCATGCATCTGCCCACTCACCCAACCTATCTAAGTCACCCTGCAGCCTCATAGCATCCTCATCACAGCTCACACTGCCACCCAGCTTCGTGTCATCTACAAAGTTGGAGATGTCACATTTAATTCCCTCGTCTAATTCGTTAATATATATTGTAAATAACTGGGGTCCCAGCACCGAGCCTTGTGGCACCCCACTAGTCACTGCCTGCCATTCTGAATACGACCCGTTAATTCCTACTCTTTGCTTCCTGTCTACCAACCAGTTCTCTATCCATGTCAATACCCTATCCCCAATACCATGTGCACACTAATCTCTTGTGTGGGACCTTGTCAAAGGCTTTTTGAAAGTCCAGATACACCAAATCCATTGGCTCTCCCTTATCCATTCTACTTGTTATATCCTCAAAAAATTCCAGAAGATTAGTCAAGCATGATATCCCACTTCTATGCTGACTTTAACCGATCCTGTTACCGCTTTCCAAATGCTCTGCTATAACATCTTTAACAATCGACTCGAGCATCTTCCCCACAACCGATGTAAGGCTAACTAGTGTATAATTCCCTGTTTTCCCTCTCCCTCCTTTCTTAAAAAGTGGGGTTACATTGGCTACCCTCCAGTCCACAGGAACTGATCCAGAGTCGATCACCAATGCATCCACGATTTCTAGGGCCAACTCCTTGAGTACGATGGGATGCAGACCATCAGGCCCTGGGATTTATCTGCCTTCAGTCCCAACAGTTTATCTAACACCATTTCCTGGATTCCCTTCAGTTCCTCCCTCCCACTGGATCCTCAGTCCCCTAGTATTTCTGGGAGATCTTATTTCATCAGCGTAATATTCTCACCTCATCTCCGCCTTCTTCACCCCGGGACGTGACAATCCCAAGGCATTCAAGGCAGGGCAATCCTACTTTTAGTTTTTTCGTTTTAGAGATACAGGGTAGAAACTGGCCCTTCGGCGCACCGAGTCCATGCCGACCAACGATTACCCTACCAGGGAACTGACTAACGATTGTCAGACCATCGAACCATCCTAGCACAACTAGAGAGCAGTCCCAAACTAAAAGCTACCTCTTTGGAGACCCTCGGACTATCTTTGATCAGACCTTTGTCACGGCTTTACCTTGCACTAAATGTTCTTCCCTTATCGTGTATCTGTACACTGTGGACGGCTCCATTGTAATCATGCGTTGTCTTTCCGCTGACTCTGGTTAAGGGCCTGTCCCACTTTCCCGAGTTATGCGCGAATTCTCCCGAGTTTTCAAACTCGCAGAATGGTCGTAACGAGTCCGTAGGAGTCCGTGGATATATCGTAGCGGCTCGTTATGCCAGCCGTAGGTACTCGGGGCTATTTTTTTTACTTGTGGACATTTTTCGTCGGGCTGGAAAAACCGTCCCGACTTACCCGATGCCCCGAGTACCTACGGCTGGAGTACCGAGCCTCTACGATATATCCACGGACTCCTACGGACTTGTTACGAACATTCTGCGAGTTTTAAAAACTCGGGAGAATCCGTGAATAACTCGGGGAAAGTGGGACAGGCCCTTTAGCACGCAACAAACGGGTTTCACTGTACCTCGATACACGTGACAATAAATTAAACTAAACTAAACTAAACTGAACTAAAAACTCAACTAAACTAAAACTCAACTAGACCCATACACTAGCTCCACTAGTGCTACACATACTAAAGGAACAGCAGATGCTAGTTTACCAAAAAGGACACAAAGTGCTGGAGTAACTTAGCAGGTCAGGCAGCATCTCTGTGAGGACGTGGATAGGTGACGTTTCAGGTCAAGACCCTTCTTCAAAGTACGATGGTGTGCATCTGAAAGGTCACCTGCTTTCTCCATGTGCTTCCGAGATGCCCCCTGACCCGTCGAGTAAAGGCTCTGTCTTACGGTGTTGCGGTCATCGGCGGTGAAGCGCGGCTTTGCCTGTAGAGTGGACCGCACGGCAACGGCGAGAGCGCCGAGCCTATGCCACGGGAGCGCCGCACGGATGCTGCGCGGGGGCCGAGTGATTTAAATACGGCTGGTCCCACGTGCTTGCGGTAAGTTTTAAAAAAAAGGGCGGGCCGACTGCGATGACGTCATTTTGGATCTGAGGGGCTGTGGCGGCGGCCGTCCTGATCGCGGCGCTGTAGCGGTGGCTGTGGCGGCGGCCGTGCCGCACACGTGACTCACTAGCGGAGGCTGTGGCGGTGCAAGTTCGACGCACGGCGCTCGAGCCACACTGGCGGTGGCTGTGGCGGCGGCCGTGCCGCACCCGTGCCTCACTGGTGGAGGCTGTGCGCTAGGAAAATATTTTTGAACAGTGTAGGTTTTATTTTAGCACCGTGCGGTGTTGGGAACAACGCCGCACGGCCCCGGAATTGTGCGTTCTCACGAGTGCGCGGTCTATGTCGGCCCAGGAGCGGTAGATTCTTCCCGTTTCGCCGCCAATGACCGCAGACTCGTGAGACAGGCCTTTAACTCCAGCAACGTGCGTCTTGTTTCGTCCGATTCCTATCTGATTTCTCAAAATGAATCGCTTTGTGTCACTGGTTATATCGGGTCGGCTCCCTAACTTCTCGCCATCGTTCGGAGGCACTTGATGTTATATTTAAGAGGGTGTGAGTGATTTAAGCACCGTGTTTGGTGTGGATGTAGATGGAGTATGTGTCATCGCTTCTGTACACCCACACCACCTCCACAGTCGTCTCCTGAAACTTCACAGGCTCGGCAGCTCCTTGGCAGTGTCCACCTGACAGCGCGAATCAAATATTCAGCAGCTGTGCAATATTCCGCTCTTGGAGCTCCTCACACGAATTCCAGTTTTATTATTTTATACCCCGCTCCGTCTGCATATGACGAAAACGTTGCCTCAAGTCCCCGCAGAAATCAAAAGAATCCTTCCCCACATTCGCAATGATCTAAACATTTAAGTGGACTCGTTCACTGAAGTCTATTGGTGCAAAAATAAATTCAATCACCGTCTAAGGACAGATTCGATTCCCATCGTTTCTGACTGGGAAAACGGCTCCATGAATGGACGGCTCGCTTCAAACGGACTTGTTTCCAAGTGCTGCATGGTTGCGTTCAATTATAAATGGGAAATCGCAAATCGTCATTCGGCGCGGTAGAGGGAAGGGGAGGACATTCTGCCCATTGGGCTCGTTCCGGCCGAAAGCTTAGCCCAGAGCATCGAGTGGGAGAGTGAAGCACAAAGGTAGTCAAAAGTGCTGGAGAAACTCAGCGGGTGCAGCAGCATCTATGGAGCGAAGGAAATAGGCGACGTTTCGGGCCGAAACCCGGAAGGGTTTCGGCCCGAAACGTTGCCTATTTCCTTAAGGGTTATTTCCTTAAGGGTTGCCTATTCCCTTAAGGGTTTCGGGCCCGAAACGTTTGCCTATTTCCTTTAGATGCATACATAGAAAATAGGTGCAGGAGTAGGCCATTCGGCCCTTCGAGCCTGCACCGCCATTCAATATGATCATGGCTGATCATCCAACTCAGTATCCCGTACCTGCCTTCTCTCCATACCCCCTGATCCCTTTAGCCACAAGGGCCACATCTAACTCCCTCTTAAATATAGCCAATGAACTGGCGTCAACTACCCTCTGTGGCAGAGAGTTCCAGAGATTCACCACTCTCTGTGTGAAAAAGTTTTTCCTCATCTCGGTCTTAAAGGATTTCCCCCTTATCCTTAAGCTGTGACCCCTTGTCCTGGACTTCCCCAACATCGGGAACAATCTCCATAGACGCTGCTCCATAGACACTGCTGCACCCGCTGAGTTTCTCCAGCATTTTTGTCTACCTTCGATTTTCCAGCATCTGCAGTTCCTTCTTAAACAGAGTGAAGCAGGACACTAGATCAGGTAGAGTCGGGATAGATCGGTCGACAGATAGACTGCTGGAACTGTGTCAGAATGAATATAAATAATAGCGTTTATAAGTCTGAAAGAATACAGAATGCCAGGAATCTCAGCGACTCAGGATCCACCCACGGAGCCAGTACGTGTAAGGGTCGCAGTTTGCCAACGGGTGGTGAATCTGTGGAACTCATTGCCACAGCAAGCCACAAGTCAATGGATATTTTTAAGGCAGAGATAGACAGATTCTCAATGAGTACGGGTGTCAGGGATTATGGGGAGAAGGCAGGAGAATGGGGAGAGAGATACATCAGCCGTGATTGAATTTCAGAGTAGACTTGATGGGCTGAATGGCTTAATTAAAGTCCAAGCTGTTCTTTTCCCCAAGCACCAGTGTAGAGCACTTTGGCCAACGAGAGTTGTTTTTTAAATGGGCTATAGAAATAAAAGTGACTTGACTTGACAAGTGACTAGAGTCATGCAGTCACAGAGTGATACAGTGTGGAAACAGGCCCTTCGGCCCAACTTGCCCACACCGCCCAACAATGTCCCAGTTACACCAGTCCCACCTGCCTGCACTTGGTCCATACCCTCCAAACCTGTCCTGTCCATGTACCTGTCCAACTGTTTCTTAAACGATGGGATAGTCCCAGCCCCAACTACCTTCTCTGGCAGCTTGTTCCACACACCCACCACCCTTTGGTGTGAAAATGTCACCCCTCAGATTCCTATTAAATCTTTTCCCCTTCACCTTGAACCTATGTCCTCTGGTCCTATCCCTTATGACCTTATGACCCTAGGTCCAATGAAAGAGCAGTTTCTCGTGGTTCTTCTCCCTGTGTTCCAGGACTATGGCAACGTTACAAAAGACTCGTTCCAATGGGCCAATGTCACGTGTGCAAACCCACAGTGAAATTATTTAGTGCAGGAAGGAAGTGCAGATGCTGGTTTAAACCGAAGATAGACGCAAAAAGCTGGAGTAACTCAGCGGGACAGGCAGCATCTCTGGAGAGAAGGAATGGGTGGCGTTTTGGGTTGAGACGTCTGAAGAAGGGTCTTGACCCAAGACGTCACCCATTCCTTCCCTCCAGAGATGCTGCCTGTCCCGCTGAGTTACTCCAGCATTTTGTGAAGATATTTTCTTGCATATGGTCCAGCAGAGTACTGCCATACCCAAGCACAACCTTGATTAGCAAGCGTACGGGAATGGGTGACTGAGACCGCATGGAAGAGGCGCCAAGCTTTGGCACCATCTTCAAAGTCCAGTCCACGCTCTAGTTGTTCCGAGTGCTGCCCAATTCCCACAAGCCCCAGGCTGTTGCAGGGCCTCCAGCCGTGGCCCTCCTTGGTCGCCACGTCCCTCTCCTCGCCCGTCCACCTTGGTTCCCTGGGGGTGGTGGTAAGCCCCCCCACAGCCGACCTTAAGCCCATATCCCTCTAAACCCTCTAAAAAATGTTCCCAATGTTGGGCGAGTCCAGAACCAGGGGCCACAGTCCTAGAATAAAGGGGAGGCCATTTAAGACTGAGGTGAGAAAAAACCTTTTCACCCAGAGAGTTGTGAATTTGTGGAATTCCCTGCCACAGAGGGCAGTGGAGGCCAAGTCACTGGATGGATTTAAGAGAGAGTTAGATAGAGCTCTAGGGGCTGGTGGAATCAAGGGATATGGGGAGAAGGCAGGCACGGGTTATTGATAGGGGATGATCAGCCATGATCACAATGAATGGTGGTGCTGGCTCGAAGGGGCCGAATGGCATCCTCCTGCACCTATTTTCTATGTTTTTATGTTTCTATGTAAACCTGACCTATCCATGTATCCGTCCGACTGTTTCCTAAACATTGCGATAGTCCCAGCCTCAACTACCTCCTCCAGCAGCTCGTTCCATACACCCACCACCCTTTGCTTGAAGAAGTTACCCCTCGGATTCCCATTAAACCTTTCCCTCTCCCCCCTCACCTTAAACCTAAGGTTCCCCTCGTCTCGCTCCTCGCCCAACTCGTCCAGCATCACCAACTCCATCTTCCCCGTCTCCGTGGACGTGCATGGTTCCTTTTTACCAGCAGTGGGTCCCTGCTACTGAGTGCTAAAGTTTAGTTTCGTTTTTTAATTTGGTTTAGAGATGCAACGCGGATACAGGCCCTTCGGCCCACCGAGTCCGCGACGTCCAGCGATCCCCGCACACTAACACTATCCTACACACACACACGAGGGACAATTTACATTTACACCAAGCCAATTAACCTACAAACCTGTACATCTTTGGAGTGTGGGAGGAAACCGAAGATCTCCAAGAAAACCCACGCAGGTCACGGAGGGAGAAGGTACAAACTCCGAACAGACGCCACCCGTAATCGGGATCGAACCCGGGTCTCTGGCGCTGCAAGCGCTGGTAGAGTTGATGCCTTGTCCCACTTTCCCGAGTTACTCACGAATTCTCCCGAGTTTTCCCCCTTGATTCAAACTCGGAGAATGTCCGTAGGAGTCCGTAGTGAGTCCGTAGGAGTCCGCAGATATTTCGTAGCGGCTCGCAATGCCAGCCGTAGGTACTCGGGGCATCGGGTAAGTCGGGACGTTTTTTCAGCATGTTGAAAAATGTCCACGAGTT
>JAXLNO010002440.1:0-138977 GCA_038087875.1 Malacoraja senta
AAAGCGACAAACTTTCAGGATGCAAAAAGTGACAAATTTCAGCAGGCGAAGAAGGACGAAAATTCAGCACATGAAAAGTGCCGAAAATTCAGCACGCGAAAGGCGAAGAAAATTCAAAACGCCAAAGGCGACGTAAATTCAGGATGAAAAGCGACGAAAAGTCAGCATGCGGAAAGCGACGAAAATTCAGCAGGCAAAAAGCGAGGAAGCTGCAGGATGCTAAAACCAACGAAAATTCAGCAGGCGAAAAGTGACGAACCTTCAGGATGTGAAAGCGACGAAAATTCAGCACGTGAAAAGTGACAAAAATTCAGTAGGTGAAAAGCAACAAAATTTAAGGACGTGAAAAGCGCCGAAATTTCAGCACACGAAAAGCGCCGCAATTTCAGCACACGAAAAGCGCCGAAACTTCAGCACACGTAAATCGACGAAAATTCAGCATGCGAGAAGCGACGGAAATTCAGCACGCAAAAAGTGACGAAATTTCACGACGCGAAAGGTGACGAAAATTAAAAACACCAAAAGCAATGTAAATTCATGATGCAAAAAACGACGAAAATTTCAGCACAAGATAATTGCCGAAATTTCAGCACTAAAAACGCGAGGAAAATTCAGCATGGGAAAAGCGACGAAAATTCAGCATGGAAAAAGTGACGAAGATAGAGGACGTGAGAGGCGATGAAAAATCAAAACACCAAAAGTGATGAAATTTCAGCAGGCAAAAAGCGAGGAACCTGCAGGACGCTAAAACCAACGAAAATTCAGCAGGCGAAAAGTGACGAAAAAGTCAGCACGCGAAAAGCGACGAACTTACAGGACGTGAAAAGCGACAGAAATTCAGCACACAAAAAGCGACGAACCTTCAGGATGCGAAAAGCGAAACAAATTCAGCACGCGAAGAACGACGAAAAGTCAGCACATGAAAAGTGCTGAAAATTCAGGATGCCAAATGCGACGAAAATTCAAAACGCCAAAGGCGACGTAAATTCAGGATGCGAAATGCGGCAAAAGTTCAGGACGCATGAAGCGACCAAATTTCAGGACATGAAAAGCGACAAAATTTCGGCACACGAAAAGTGAGGAACCTTCAGGACACGAAAAGCGACGAAAATTCAGCACGCAAAACGTGATGATCCTTCTGCACGTGAAAAGCGATGAAAATTCAGCACGTGAAAAGCGACAAAAATTCAGTAGGCGAAAAGCAATAAAAACTCAGTACACGCAAGCGACGAAATTTCAGGACTTGAAAAGCGACCAAATTTCAACATACGAAAAGCGCCGAAATTTCAGCACACAAAAAGCGACGAAAATTCAGCATTCGAAAAGTAACGAAAATACAGCACGGAAAATGTGACTAAAATACAGGACACGAAAGGCAACGAAAATTCAAAACACAAAAAGTGACGAAATTTCAGCACGCGAAAATTGACGAACTTTCAGGATGCGAAAAGCGACGAAAATTCAGCACGCAAAAAATGACAAAATTTCAGAACGTGAAATGCGACGAAAATTCAGAACCCAAAAATCAAACAAAATTCACGACACGAAAAGTGTCAAAAATTCAGCCAGCATAAAGCGACAAACTTTCAGGATGCAAAAAGTGACAAATTTCAGCAGGCGAAGAAGGACGAAAATTCAGCACATGAAAAGTGCCGAAAATTCAGCACGCGAAAGGCGAAGAAAATTCAAAACGCCAAAGGCGACGTAAATTCAGGATGAAAAGCGACGAAAAGTCAGCATGCGGAAAGCGACGAAAATTCAGCAGGCAAAAAGCGAGGAAGCTGCAGGATGCTAAAACCAACGAAAATTCAGCAGGCGAAAAGTGACGAACCTTCAGGATGTGAAAAGCGACGAAAATTCAGCACGTGAAAAGTGACAAAAATTCAGTAGGTGAAAAGCAACAAAATTTAAGGACGTGAAAAGCGCCGAAATTTCAGCACACGAAAAGCGCCGCAATTTCAGCACACGAAAAGCGCCGAAACTTCAGCACACGTAAATCGACGAAAATTCAGCATGCGAGAAGCGACGAAAATTCAACACGCAAAAAGTGACGAAATTTCACGACGCAAAAGGTGACGAAAAATTAAAAACACCAAAAGCAATGTAAATTCATGATGCAAAAAACGACAAAATTTCAGCACAAGATAATTGCCGAAATTTCAGCACAAAAAACGCGAGGAAAATTCAAACAAAGGACAAAGGACAAAGGACATTTATTGTCACATACACCAATTGGTGTAGTGAAATTCGACTTGCCAATGCAGCACATGAATAAAGATAATACACAACATTAAAGAATTTAACAGAATTTAACAATAAACATAAAAACATCCCCCCACAATGGTTCCCACTGTGGGGGAAGGCAGCAAATTTTACTTCGGAGTCACGTGAGTGACTACGTGAAGAAGCCCGTCAGTGCGCCTGCGCGTCATTACGTCAGACGCCTTGACGCAAACGGACGTGAGGAGCAGTGCTCCTCGAGTGGTTTGTAGTTTTTCAACTACAAGGTAAGTAAAAACATTTTTACAGGTTTTCCAGGTCCGTTTATTGTGGGTCTATGGCGATTTTTTCCACAGACGCCATGGGAAAAAACGGACAGGGGGAAGAGGCGAGCGACATAGCCGACAGAAGTCGGGAAAGTCGGGACTCCGCGGTTAGAGACCAACCGCCTCTAAACCCCGGTACAGTCGCCAGCGGTGAGCATAGCGACTGTGGACCTGGGGCTGGTGAAAACACAGTCAGTGCCTGTCGGGCAAAAGACAAAGTTTAAATCCCAACGGAGGGAGTCCCAGGCAATGAAGAAGCTCCAGGGCTAGATACTGCTTTAGAGCGTATTGCCCAAATAGAAAGCCTTTTACACAGGCTGTTGGAGCAACGTTCACTCAGTGAGGAGTGTTCTGAAAGCCAAGCTGCTGGAAACAGCTCAAACAGCTCCTGGTACAGGGCTAGATACTGCTTTCGAGCGTATTGCCCAAATAGAAACCTTTTTCATAGGTTGTTGGAGCAAAAGTTCACTCAGGAAGGAGTGTACTGTAATCCAAGCTGCAGGAGCAGCTTAACAGCACCTGGCTCAGGGCTGATGGAATGCACCCTCAGGAATGAGGAGCGTGCTACGGGTCATGAGATTTCAGACCCCGACTCTGACGGTGAGGCTGTACAAGGCGATGAAAGGCAGCTGCCAGATGTTCCAACCCTGGTAGTAGGATTCGCTGCCCCGTCAGGGTCAGGAGAGCCATTAGGAAGAACTGGCCTCCTTAATAAATTACTTGGTTTACCATTAGCTGGAACAGCATGAAATGGATGAGACTGCAAGAGTATCTGGAATCAGTTGCAGAGAATATTAAAGCTGCTGGGTTCTGGAATAACTGCTTTTACCAGAATAGCAGGTAACAACCAAAAGATGACGAAGTTGCATCAGCAAGCACTGGGGTTGCTATGCAGCACCCACTTCGAGAAGTGCTATATGGTCTACTATGAATCCGAAATTCGCAGCACTCTGCAAACCAAGTAATATACAAATTACCCAACTTACTCTTTGGAGAGATCTCGGGAGACGTATTAAAGAGTTGGAAGATGAAGCGAAAACAGGATTGATGAAGACATCAATGGTTGTGAAGTCTGTAAAGAGGAAGTATCCTTTCAGACGTCATACGGATCCTGGACCAAGTCGCTCATCAACGCAGGGACGTAGTTGGCGGCCTGCAGCGGGAGCAAGAACCAGTGGGCGTGCTTCCGGGAGAACCCAGGAATCTCAGGGTACTGAAATGACTCAAGAGGTAGGTGGACCTGGTTCTCATGGGAACATACTAACTGGATTAAGTCCAAAAGTTGGAGGCAGGTTACATTTCTTCTATAATAATTGGAAGAAAATTACTTCAGATGTGGTAATCCTGAATAATATACAAGGATTTCGAATTGAATTCAATCCAAATTATGATTTGCCTGTTCAGCATGTTCCTAGCCGAACTCTGCACTTTGTACAAAAAGAAGTGATGGAGGTTCAGGTTGCAATTGAAACCCTATATTTAAAAAAAGGGGGTTATTGAAAAATCAGTCTACCAAAGTCACCAATTTGTGTCAAAAATATTCCCTCGATCAAAAAAGGATGGAGGATGTAGGATTCTTGTAGATTTGATAATCTGAATCCTTTTGTGCAATTTAGACATTTTAAAATGGAAACATTTGTGACTGCCAAACAGCTTATTTCAGAAGCATGTTATATGGCAACTATAGACTTGAAAGATGCATATTATTCAGTGTCTGTTCATTCACAAGATAGGAAGTATCTTAAATTTAAATGGATGAACCAGTTGTGGCAGTTCAAAGCTCTGCCTAATGGGTTAATATCTGCACTCAGAATATTCACAAAAATTGTTAAAACCAATTCTGGGCTTGCTGAGTAGCCAGGGGCATGTACTAATGGCATATTTGGATGATGTCTTGATTATAGGAAAGACAAAACAGTCAACAGAAGTATCTGTTGCAGTTGTGAAATCAACTTTTGAAAAGTTGGGGTTTCTAATTCATCCACAGAAATCTAGGTTAACACCATGTACCTCTATTAATTATTTGGGGTTCACAATTGATTCAGTCCAAATGAATATCACTTTGCCCAGGGAAAAGGGTGGATTTGATTAAAGATTGCAGTAATCTCCTAAACGAGCAAAAACCTTCAATTAGACAGGTGGCTCGTGTACTGGGAAAATTAGTAGCAGCATTCCCAGCAGTCCAATTTGGACCATTACATTATCAACAGCTGCAGAGACTTAAAGAACAGGCACCGAGAATGCATGTTGGTCATTTTGATAGAACCATGCAACTAACAACAAATGCTGTTTCTGGTCTGCAGTAGTGGATTCTACATGTCTCAAGCAGTTCCAGCAAAGTGCTGATTGAACAACCTTCCATGATATTACAAACTGATGCCAGTGCACCAGGATGGGGTGCAACTGACTTAACGTCTAGCTGAGGAGGCAGATGGAATCAGGAAGAGTCATTGTTACTGCAGACATGGGGAATTAACTATTTGGAGCTTCTAGGATGTTTCTATGGGCTCCAAGCTTATTGTTCTAACACAACTAATAAGCATGTTCAAGTTCAAATTGATAACACAACAGTAGTTGTTTATATTAATGATATGGAATTAAGTCGGTGTCTTGTGACAAAATGGTTAATCAACTTTGGGCTTGGTGTATTGAAAAGAACATTTGGATTTCAGCTATCTATCTACCAGGTAGAATGAACGATAGCAGACACCAAGTCACGAAAAGTTCCATGATAATAAAGAATGGATGTTGAATCAAGAGGTATTCAATGATATAGTCATCAGATTTGGAATGACCGACATCGACTTGAATCATCAGCTATCGAGATTTGTCTCATGGAAACCAGATCCAGGAGCAGTGGCGATTGATGCTTTCTCGCTACATTGGGGTGGTATGTTTTCATATATATTTCCACCTTTCTGCCGCATAAGCCAATGTTTGCTTAAAATCAGGCAAGATGCTGCTTCAAGGGTATTGGTAGTACCAGATTGGCCTACACAGCCATGGTATCCGTTGATATTAGAATTAACAACACAAATGTTGATGAAAGTCCCAAAAAAGAGTAATTTATTCCTGCTCCCTGTACAGGGGAACAACATCCATTATATGATCGTTTGGATTTGTTGATTTGCAGGTTTTAAGAATGCCTTTTCTGGGACGAGGACTGTCTGAGCATACTGTGGACATGCTTACGGCAGCCTGGAGGAAGAGCACTCAAAAACAGTACCTTTCTTATATTAAGAAATGGGAAAAGTTCTGGGTACAAAAGAATGTGCAATAAAGTACTGCAGATATTTCAAATGTTTAGAATTTCTGTCAAAACTTTATTATGATGAAGGTCTGAGTTATAGTGTAATTAATTCAGCCAGAAGTGCATTGTCCTCATATTTGGTTCTGGATTCAGAAAGAAACTCAATTGGGTCACACCCAATTGTTTCCAGACTAATGAAAGGAATCTTTAATTCCAAACCACCGAAACCTAGGTACGTGACAATCTGGGATGTAAGTGTGGTACTGAAACTACTTCGTGATGGTTATCAAGTGTGTCTTTACCTTTGGTCAAGCTCAGTATGAAAGTATTCATGTTTATGGCATGAGTGACAGCACAACGAGTGCAAACACTTGGAAAATTACAAATAGATAGTATGGAAGTAACTGAAGACAAGGTTACATTCTATATCTATGACTTAATAAAGCAAATTAGGCCAGGTGTGACAGGATTTAAAATTATGCTGGCAGCATATCCAAATGATCCATGTCTTTGTATTAAGACATATTTATTACAATACATTGAGGTCACAAAGAATTTGAGAATACGGAAACTGGGTTTTTGATCACACACAAGAAACCACACAAGAGAGTTTCAATACAGACTATTTCCAGATGGATAAAAGAAGTCTTAACAGCTGCTGGTATTAACACTTATGTTTTTACGTCTCACTCGACTAGGGCAGCAGAAATGTCGGCGGCCAGGGCAAAAGACGGCCCCGTCGACCATATCCTCGCAGCCGCCGGGTGGTCCAATGAGTTGATGTTTCAACATTTTTACCATCGGCCTATTGTTAATGCGGGGTTGTTTGCAGAAACTATTTTAAGTTCTGTGTAAATTCCTCTGGTTTAAAGGGGATCTGATTCATTTCATTCTTGAAATGAATTACTGCATTTGTGGTACAAATGTTATTATGAATGCATGATTGATTATTCTCGTTCCGAGTCAATCTATGCAGTGAGAAGCCGGGATTGATCCACGGCATGAAATCACAAAGCTTTAAAATCTTCACGTAGTCACTCACGTGACTCCGAAGTAAAATAGTAAGATTAAACGAGAACTTACCTAAGTTTGAAGTTTGATCTTTATTTTATGAGGAGTTACGTAGGTGATTACGTGCCCGCCACGACCCTACCCTCTATCATAAAGGTCAGATGGAAGTTCTTGTATTACTCGTTTTAGTATGAGACTATATTACTTCGGTTCTTGTTTTTTGTGATTTCACACCGCTGCTTTGAAGATTGACGCGCAGGCGCACTGACGGGCTTCTTCACGTAATCACCTACGTAACTCCTCATAAAATAAAGATCAAACTTCAAACTTAGGTAAGTTCTCGTTTAATCTTACTAGTCCAGTCCCATCCCCAGTTCACCCATAGTCGGGGCCTATTGAGGCCTCTGCAGCCCGATGCCTCAGGTCCTCTCGCCGGATGATGGAGCTCTGGCGTCGGGTGAACACTCTCAGCGGCCCGGAGTGTCTGGAGCGGCCGCTTCCTCCCAGTATACCGCGGCTCCCGAAGTCCACGAGCCGCGCCGGTCGATGCTCCAACTTTGGCGACCTCGTCGTCAGATCCCAGGCTCCGCGGTGTTTAAAGCTCAGCGCCGCCCGCAGCTGGAAGCTCCACAGACCGCAGCTCCGCGATGTTGGTGCCGGCGGTCACAGCACTCCTGAGCTTACTGCACGGCGACCCGGGTTAGGCATCACCCGCTCCGCGATGGTGCTTCAGCGCTGTGCCGCCGCCGAAGCTGAAGTCCTGGCCGGTTCGGCAGGAAAACGCCGCTCCAGTCTGCCCGTAGGCCGCGAGGAAGGGGCGAAGATACGGCTCGGAGAAAAACCGCATCTCCGACCAGGTAGGGACTGAGAAGAATAGTTTCCCCCTTTCCCCACCCCCCACCCCCACATAAAAAGACTAAAAGACCTCCAAACAAAACACTTTTAACTAACTAAAAATAAAAAAGGGTGAAAAGACTAACAGCTGCTGGCAGGGCAGCCATACTCGACGGCGCCCCAGGAGTGGGAAAATTCAGCATGGGAAAAGCGACCAAAATTCAGCATGGAAAAAGTGACGAAGATAGAGGATGTGAGAGGCGATGAAAATTCAAAACACAAAGTGATGAAATTTCAGCAGGCAAAAAGCGAGGAACCTGCAGGACGCTAAAACCAACCAAAATTCAGCAGGCGAAAAGTGACGAAAAAGTCAGCACGCGAAAAGCGACGAACTTACAGGACGCTAAAACCAACGAAAATTCAGCAGGCGAAAAGTGACGAAAAAGTCAGCACGCGACAAGCGACGAACTTACAGGACGTGAAAAGCGACGGAAATTCAGCACGCGAAGGACGAAATTTCAGAACGTGAAAAGCGACGAAAATTCAGCACACAAAAAGCGACGAACCTTCAGGATGCGAAAAGCGAAACAAATTCAGCACGCGAAGAACGACGAAAAGTCAGCACATAAAAAGTGCTGAAAATTCAGGATGCCAAATGCGACGAAAATTCAAAACGCCAAAGGCGACGTAAATTCAGGATGCGAAATGCGGCAAAAGTTCAGGACGCATGAAGCGACCAAATTTCAGGACATGAAAAGCGACAAAATTTCGGCACACGAAAAGTGACGAAAATTCAGCACGCAAAACGTGACGATCCTTCTGGACGTGAAAAGCGATGAAAATTCAGCACGTGAAAAGCGACAAAAATTCAGTAGGCGAAAAGCAATAAAAACTCAGTAAACGCAAGCGACGAAATTTCAGGACTTGAAAAGCGACAAAATTTCAACATACGAAAAGCGCCGAAATTTCAGCACACAAAAAGCGACGAAAATTCAGCATGCGAAAAGTAACGAAAATACAGCACGGAAAATGTGACTAAAATACAGGACACGAAAGGCGACGAAAATTCAAAACACGAAAAGTGACGAAAATTCAGCACGCGAAAATTGATGAACTTTCAGGATGCGAAAAGCGACGAAAATTCAGCACGCAAAAAGTGACAACATTTCAGAACGTGAAATGCGACGAAAATTCAGGACCCGAAAATCGTCCAAAAGTCACGACGTGAAAAGTGCCAAAAATTCGGCCAGCGTAAAGCGACAAGCTTTCAGGACGCAAAAAGTGACAAAATTCAGCAGGCGAAGGACGAATATTCAGCACATGAAAAGTGCCGAAAATTCAGCACGCGAAAGGCAAAGAAAATTCAACACGCAAAAAATGACGAAATTTCACGACGCAAAAGGTGATGATAATTAAAAACACCAAAAGCATTGTAAATTCATGATGCAAAAAACGACGAAATTTCAGCACAAGATAAGCGCCGAAATTTCAGCACAAAAACGCGATGAAAATTCAGCAGGCGAATAGCGACAAAAATTCAGTATGGAAAAAGTGACGTGAGAGGTGACGAAAATTAAAAATGCCAAAAGTGATGATATTTCAGAACGTGAAAAGTGACGAAATTTCAGCACGGAAAAGTGATGAAAATTCAGCATGCGAAAAGCGATGAAAATTCATCACGCGAAAAGCGAGGAACCTTCAGGAAGCTAAAACCAACAAAAATTCAGCACGCGAAAAGTGACGAACCTTCAGGACGGGAAAAGCAACGAAAATTCTGCATGTGAAAAGTGATGAAAATTCAGTACGCGAAAGCGACGAAATTTCAGAACATAAAAAGCAACAAAATTTCAGCACGTGAAAAGCGACGAAAAGTCAGCAGGCAAAAAGTGAGGAACATGCAGGATGCTAAAACCAACGAAAATTCAGCAGCCGAAAAGTGACGAATCTTCAGGACGTGAAAAGCGACGAAAATTCAGCACGTGAAAAGCGACAAAAATTCAGTAGGCGAAAAGCAATGAATTTTCAGCACACATAAATCAACGAAAATTCAGCAAGCAAGAAGCGACGAAAATTCAGCACGCAAAAAGTGACGGAAATTTCACGACGCGAAAGGTGACAAAAATTAAAAAACCAAAAGCAATGTAAATTCATGATGCAAAAAATGACGAAATTTCAGCACAAGATAAGCGCCGAAATTTCAGCACAAAAAACGCGACGAAAATTCAGCATGCGAAAAGTGACGAAAAAGTCAGCACACAAAAAGCAACTAAATTTCAGGACGATCCTTCAGGACGTGAAAAGTGATGAAATTTCAGCACACGAAAAGCGCCGAAATTTCAGCACACGAAAAGCGCCGAAATTTCAGCACACAAAAATCGACGAAAATTCAGCCTGCGGAAAGCGACGAAAATTCAGCACGCAAAAAGTGACGAAAATTAAGGACGCGAAATGTGATGAAAATTCAGGACGCGTAAAGTGACAAATATTTTGCACATGAAAAGTGACGAAAATTCAGCATGCGAAAAGCGACGAAAATTCAGCACACATAAAGTAACAAAAATTCAGCACACGAAATGCGATAAACATTCAGCACGTAAAAAGCGACAAAAATTCAGCAAGGGAAAAGCGACGAAAATGAAGCATGCGAAAAGAGACAAAAATTCAGCATGCGAATAGTGACGAAATTTAAGCACGCGAAATGCCACATATTCAGGACGGAAAAAGCGACTAAATTACAGGACTCATAAAGCGTCGAAATTTCAGAACGCGAAAAGCGAAGGAATTTCAGCACAGGAAAAACAACGACAATTCAGCAAGCGAAAAATGACAAAAATTCAGCATGCGAAAAGCGAGGTACCAGGACGCGAAAAGCAAAGAAAATTCAGCACACAAAAAGCGACGAAAATTCAGGATGCTGAAAATGACGAACATTCTGGACACAAAAAGGGATGAAAATTCAGGACGCGAAAAGCGATGAAATTTCAAGATGCGAAAAGTGATGAAAATTCAGATCGCATAAAGCGACAAAAATACAGGAAGCAAAAAGCGACAAAATTTCAGCACACAAAAAACCACGAAAATTCAGCACGCGAAAAGTGACGAAAATACAGCACGCGAAAAGCGACAAACCTTCAGGACGCGAAAGGCGACGGAAATTCTAAACGCAAAAAGCGACGTAAATTCAGGATGCGAAAAGCGACAACATTTCTGCACACGAAGTGATGAAATTTCAGCACACGAAAACCGACGAAATTTCATCACACATAAAGTAACAAAAATTCAGCACACAAAAAGCGACAAACCTTCAGGACGCGAATTGTGACGAAAGTGAAGCATGGGAAAAGTGATAAAAAATGAAGCACGTGAAAAGAGACAAAAATTCAGCATGTGAAAAGTGAGGAAAATTCAGCACGCGAAAAGCGACATAAATTCAGGACGCGAAATGCGACTACATTTCAGGATGCATAAAGCGACGAAAATCCAGCACGCAAAATGTGACGAACCTTCAGGACGCGAAAAGCGACTAAAATTCAGCATGCGAAACGCGACAAAAATTCAGCACACAAAAAGTAACAAAAATTCAGGACACGACAGGGTAAGAAAATTTAAAACGCCAAAAGCAACGTAAATTCAAGACACGAAAAGCGCCGAAGTTTCAGCGCGCATTAAGCGACGAAAATTCAGGACGCTGAAAGCGACGAAATTTCAGAATGTGAAAAGCGACGACATTTTAACACATGAAAAGCGATGAAAATTCAGCGCACAAAAAGTGACGAAAATTCAGGACGCGAAAGGCGACGAAAATTAAAAACGGCAAAAGCGATAAAAATTCCGGACACGAAAAGTGATGAAATTACAGGACGCATAAAGCGACGAAATTTCAAAACACGAAAAGCGAAGGAATTTCAGCACACGAAAAAAGACGACAACTCAGCAAGCGAAAAGCGACGAAAATTCAGCACGCAAAAAGTGAAGAACCTTCAGGACGAGAAAAGCAACGAAAATTCAGCACACAAAAAGCGATGAAAATTCAGCACGCAAAAAGCAACGAAAATTCAGCACATGAAAAGTGATGAAAATTCACGACCAAAAAGGTGACAAAAATTCAAAAGGCCAAAAGCAATGTAAATTCAAGATGGGAAAGCGACGAAATTTCAGCACATGAAAAGCGTTGAAAATTCATCATATGAAAAGCGACGAAATTTCAGCACACGAAAAGCGACGAAAATTCATCACGCGAAAATGAAAAGTGAAAAGCGACGTCATTCAGAACACGAAAAGGGTTAAAAATTTCAGGACGCAAAAAGCGACGAACCTTCAGGACGCGAAAAGCGACGAAAATTCAGCACGCGAAAAGCGAGGAAAATTCAGGATGAGAAATGCGACAAAAATTCAGAACGCAAAAAGCGACGAAAATTTCAGTACATGAAAATCGACGAAAATTCATCATGTGAAAAGAGACGAAAATTCAGCACACCAAAAGTGACATAAATCCAGCACATGAAAAGTGACAAAAATTCAGGATGCGAAAGGCAACGAAAAATCAGGATCCGATATGCGACGAAAATTCAGGACGTGAAACGTGGCATAAATTGAGGACGCGAAAAGTGACATAATTCAGGACATGAAATGCGACAACATTTCAGGACGCATAAAGCGACAACATTTCAGGACGCGTAAAGCGATGATAATTCAGGACGCGAATAGCGATGAAAATTGAGGACGCGAAAAGCAACGAAAATTCAAGACGTGATATGCAACGAAAATTCAGGACATGATACATGATGAAAATTCAGGACAAGAAACGCGACAAAAATTCAGGATGCGAAACGGGACGAAAATACAGGTAGCGAAAAGGGACGAAAATTCAGGACGCGAAACCGGACGAAAATTCAGGACACGCAATGGGACAAAAATTTAAGAGGCGAATAACGAAGGAATTTCAAGATTCAATGAAAATAAATTTCAGAAAATGCGACGAAAATTCAGGACCTGAAAGGCGACAAAATTTCAGGATGTGAAAAGCGACGAAAATTCAGGGCGCGAAATGTGGCGAAAATTCAGGACGCGAAAAGCGATGAAAATTTAGGATGCGAAAAGCGACGAAAATTTAGGGAGCGAAAAGCAACAACAATTCGGGAGGCGAAATGCCATGAAAAATCAAGTCTCGAAAAGGGACAAAAATTCAGGACGCGAAATGCGATGAAAATTCAGGACGTGGAAAGCGACAAAAATTCAAGATGCAAAAAGCATCGAAATTTCAGGACGCAAAAGGCGATGAAAATTCAGCACACAAAAAGCGACGAAAATTCAGCACATGAAAAGCGGCGAACCTTCGGTACACGAAAAGCGACGAAAATTTAGCATGCGAAAAGCGACGAAAATTCGGCATGCAAAAGGCGACGAAAATTTAGAATTCGTAAAGTGACGAAAATTCATCACGCGAAAAGTGACGAAAATTCATAACGTGAAATGCGATGAAAATTCAAGACCGAAAAGCGACAACAATTCCGGATGCGAAACGCAATGAAAATTCAGGACGTAAAACAGGACGAAAGTTCAGGACACAGAAAGTTACGAAAATTCAGGACGCAGATAGGGTTGAAAATTTTGTACGAGAGAAACTAGATGAAAATTCAGGTCACGAAAAGGGACGAAAATTCAGCACGCGAAAAGGGATGACACTAAGATTGTTACACCTTTGGTACTGGAAGAGAGGTGGGTGACGGTGAGAAAGGGAGGGAAACCTGGAATGCAAAGGAACCCGGGTGTTGTACCTCTTGTGAACAGGTTCACCCACTTAGAAGCTGTCGGGACAGAAGACGTTATCGCACTGTGCGGCAGACTGGCTTGCGAAGCAAAAAGGGCTGTTGGGCCAAAACCAAAGAGGCCAACGTCAGGCAACGCCATTGTAGTTGGAGACTCCATTGTGAGATGTACGGACAGGGGTTTCTGGGGCAACAGACGGGATTCGAGGATGGTGTGCTGCCTTCCTGGTGCCAGGTTCCAGGATGTCACGGACAGAGTGCAGAAAATCCTCAAGGGCGACGGTGAACAGCCGGAAGTGGTAGTGCATGTCGGCACAAACGATGTCGGAAAGAAGGGGATGAATATTCTGCAGCGTAACTTTAGAGAGCTCAGAAAAATGCTGAAAAGCAGGACCTCCAGGGTTTTTATCTCCGGTTTGCTTCCAGTTCCTCGTGCTGGCGAGAGCAGGAACAGGGAAATACGGGACCTGAACGTGTGGCTGAGGAACTGGTGCAGGGGGCAGGGATTTAGATTCTTAGATCACTGGGATCTGTTTTGGAGTAAGGGGGAACTGTACAAAAGGGACGAATTGTATCTTAACAGGTGGGGGGGGGGGGGGACCAGCATTCTGGCAGGCAGGTTTGCCACTGCTACACGGGTGGTTTTAAACTGAATAAGGGGGGTGTGGTGTCAAATGGGATAGTCGAGGATGGGGTTAAAGGGAAAGAGAGTTAAGGGATGGTTAATGACCCCAGAATTAACGGGAAAGGAAGGTCACAAAGGGATAGGAGAGTATGACCAAGTGTAATACGTTTCGATGTTAAAGGTGAGATGCGTAAGGAATTAAAAGTATTGTATATGAATGCGCGAAGTATAAGTAAAGTATATGTGCTTGAGGCTCAGTTAGAGGTTGGTAGATATGACATTGTGGGGATTACTGAGACGTGGCTGCAGGAGGATCAGGCCTGCGAACTTAAAATTCAGGGTTATACATCCTATAGAAAGGACAGGCAGGTGGGCAGAAGAGGTGGGGGTAGCTCTGCTGGTGAGGGATGGAATTCAGTCCCTTGCGAAGTAGAGTCACTGTGGATTGTTGAGGAATTGTAAAGGCAAGATGACACTAATTGGTGTTATTTACAGGCCCCCAAATAGTAGCCCGGATGTAGGGTGTAAGTTGCAGCAGGAGTTAAAACTGGCATGTAACAAAGGTAATGCCACTGTGGTGATGGGGGATTTGAATATGCAGGTAGACTGGGACAATCAGGTTAGTTCAGGACCCCAAGAAAGAGTTTGTAGAATAATAATAATATCTTTTATTGTCATTGCACGTCAGTGCAACGAGATTTAGTATGCAGCTCCACCGATGTACAAGAAAAGTTAAATAAATAAATAAGCAAGCTGAGTGACGTGACCATCCGAGGGAGACTGTCCAGGGGGGGTGGGTGGGGGGGCACGCAGCAGGGCCGGTTCAGAGCCGCTATAGCTCTTGGAATATAGCTGTTTCTGAGTCTGGAGGTTCGGGCGTAGAAGGCCTTGTAACGTCTGCCGGAGGGAAGTAGTTCAAACAGTCCGTTACAAGGGTGTGATGAGTCCTTATGGATGCTGACGACCTTCCTGAGGCACCGTGTGTGGTAGATGCCCTCCAAGGCTGGTAGCTCTGTCCCAATGATCCTCTGCGCTCTGTGGACGACGCGCTGAAGAGCTCTCCTCTCCGCCTCCGTGCAGCTGAGATACCACACAGAGATGCCATACGTTAATGTGGTGCAGCGGTAGAACGTTGTCAGCAGCTGTTGGGGCAGACCAGTCTTTTTTAATGTCCTCAGGAAGAACAGTCATTGCTGTGCCTTCTTGACAAGCGCAGCGGTGTTGGTGGACCATGTGAGGTCCTCTGAAATGTGAGTGCCCAGAAACTTAAAGCTGGACACTCTCTCCACACTTTCCCCGTAAATGGAGATTGGGGCGTATTCTCCATTATGGGACCTCCTGAAGTCAATAATCAGCTCCTTGGTCTTGGAGGTGCTTAGTGACAAGTTGTTATGAGCGCACCAGTCCGCCAGGTTCTGCATCTCCGCTCTGTATTTTGTTTCATCACCGTTGGTGATCAGCCCAATCACTGTTGTGTCATCTGCAAACTTCACGATGGTGTTGGTGTCGAATGCAGGGACACAGTCGTGAGTGAAGAGGGAATAGAGCATGGGGCTTAGTACACAGCCCTGTGGTGTGCCAGTGCTCAGGGTGATAGTGGAGGACAGGTGCGGGCCCAGTCTCACTGCCTGCGGTCGATCCGTCAGAAAGTTCAGGATCCAATCGCATATCGGCGAGCTGAGGCCTAGCTGGTGGAGTTTGGTGGTGAGCTTAGTGGGGATGACCGTATTGAATGCAGAGCTATAGTCAATGAAGAGCATCCTCACATACGTGCCCTGTCTGTCCAGGTGAGTCAGGACAGTGTGAAGAGCCAGAGAGATGGCATCCTCTGTTGATCTATTTGCCCTGTATGCAAATTGATGGGAGTCCAGTGAGGCAGGGATGCTGGATTTGATATGGGAGAGGACCAGCCTTTCGAAGCACTTCATTGGGATTGGAGTTAGGGCAACCTAGTCGTTCAGGTTGGTGACTTTGGACTTTTTCGGCACCGGCACTATGGTGGCTGTTTTCAGGCACTTGGGGACTGTTGCCAGAGATAGAGACAGATTGAAGATTCTCGTGAATACCTCCGCCAGCTGTACAGCACATAATGCCTCCGAGATGGATTCTTAGAGCAGCTTGTAATGGAGCCGACCAGAGAAAAGGCAATTCTGGATTTAGTGTTGTCCAATGAACCAGATATGATAAGAGAACTCGAGGTAAAGGAGGTACCTCCTTGGAGGTAGTGATCATAATATGATTAGTTTTAATCTGCAATTTGAGGAGGAGAACGTTAAATCGGAAGTGGCAGTGATGCAGTTGAACAAAGGGAACTATGAAGGCACGAGAGGGGAGCTGGCCAAAGTAGACTGGAAAGGGATCCTGGCAGGAATGACGGTGGAACAGCAATGGCAGGAATTTCTAGGCATAATCCGGGAGACGCAGGATCATTTCATTCCAAAGAGGAAGAAAGATTCTAAGGGGAGTAGGAGGCAACCGAGGCTGACAAGAGAAGTTAGGGATAGAATAAAACTAAAAGAAAAGATGTATGACACAGCAAAGAGTAGCCGGAAGCCAGAGGATTGGTAAAAGTTCATAGGACAACAGAAGGAAATAAAATGGGCAATACGGGCTGGAAAGATGAAGTATGAGCGGAAGCTGGCCAGGAATATAAAGAAGGACAGTAAATTCTTCTTTAGATATGTTGAGGGAAAAAGAGTAGCAAAGTCAAATATGGGTCCCTTGAAGGCAGACACGGGTGAAATTATTATGGGCAACAACGAAATGGCAGAAGAGTCGGATCTATCTTCACTAAGGAAGACACAAACGATCTCCCAGATGTACTGGAGGACAGAGGATCTAAGGGGGTAGAGGAACTGAAAGAAATTTTCATTAGGCGAGAAATAGTATTGGGTAGGCTAATGGGACTGAAGGATGATAAATCCCCTGGGCCTGATGGACTGCATCCCAGGGTCCTCAGGGAGGTGGCTCAAGAAATAGTGGATGCATTGGTGATCATTTTCCAATGTTCAATAGATTCAGGATCAGTTCCTGTGGATTGGAAGATAGCTAATGTTATCCCACTTTTCAAGAAAGGAGCGAGAAAGAAAACGGGGAATTACAGACCAGTTAGCCTGACTTCGGTGGTGGGAAAGATGCTGTAGTCAATTATTAAAGAGGTAATAATGGGGCATTTGGATAGCAGTAAAAGGATTAGTCCAAGTCAACATGGATTTATGAAATGGAAATCATGCTTGACTAATTTTCTGGAATTTTTTGAGGATGTGACAAGTAAAATGGATGAAGGGGTGCCAGTGGATGTAGTGTATCTAGACTTTCAGAAAGCCTTTGATAAGGTCCCGCACGGGAGACTGGTGACTAAAATTAGAGCACATGGTATTGGGGCTAGGGTGTTGACATGGATAGAAAATTGGTTGGCAGACCGGAAGCAAAGAGTAGGAGTGAACGGGTCCTTTTCAGAATGGCAGGCAGTGGCGAGTGGAGTGCCGCAATGCTCGGTGTTGGGGCCGCAACTGTTTACCATATATATTAATGATTTGGAAGAGGGAATTAGGAGCAACACTAGCAGGTTTGCGGATGACACAAAGCTGGGTGGTAGTGTGAACTGTGAAGAGGATGTTAGGAGGATGCAGGGTGACCTGGACAGGTTGAGTGAGTGGGCAGATGCGTGGCAGATGCAGTATAATATGGATAAATGTGAGGTTATCCACTTTGGCGGCAAAAACAAGGGGGCAGATTATTATCTCAATGGGGTTAGGTTAGGTAAGGGGGAGGTACAGCGAGACCTGGGTGTCCTTGTACACCGGTCACTGAAAGTTGGCGTGCAGGTACAGCAGGCAGTGAAGAAAGCTAATGGAATGTTGGCCTTCATAACAAGAGGATTTCAGTATAGGAGTAAAGAGGTTCTTCTGCAGTTGTATAGGATTCTGGTGAGACCACATCTGGAGTATTGTGTACAGTTTTGGTCTCCTAATCTCAGGAAGGATATCCTTTTGATTGAGGCAGCGCAGCGTACGTTCACGAGATTGATCCCTGGGATGGCAGGACTGTCATATGAGGAAAGATTGAAAAGACTAGGCTTGTATTCACTGGAGTTTAGAAGGATGAGGGGGTATCTTATAGAAACATATAAAATTATAAAAGGACTGGACAAGCTAGATGCAGGAAAAATGTTCCCAATGGTGGGCGC
Source organism: Malacoraja senta (assembly GCA_038087875.1). NCBI lineage: Eukaryota > Metazoa > Chordata > Chondrichthyes > Rajiformes > Rajidae > Malacoraja > Malacoraja senta. The sequence goes on from JAXLNO010002440.1 coordinate 18,224, forward strand.
GTCCAGAACCAGGGGCCACAGTCTTAGAATAAAGGGTAGGACATTTAAGACTGAGGTGAGAAAAATCTTTTTCACCCAGAGAGTTGTGAATTTCACCCAGAGGGCAGTGGAGGCCAGGTCACTGGGTGGATTTAAGAGAAAGTTAGATAGAGCTCTAGGGGCTAGTGAAGGGATATGGGGAGAAGGCAGGCACGGGTTATTGATAGGGGACGATCAGCCATGATCACAATTGTAGATTGATGATGCATGTGAACCAATCACACATAGCCAGCATCACTAACTCCACCCCACTATAACATTTATACTAACGCCTATTCCCGGCACCGTCATTCTGAGCAGCTAGGATGTGACAACTTATTGTCTTCAAATGCTGCCAAGTTACAGTGCTGATTAAAGGTGTTTAAATCATACACTGTCTCAGGTGCCTGTTTACAACAATGAATGGCGGTGCTGGCTCGAAGGGCCGAATGGCCTCCTCCTGCACCTATTTTCTATGTTTCTATGTTTTATATGTAAAATTCAGGACGCGAAAAGGGATGGAAATGCAGGATGTGAAAAGCGACGAAAATGCAAGAGGTGAAAAGTGATGAAAATTCAAGACGCAAAAAGCGACGAAAATTCAAGGTGCAAAAAGCGACGAAAATTCAAGATGCGAAAAGCGACGTAAATTCAGGACGCGAACATAGAAACATAGAAAATAGGTGCAGGAGTAGGCCATTCGATCATGGTCATGGCTGATCATCCAACTCATCCATCATGGTCATGGCTGGTCATGGTCATGGCATATTCAATATGATCATGGCTGATCATCCAACTCAGTATCCTGTACCTGCCTTCTCTCCATACCCCCTGATCCCTTTAGCCACAAGGGCCACATCTAACTCCCTCTTAAATATACCCAATGAACTGGCCTCAACTACCTTCTGTGGCAGAGTTCCAGAGATTCACCACTCTCTGTGTGAATTTTTTTTTTCTCATCTCGGTCCTAAAGGATTTCCCCTTAATCCTTATACTGTGACCCCTTGTCCTGGACTTCCCCAACATTGGGAACAATCTTCCTGCATCTAGCCTGTCCAACCCCTTAAGAATTTTGTTAGTTTCTATAAGATCCCCCCTCAATCTTCTAAATTCTAGCGAGTACAAGCCGAGTCTATCCAGTCTTTCTTCATAAGAAAGTCCTGACATCCCAGGAATCAATCTGGTGAACCTTCTCTGTACTCCCTCTATGGCAAGAATGTCTTTCCTCAGATTTGGAGACCAAAACTGTACGCAATACTCCAGGTGTGGTCTCACCAAGACCTTGTACAACTGCAGTAGAACCTCCCTGCCCCTATACTCAAATCCTATTGCTATGAATGCTAACATACCATTCGCTTTCTTCACTGCCTGCTGCACCTGCATTCCTACTTTCAATGACGTGTACCATGACACCCAGGTCTCGTTGCATCTCCCCTTTTCCTAATCGGCCACCATTTAGATAATAGTCTATTCCTGTTTTTGCCACCAAAGTGGATAACCTCACATTTATCCACATTATACTGCCATGAATTTGCCCACTCACCCAGCCTATCCAAGTCACCTTGCAGCCTCCTAGCATCCTCCTCAGAGCTAACACTGCCCCCCAGCTTCGTGTCATCCGCAAACTTGGAGATGTTGCATTCAATTCCCTCGTCCAAATCATTAATATATATTGTAAATAGCTGGGGTCCCAGCACTGAGCCTTGCGGTACCCCACTAGTCACTGCCTGCCATTCTGAAAAGGACCCGTTTACTCCTACTCTTTGCTTCCTGTTTACCAGCCAGTTCTCTATCCACATCAATACTGAACCCCCAATACCGTGTGCTTTAAGTTTGTATACTAATCTCTTATGTGGGACCTTGTCGAAAGCCTTCTGAAAGTCCAGATATAACACATCCACTGGTTCTCCCTTATCCACTCTACTAGTTACATCCTCGAAAAATTCTATAAGACTCGTCAGACATGATTTACCTTTCGTAAATCCATGCTGACTTTGTCCAATGATTTCACCACTTTCCAAATGTGCTGCTATCCCATCTTTAATAACTGACTCTAGCAGTTTCCCCACTACTGATGTTAGACTAACAGGTCTGTAATTCCCCATTTTCTCTCGCCCTCCCTTTTTAAAAAGGGGGGTTACATTAGCTACCCTCCAATCCTCAGGAACTACTCAAGAATCTAAGGAGTTTTGAAAAATTATCACTAATGCATCCACTATTTCTGGGGCTACTTCCTTAAGTACTCTGGGATGCAGCCTATCTGGCCCTGGGGATTTATCGGCCTTTAATCCATTCAATTTACCTAACACCACTTCCCGGCTAACCTGGATTTCACTCAGTTCCTCTAGCTCATTTGACCCGTGGTCCCCTGCTATTTCCGGCAGATTATTTATGTCTTCCTTAGTGATGACAGAACCAAAGTAGTTATTCAATTGGTCTGCCATGTCCTTGGTCCCCATAATCATTTCACCTGTTTCTGACTTCAAGGGACCTACATTTGTTTTAACTAATCTCTTTCTCTTCACATATCTATAAAAACTTTTGCAGTCAGTTTTTATGTTCCCTGACAGTTTTCTTTCATAATCTATTTTCCCTTTCCTAATTAAGCCCTTTGTCCTCCTCTGCTGGACTCTAAATTTCTCCCAGTCCTCTGGTAGGCTGCTTTTTCTGGCTAATTTGTACGCTTCATCTTTTGTTTTGATACTATCCCTGATTTCCCTTGTTATTCACGGATGCACTACCTTCCCTGATTTATTCTTTTGCCAAATTGGGATGAACAATTGTTGTAGTTCATCCATGCGGTCTTTAAATGCCTTCCATTGCATATCTACCGTCAACCCTTTTAGAACTAATTGCCAGTCTATCTTGGCCAATTCACGTCTCATACCCTCAAAGTTACCTTTCTTTAAGTTCAGAACCCTTGTTTCTGAATTAACTATGTCACTCTCCATCCTAATGAAGAACTCAACCATATTATGGTCACTCTTGCCCAAGGGGCCACGCACAAGACTGCTAACTAACCCTTCCTCATTACTCAATACCCAGTCTAGAATAGCCTGCTCTCTCGTTGGTTCATCTACATGTTGGTTTAGAAAACTATCCCGCATACATTCCAAGAAATCCTCTTCCTCAACACCCCTGCCAATTTGATTCACCCAATCTATATGTAGATTGAAGTCACCCATTATAACTGTTTTACCTTTGTTGCACGCATTTCTAATTTCCTGTTTGATGCCATCCCCAACTCCACTACTACTGTTAGGTGGCCTGTACACAACACCCACAATCATTTTCTGCCCCTTAGTGTTTCGCAGCTCTACCCATATCGATTCCACATCCTCCAAGCTAATGTCCTTCCTTTCTATTGCGTTAATCTCCTCTCTAACCAGCATTGCTACCCCACCTCCTTTTCCTTTCTGTCTATCCCTCCTGAATATTGATTTTACTTCGGAGTCACGTGAGTGATTACGTGAAGAACCCCGCCAGTGTGCCTGCGCGTCATTACGTCAGACGCCTTGACGCAAACGGACGTGAGGAGCAGTGCTCCTCGAGTGGTTTGTAGTTTTTCAACTACAAGGTAAGTAAAAACTTTTTTCAGGTTTTCCAGGTCCGTTTACTGTGGGTCTATGGGGATTTTTTCCACAGACGCCATGGGAAAAAACGGACAGGGGGAAGAGGCGAGCGACACAGCCGACAGAAGTCGGGAAAGTCGGGAGTCTGCGGTTAGAGACCAACCGCCTCTAAACCCCGGTATAGTCGCCAGCGGTGAGCATAGCGACTGTGGACCTGGGGCTGGTGAAAACACAGTCAGCGCCTGTCGGGCAAAAGACAAAGTTTAAATCCCAACGGAGGGAGTCCCAGGCAATGGAAGTAGCTCCAGGGCTAGATACTGCTTTCGAGCGTATTGCCCAAATAGAAAGCCTTTTACATAGGCTGTTGGAGCAAAGTTCACTCAGAGAGGAGTGTTCTGAAAGCCAAGCTGCTGGAAACAGCTCAAACAGCTCCTGGTACAGACTAGATACTGCTTTCGAGCGTATTGCCCAAATAGAAAGCCTTTTTCATAGGCTGTTGGAGCAAAGTTCACTCAGGAAGGAGTGTACTGTAATCCAAGCTGCAGGAGCAGCTTAATAGCACCTGGCTCAGGGCTGATGGAATGCACCCTCAGGAATGAGCAGCGTGCTACGGGTCATGAGATTTCAGACCCCGACTCTGACGGTGAGGCTGTACAAGGCGATGAACGGCAGCTGCCAGATGTTCCACCCCTGGCAGTAGGATTCGCTGCCCCGTCAGGGTCAGGAGAGCTATTAGGAGAAGAACTGGCCTCCTTAATAAATTACTTGGTTTACCATTAGCTGGAACAGCAGGAAATGGATGAGACTGCAAGAAGTAACTGTGGGTTGCTGAAAGCAGCAGCAGTGAATCAAATTATCTGGAATCAGTTGCAGAGAATATTAAAGCTGCTGGGTTCTGGAATAACTGCTTTTACCAGAATGGCAGGTAATAACCAAAAGATGACGAAGTTGCATCAGCAAGCACTGGGGTTGCTATGCAGCACCCACTTCGAGATCAATTATCTGAGGAAAGTGCTATACGGTCTACTATGAATCCGAAATTCGCAGCACTCTGCAAACCAAGTAATATACAATTACCCAACTTACTCTTTGGAGAGATCTCGGGAGACGTATTAAAGAGTTGGAAGATGAAGCGAAAACAGGATTGATAAATACATCAATGGTTGCAAAGTCTGTAAAGAGGAAGTATCCTTTCAGACGTCATACGGATCCTAGACCAGGACCAATTCGCTCATCAATGCAGGGACGTAGCTGGCGGCCTGCAGCGGGAGTAAGGACAAGTGGTTGTGCTTCCGGGAGAATCCAGGGATCTCAAAATACTCAAATGACTCAAGAGGTAGGTGGACCTGGTTCTCAGGGGAACATACTAACTGGATTAAGTCCAGAAGTTGGAGGCAGATTACGTCTCTTCTATAAACATTGGAAGAAGATTACTTCAGATGTGGTAATTCTGAATAATATACAAGGATTTCAATCCAAATTATGATTTGCCTGTCCAGCATGTTCCTAGCAGAACTCTCCAGTTTGCGAAGTAATGGAGGTTCAAGTTGCGCTTCAAAACCCTATATATAAAAGGTGTTATTAAAGAATCAGTCTACCAAATTCACCAATTTGGGTCAAATATATTCCCTCGATCAAAAAAGGGTGGAGGATGTAGGATTATTATAGACTTGACAAGTCTGAATCCTTTTGTTCAGTGTTTGTTCACTTGCAAGATATGAAGTATTTTAAATTTACATGGATGAACCAATTGGGGCAGTTCAAAGCTCTGCCTAAAGGGTTAACGTTCCCTTCCAGAATATTTATAACAATCAATTCTGGGGTTGCTGAGAGCCAGGGGCATGTACTAATGGCATACCTGGATGATGTCCTGATTATAGGAAGGACAAAACAGTCAACAGAAGCATCGGTTGCAGTAATAAAATCAAACCTTTGAAAGTTTGGGGGTTTCTAAATTCATCCAAAAAAATCAAGGTTAAAAACATGTACCTCGATTAATTATTTGGGGTTCACAATTGATTTAGCCCAAATGCAAATTACTTTGCCCAGTGAAAAAAGGGTGGAGTTGATTAAAGATTGCAGTAATCTGTTAAACGAGCAAAAACCTCTAATCAGACAGGTGGCTCGAGTACTGGGAAAATTAGGAGATTCCCAGCAGTCCAGTATGGACCATTACATTATCAACAGCTGCAGAGAATTAAAGAACAGGCACTGAGAATAAATGCTGGTCATTTTGATAGAACCATGCAAGTAACAACAAATGCTGTTTCTAAGCTGCAGTGGTGGATTCTACATGTCTCAAGCAGTTCAGGCAAAGTGCTGATTGAACAACCATCCATGATATTACAAACTGATGCCAGTGCACTAGGATGGGGTGCAACTGACTTAACATGGAGCTGCGGAGGCAGATGGAATCAGGAAAAGTTAGTGTTACTGCAGACATGGGGAATTACCTATTTGGAGCTTTTAGGAGGTTTCTATGGACTCCAAGCTTATGGTTCTAACAGAACTAAAAGGAAGGTTCAAGTTCAAATTAATAAACACAACAGTAGTTGCCTATATTAATGATATGGGTGGAATTAAGTCGGTGTCATGTGACAAAATGGTTAAATCAACTTCGATCTTGGTGTATTGAAAAGAACATTTGGTTTTCAGCTATCTATCTACCAGGTAGAATGAACACGATAGCAGACACCTGGTCACGAAAAGTTCCATGATGTTGAATCAATAGGTATTCAATGATATAGTAATCAGATTTGGAATGACCGACATCGACTTGAATCATCAGCTATCGAGATATGTCTCATGGAAACCAGATCCAGGAGCAGTGGCGATTGATGCTTTCTCGCTACATTGGGGTGGTATGTTTTCATATATATTTCCACCTTTCTGCCTCATAAGCCAATGTTTGCTTAAAATCAGGCAAGATGCTGCTTCAAGGGTATTGGTAGTACCAGATTGACCTATACAGCCATGGTATCTGTTGATATTAGAATTAACAACACAAATGTTGATGAAAGTCCCAAAAAGGAGTAATTTATTGCTGCACCCTGTAACAGGGTAACAACATCCATTATATCATCGTTTGGATTTGATGATTTGCAGGTTTTAAGAATGCCTTTTCTGGGACGAGGACTGTCTGAGCATACTGTGGACATGCTTACGGCAGCCGGGAGAAAGAGCACTCAAAAACAGTACCTTTCTTATATTAAGAAATGGGAAGAGTTCTGTGTACAAAAGAATGTGCAATAAAGTACTGCAGATATTTCAAATGTTTAGAATTTCTGTCAAAACTTTATTATGATGAAGGTCTGAGTTGTAGTGCAATTAATTCAGCCAGAAGTGCATTGTCCTCATATTTGGTTCTGGATTCAGAAAGAAACTCAATTGGGTCACACCCAATTGTTTCCAGACTAATGAAAGGAATCTTTAATTCCAAACCACCGAAACCTAGGTACGTGACAATCTGGGATGTAAGTGTGGTACTGAAACTACTTCGTGAATGGTCATCAAGTGTGTCTTTACCTTTGGTCAAGCTCAGTATGAAAGTATTCATGCTTATGGCATGAGTGACAGCACAACGAGTGCAAACACTTGGAAAATTACAAATAGACAGTATGCAAGTAACTGAAGACAAGGTTACATTCTATATCTATGACCTACTAAAGTAAATTAGGCCAGGTGTGACAGGATTTAAAATTATGCTAGCAGCATATCCAAATGATCCATGTCTCTGTATTAAGACATATTTATTACAATACATTGAGGTCACAAAGAATTTGAGAATACGGAAACTGGGTTGTTGATCACACACAAGAAACCACACAAGAGAGTTTCAATACAGACTATTTCCAGATGGATAAAAGAAGTCTTAACAGCTGCTGGTATTAACACTTATGTTTTTACGTCTCACTCGGCTAGGGCAGCAGAAACGTCGGCGGCCAGGGCAAAAGACGGCCCCGTCGACCATATCCTCGCAGCCGCCGGGTGGTCCAATGAGTTGATGTTTCAACATTTTTACCATCGGCCTATTGTTAATGCGGGGTTGTTTGCAGAAACTATTTTAAGTTCTGTGTAAATTCCTCTGGTTTAAAGGGGATCTGATTCATTTCATTATTGAAATGAAATACTGCATTTGTGGTACAAATGTTATTATGAATGCATGATTGATTATTCTCGTTCCGAGTCAATCTATGCAGTGGGAAGCCGGGATTGATCCACGGCATGAAATCAGAAAGCTTTAAAATCTTCACGTAGTCACTCACATGACTCCGAAGTAAAATAGTAAGATTAAACGAGAACTTACTTAAGTTTGAAGTTTGATCTTTATTTTATGAGGAGTTACGTAGGTGATTACGTGCCCACCACGACCCTACCCTCTATCATAAAGGTCAGATGGAAGTTCTTGTATTACTCGTTTTATTATGAGACTATATTACTTCGGTTGTTGTTTTTTGTGATTTCACACCGCTGCTTTGAAGATTGACGCGCAGGCGCACTGGTGGGGTTCTTCACGTAATCACCTATGTAACTCCTCATAAAATAAAGATCAAACTTCAAACTTAGGTAAGTTCTCGTTTAATCTTACTAATATCCCTGGATGTTCAGTTCCCAGCCTTGGTCACCCTGGAGCCATGTCTCCGTGATCCCAACTATATCATAATCATTAATAGCTATCTGCACATTCAACTCATCCACCTTATTACGAATGCTCCTTGCATTGAGACACAAAGCCTTCAGGCTTGTTTTTACAATGCTCTAACCCCTTATACAATTATGTTGAAAAGTGTCCCTTTTTGATTTTTGCCCTGGATTTGTCTGCCTGCCACTTTTACTTTTCACCTTGCTACCTATTGCTTCTACCCTCATTTTACACCCCTCTGTCTCTCTGCTCATGCATTTAAGAAACCCACCACCTCTTATTCTGTTTATTATTTTTTTCTTTTCCCCCCTACATGTTGGCTCTGAGTGCTTTCCTTCTCTGCCTCCTGCCTCACACACTGTCTACTATCTTTCTCTATTTGAGTCCCTCCCCCCAACCGTTCTAGGGTAAAGTCTCCGCAGTAGCCTTTGCAGATCTCCCCGCCAGTATATTGGTCCCCCTCGGGGTAAAGGTTTAGATTTGAAAGAGAGAGAATTATTAGGTGCTGAAATAATAGTAAAAGATATTGAAGAGTCTATTAGATCTTTAAAAAACGGCAAGGCCGCAGGCCCTGACAGTATAAGTTCTGAATTTTCTTAAAAATTTCATGATCTGATCGCTCCACGTTTACAAACACTGTATGAGTACACTTATACTCAACAGAAACTGCCAGAAACTTTAAACAAATCTATAATATCACTTATACCAAACACAGATAAGGACCCTGAAGACCCAGGTTCATATAGAGCAATAGCTCTCTTAAATACTGATCAGAAAATATTAACTAAAATCCTAGCACAAAGATTAAGTACAGTGATTAATAAATTAATACACCCTGACCAAACAGGTTTTATCCCAAAACATTATTCATCTTATAATCTGAGACGATTATTCAATATTATATACTCAAAGAGAATTACCAACGTAGACCTAGCAATTATTTTGTTAGATGCTGAGAAAGCATTTGATCAGGTGGAATGGCCCTATCTATTTTCGGTGATGGAAAATTTTCAATTGGGCGAAAGTTCTGCACATGGGTAAAACTTTTATATACTAACCCAACAGCTAGAATATTAACAAACCAAATGTTATCAACTAAATTTAACTTATCTAGAGGTTGTAGACAAGGATATTCGCACTCGCTATTGAGCCAATAGCAGGAAGTGTTGGGGCCCATCCAGAAATACACGGGTATAATACTAAAGACACTGTGAATAAAATCTCTTTATATGCAGATGATGTATTAATTTACATTACAAACCCAGAAATTAGTATTCCAAACCTAATCTAATAACTCAATTTGGTTTGTTCTCGGGCTACAAAATTAATTGGAATAAAAGCGAAATCATGCCAATAACGAAATTCAATTTACATATACTACAACAATCCCCCTTTAAAATAGCTAATGAAAAATTTTAATATCTAGGAATTTATGTAACTAAGACATATACTTCTTTATTTAAATTAAACTTCCCTCCTTTACTGAATAAACTACACAAGAATATTCAGTATTGGAAAACACTCCCTATCTCAATGTTTGGTAGAATTAATGCTATAAAAATGATTTTCCTACCGCAATTATTGTACCTCTTTCAATCACTCCCGATATATCTTCCAAATTTTTTTTTTTTAAAGGTGGAATCCATCGTCACTAATTTTATTTGGGATTATAAGAATCATAGAATAAGCAAAACACATTTATGTAAATCAAAGACAAATGGAGGTTTAGCTTTACCGAATTTCGTGTTTTATTTTTGGGCAGTTAATATTAAAAATATGAACTTTTGGTTGGAGGAAATGGACCAGCAACCAGACTGGTTAAAGATGGAAAAGGAAGACTGTTTACCCTTTGAAATTGGTTCGATTCTGTTCGCTCCCACAAAATTGAACAAAAAAACCTATAGTGGTATATGAATTTGGAAACAATTAAAAAAAGACTTTAAAATTGGATAATTTATCACTCTTACTTCCCATTGTAAATAACCCTTCATTTAAACCTTCTATGTTGGATAAAGGTTTCACACAATGGAAAAATTATGGAATTAAAAAGATGGGACATCTCTATAGGAAAGGCACCTTTCTCTCATTTCAGGGGTTACAACAGACTTATGGACTCCACTCAAATGACTTTTTCAGATATTTACAACTTAGAGATTATGTTAAATCAAATACACAAGACTATAGAACTAGAGATCCAGAAACTCTTGATGAATGTTTGAATAAACATCCTAATACAGATAAATTAATATCTCATATTTATAATATCCTATTAGATAGTGAGGTACCACCGATGGAATTATATAGGCAAACATGGGAAAATGAACTAGGCCAACCAATAATGAAAGATATTTGGGACGAAAGTTTACAACATATACATCAATGCTCGTTAAATGCCAGACACTCTTTAATACAATTAAAATATTACATAGAATACATTCCTCTAAAACAAAACTAAATAGAATCTTCCCACATAGCTCTCCTATTTGTGATAAATGTCAGCATTTAGAGGCTAACTTAACTCATACATTCGTAAACTGTATAAAAATCAAAAAATTCTGGATGGATATTTTTAGAATAATTTCTGAAGTTGTCAACACCCAATTGGATCCTGACTCAAAACTAATAATACTAGGAATATCAGAACAAAGCCTAACACTTACAACAAGCCAAAGAAACTTTCTCAACTATAGTATAATAACTGGGAAAAAATTAATATTAAAATTTTGGAAAGGTCCTATAACCCCCACAATTAAAATGTGGATTAGGGAAATGTCGGAGGCCTTACATTTGGAAAGAATTAGACTTGTCTTAATGGACAAACAAGAAATTTTGTCAGAATTTGGTCTCCATTTATTGACTATTTGAAGGGGCAGATTGGTTCAGCACGGGAACCTGACTGAAGTTCGAACTCGGGATTAGATGAAAAGTTATACTTTATAATTTACGAACCTATCTCCAATGTTGTATTATTAGTAAATTATTCCATTCTTCTTTATCATGCTTTTTTTTCTTTCTTATTCTCTATCCATAAAAAAAAACCTAGAAGCAGTCAATACACAACTGATAATACTAGTAATGTATGACTGATACACATGAAATGTTTTTATTATGATATGTACTTGCTTCTAATTAAAAATATATTTTTTTAAAAGCTGATTTATTTCAACCCTAGAAAAAACTCACTATATTCTGAGTGAAGAAATATCTCATTTCTATCCTGAAGAAGTTACCCTTTAATTTTTTTATTTTTATTTTATTTTAAGAATATTTTTTATTGGAGATACATACATTTCATATTAAAATCATTTCCAGTCTTACATTTTTAAATTAGTAATGTTGTCAAATCTTATTACATTGTTTCCAATACTTTTTTCTTTTTTTAAAAAACTAAATAGAACTAAAAAGATAGATGAAGTAAAGAGAGAAGAGAGAGAAAAGAAGAGAAAGAAAAGAAACAAAGGGAACAAAAAAGAAAGAGATAATAAATGGAATTACTTACTAAGATAACAAACTTCATACGAGGTATATTCGTACATTTCTGAACATTTCATCTATTCCTTGGCTCGAGTGTTAGTCAGGTTCGCATGCTGAACCGTTCTGACCCTTTAAATAATCAATAAAGGGAGACCATGTTCCAACGAATAGTTCTTGTTTGTCCAACAGGACAAGTCTAATTCTTTCCAAGTGTAGGGTCTCCGTCATTTCTATAATCCACATTTTGATTGTGGGGGTTATAGGGCCTTTCCAAAATTTTAGAATTAATTTTTTCCCAGTTATTATACTATAATCAATAAAGTTTCTTTGAGTTGTTGTAAATGTTTGATATAATTCTAATGTTCCTAGTATTATTAATTTTGAATCCAGTTCCAATTGAGTGCTCGTCACATTAGATATTATTCTAAAAATATTTGCCCAGAATTTTTTAATTTTTATGCAATTTGCAAACATATGAGATAAATTAGCCTCTAAATGTTGGCATTTATCACATATAGGTGAGATATGTGGGAAGATTTTATTTAATTTTGTTTTGGAATAATGTAACCTTTACTTTACTTTAAATTGTATTAGAGAGTGTCTGGTATTTAATGAACATTGATGTATGTGTTGTAAACTTTCTTCTCAAGTATCTTTCGTTATTATTTGATTTAGTTCTTTTTCCCATGTTTGTCTGTGTAAATCCGTCGATGGAATATCGCTATCTAATAAAATATTATATATATAAGATATTAATTTTTCTGTATTAGGATGTTTATTCCAACAGTCATCAAGAATTTCTGAATTTCTAATTCTAAAGTTTTGGGTATTTGCTTTTACATAATCTCTAAGTTGAAGATATCTAAAGAAATCATTTACTTGAAGTCCATAAGTCTGTTGCAATTCCTGAAATGAAAGAAAAGTGCCTTCCTTGTAAAGTTGTCCCATCTTTTTAATTCCATAGTTTTTCCATTCTGTGAAACCTTTATCCACCCATGAGGGCTTAAATAAAGGATTATTCGCGATTGGAAGAAAAAGTGATATGTTATCTAATTTTAATGTCTTTTTTAATTGTTTCCAAATTCGCATAGCACTCACTATATATTATAGGATTTTCCCTATAAATTTTGTTGTTTAATTTAGAAGTAGCAAATATTATCGAGCCGATTTCAAATGGTGAACAATCTTCCTTTTCCATTTTTAACCAATCTGGTTGTTGATCTATTTCTTCCAGCCAAAAATTCATATTTTTAATGTTAACTGCCCAAAAATAAAACAAAAAGTTTGGTAAAACCAAACCTCTGTTTATTTTCGATTTACACAGATGCTTTTTGCTTATCCTGTGATTCTTATAATCCCAGATAAAATCACTGACAGTGCAGTCCAAATTAAAAAAAAAAAATTTTGGCAAGTATATTGGAATTGTTTGAAATAGGTATAATATTTGCAGTAAGAAAATCATTTTTATGGCATTAATTTTACCAAGCATTGAGATAGGAAGAGTTTTCCAGTACTGAATATTCTTATGTAGTTTATTCAGTAATGGGGGAAAATTTGCTTTAAATAATGATGTATATATCTTAGTGACATAAATTCCTAGGTATTTAAATTTTTCATTTACTATTTTAAACGGGAATTGTTGTATTATATGTTTATTATGTTCCCTTATTGGCATAATTTCACTTTTATTCCAATTTATTCTATATCCAGAAAGTGACCCAAATTGGGTTATTAGCTTTAGTAAATTTGGAATACTAATTTCTGGTTTTGTAATGTAAATTAATACATCATCTACATATAGAGACATTTTATTCACTGTATCCTTTGTGTTATATCCATATATTTCCGGATGAGTCCTAACTCTTTCTGCGAGTGGCTCGATAGCAAGCGCAAATAATAATGGAGATAACGGGCATCCTTGTCTGCAACCTCTAGATAAGTTGAATTTAGATGATAACCTTTGGTTTGTTAATATTCTAGCCGTTGGGTTGGTATATAACAGTTTTATCCATGCGCAGAATTTATTGCCCAGCTGTAATTTTTCCATCACCGAAAATAAATACGGCGATTCCACCTGATCAAAAGCTTTTTCAGCGTCAAGTGAGATTATTGCTAGATCTTCATTAATAATTCTCTTTGAGTATATTATATTAAATAATCTTCTCAAATTAAAATATGAATACCGTTTCTGAATAAAGCCTATTTGGTCAGGGTGTATTAATTTATTCATCACTCTACTTAATCTGTGCGCTAAAATTTTAGTTAGTATTTTTTGATCTGTATTTAAAAGTGCAATTGCTCTATATGATCCTGGATCTGGATCCTTATCAGTTTTGGAATAAGTGTTATTATAGATTCGTTTAAGGTATCTGGGAGTTTCTGTTGAGTATAAATATACTCATACAACCTTTGTAAACGTGGAGAGAGCAAGTCATAATTTTTTTAATAAAATTCAGAGCCTAAACCATCTGGTCCTACTGCTTTACCATTTTTTAAAGATCCAATAGACTCTTCAATATCTTTTATCGTAATCTCCGCTTCTAATAATTCTCTATCTTTTGAGTCTAGACCTTTTAAATTACATTTTTGTAAAAATTCTGCTGTTCCTTCTGGTTGTACTACAGTTTTAGTTGAATAAAGATTATGATAGTATTGGAGAAATCTCTCGTTTATATCCCTGGGCAGTTTTAATAATTCTCCTGTATCTGTTCTAATTTTATGAATTATTTTTTCCCCCTGTATTTTTCGTAGCTGACGTGCTAATAATTTTTTAGGTTTGTCTCCGAACTCAAAATGTAATTGTTTAGTGTGTTGATAAAGCTTTATTACATGTTCTGAATACATTTTGTTTAATTTATATTTCAATGCAGCAATTTTATTATGTTTTAACGTAGATGGCATTCTCGCATTTTCTATATCTAGTTGCTTTATTTCCCTTTCCAATGTTTGTTGTTTCATCCGGTTCTCTTTATTATAAAATGCTTGTGCAGAAATTAATGCGCCTCGGACAAACGCTTTCAATGTTTCCCAAATAAGAGAAACAGATGTGTCAGGGTTGTCATTAGTCTCGAAAAATATTTTAATCTGTTTACTAAGATATTCCTGGCATGATCTTTCATTCAATATTTGTGGGTTAAATCTCCAATATGTTTGTTTCTCGGACATTCCGTTTAATTTAATCATAAATGTTACAGGTGCATGGTCTGAGATTATAATATTATGGTATTTTGAATTAAAGGTAAATGGCATAAGCGTTGAATCAACTAAAAAGTAATCTATTCTCGAATATGTTTTATGTACCAGTGAATAAAATGAATATTCCCGTCTAGTTGGGTTTTCAATTCTCCAGATATCCTTAATATTAGTAGTATTAATAAATGAATTTAAAAATACACTTGATTGAGATTTTACTTTTTTTTGCCTTGATGACCTATCTAAATAAGGGTCTAATATACAATTAAAGTCTCCTCCAATTATTAATTTATATTGTGTAAATTCTGGAATTGTATTGAATGTTTTATTAAAAAATGTAGGATTATCAAAATTAGGTCCATATATATTAAGAAGAATCACTTTTTTTCCATTTAACTCTCCAACTAATATAATATATCTACCACCTATATCCGCTATTGTTGATAAATGCGCAAAGGATATTCCTTTACGAATCAATATTGCAACTCCTCTGGACTTGTGTGAAAAAGAAGAATGGTATGATTCAGCAATCCACTTCGCTTTAAGTCTATATTGTGATTCCTTTTTGAGATGTGTTTCTTGGAGGAATATTATATCTGTCTTGAGTGAATTTAAATGTGCTAAAACTTTACCTCTCTTAATTGGTTCATTGATTCCCTTAACATTCCAACTACAAAACGTTATTCCTTCACCCCCTCTTGTCATATTAACGTCTTGCATTATATTTCTAGGGTGGTCTATAGCCGAGCAGAAGGTACAACACATAAAACCTGATCCTATCCCCGAACCTCAGATAGATGAATTTTAAATGACATAGATCGCTCTTCCGAACACATCTCCTTGATTTAACCTTGTAGTTCCATTTAAACATAAAATTATGACAATAATCAAAGTGGAAAAAGTGATATAGTTGATTAGTATAGAGTGAAAGAAAAAAAACTACATCTACAATTAGTGTAGTTAGTGATAGCCACACTAGCGTGGCTAGAATTCTAAGGACTTCCGTAGCCTTTGTTAAAGAAAAAATCCTAGCTCCGTGCATTAAAAAAAAAAGAATTTTTCTAACAATCAAATGACTTCTTTGGGAGTAGCAAAAGAAAATTAAAAGAAAACCTCAAAAAAGGTGAACAACAGCAAAAATTAACAATATATTTTGATTTTAAATTGAAAAGTAAAAGAAACCCCCCCCCTTAAACCTTATTATTACATGGGCTAAATTAATTCTTGCTTATATTCCTATAGAATATATATATATAAGCTATTTCTACGTTAACCAAAATTTATTAGTTATAAATCATTGTTATCAATCATCCACAGTAATGCTTATTTATGAATAATATAAATGTTAGTGATTTTAATAGTAATATTGATATTTAGTAAGTATTAGTAATTACATGTATGGTTAAATATGAATATACTAAATATTAATAGTGATTAGTAACAATTAATCATAACTGTAATATTATTGTTCTTAGAATTTATACTAAACGCAAAAGATGAATATAAAAATGGAGATATTAAGAAAGGAAAAAAAAAACCAAAAAACCCACAGGTTATCTCCAATGTCCATTTCGATATCCAAGCGTCCTTAAAGCTCTTAAAAGTACTTTAAAGATCCTTTAAGACCTAGCGAGCTCCCGTTATTCCTTGACTCCTGAGGGGAGATGCATATTGTTCAGTGCCTGTGGGCACATTCCCGATACCTTTGGCGAATTCCAGTGCTTTTTCAAGGTCTGTAAAAAAATGTTCCTTCCTCATGTAGGTGACTGTTAATGTTGCGGGATAAAGCAAGCCGTATCTCAAGTCCGATATTTTCTTCAGTATTCTTTTTGTCTCAGTGAACAGTGCTCTTTTTTTGAAGACCTCCGCCGGGTAGTCTCGATAGATACTGATCCTCATTCCTTCAAAATAGAGCTCACTGCTACGGACAATTTTCTTCATTATTTCGTCAAATTCATGATCAAGTTGCACCTTTACTATAATTTGTCTTGGGTGAGCATCGTCTCGTGTACGACGCCCCTGCGCTCTATGTGCTCGACCAAGTAAAGGTTTTTGATCCAAATTTAAAACTTTTTGTAGGAAATCTGCCGCAAAATCCCGAGGGCCCGTGTCCCTCTCACTTCCTTCTTTCACACCTACAATCCTTAAGTTCTGACGTCTTTGGCGCCCCTCCAAGTCGATACACTTTCCATTTAGTTTGGTCACCATTTCGGAGAGGCGTTGATTTTCGATAAGGAGACTATTTACAGTTTCCGCACTTGTCTCCACATATTTTCCAAATTCAGCTATCACTGTATTTTGTTGCACCAGTTTCTCGTGAATGGGATCCATCGCATCTTTAAAGTTCGATTCCACCGAAGTGATCCTGCCTTCCACCTCTTCCATCTCATCCTTGACCTCTTCGTCCCTCGACCTCTTCCAGACCTCCAATATGTCATGGACGGTAGAAAGCATTTCTGCTTTGAAATCTACCTTGAAAGAATTAAGTTCCTCTTTAAAGTTCAGCTTTTCTTCGAAGGTTTTCAGCTGCAATTGAATATTTTTAATTTCAATTGTTAGAAACTTTTTAAGTTCTTCCACTTCCGATGTTTTTTGCTTTGATTTCTTCGATGGGTCTTCCTGGAATATCGCTGTACCTGAGGCCGAGGTCTCAGTTGGGCCTACCTCTTCTGTCGGTTGTTTTACTTTGCTGGGGTTTTTTGACCCCCTGGGGGGGGGGTATGCTGCATCGGCATATCGGTAGCGTCGCGCGCCTGATGACGTCACTCACAGAGGGCAGCCGTTAAAATCGCAGTCGCCTCAGGTAGGTCCCGATTTTTCTCCCGTTTTCAAAATTTTCAGCACGGAGCTAGTTGACGCTGGGCTCAAGTCTCCATAGCGCCACCGGAAGTACCCTTTAACCCTGGAATTGTCCTGTATTAAATTTTAAAAAGATATTTTAAAATCTGTTTTTGAATTAATATCTGATGATTTCAGATTATGCACCAAAGTGTATCAGGTACAATGTTTGTTTTTCCAGGATGCTGTCCTTCAATTACATTGCTGCCTATTTTCCCAATGAAGAGTTTGAAGAAATCATTCTTGGAGAAGCTTTATAAGAACGTGAAGCGGAATTATGAAGCCATGCTTGCCATTGGTTTGTACAAAATATTATATTCCTTTTTTGCCCTTTTCTCATGATGCATGCTGACATGAGTTTTTTTTCCTCACATGAAAACTAAATTGATATGTGCTTTCTGAGAGCAAGTCCTTGGTTAGATCCTTCCATTTCAAGTTCAAGTTACATTTATTGTCACATACACCAGCAGTGAAATTTGAGTTACCATACAGCCACACAAATAAAATAAAATGAACACAACACTATAGAATTTAACATGAATGTCACCCCCACAGCAGAATCAATGTTTCCTACTGTGATGGTAGGCAATATAGTTCAGTCATCTTCCTCTTGTTCACCCGTGGTTGGGGCCTTTGAGCCCTCCGCAGTCGCCATTAAGGCGGCCCGATGTTCAGGCCCTCTCGCCGGGAAGATCAGAGCACTGGGGTCGGAACAGAAGAACACTCTCAGCAGCTTGGAGTTCCAAATCGGCCACTTCTTACCAGAGACTGTGGCTCCCGAAGTCCTCAGGCCGAGCTGGGCAGAGCTCTAACACTGGCAAAGGATCCCAGGACTCCGCGATGTTAAAGCCAGCGCCACCCGCGGCTGGAAGCTCCGCAGACCACAGCTCCTCGGTGTCAAAGTTAGCAGGCCCAACATTCCGGAGCTCCATTCCGGACGTAATTCAGTGCTGCGCCGCTGCTGAAGCTCTGGACGGTCTCCGGCAGGAAAGGCCGTGCCATTCCAGATGGTAGGACGCGAGGGGGGGGGGCGAAGATGCGGCTCGGAAAAAAGACGCATCCTCGATCAGGAAGTGTATGGGAAATGGTCTCCCCTCTTTCCCCACCCCCCCATCCCCCACATAAAAAAAGACTAAAAGACCTCCAAAAAAGATACTTTTTGACAGACTGAAAATAACAAAATAACAAAAAGGGTGAAAGGACAGACAGCTGCTGGCGAGGCTGCCCCACTTGATGGCACCACCACTCGGTCACTCCATGGGTTTACTTTGACAATATATCTGGGGATATTGAACATTCCTGTTCTTTGATAACATAACTTCTATTGGCTTCTTCTTGAACACTCACAGCCATGGTGATCTCGTTCTCTGAAATCAATTTATTGAAATACTTTCTTTACTTCATCTATCTTTTTAGTTCTATCTAGTTTAAAATTAAAAAAAAAGGCAAAAGGTATTGGAGACAATGTAATAATAATTGATAATATTATCAATTTAAAAATGTAAGACTGTAATGATGTTAATAGGTTATGTACTTATCTCCAATAAAAAATATTTTCAAAAAAAAAAAAAAGAAATACATTGTTAATTATCTCCATAATGCACTGGAGTTTTTTTGTGGGAAGACTTCTATAACAACATATCCCAAACCTGTGGCCTCTACACCATAAAGGTTGAGTGCAATGGGTGTATGGAAGCACAACATTCTCCACGTTCTGCTCCATGTCACACAGGGGGCAATATGGAAAGAACAGGAAATGCCAGGTCTGCCTGTGATGCCCTCATTCTTTAGATCAATAAACAAATGTCTGAAAGATAATGTTTAGAATTAAATGTTGCTGTATCTGTTCCTGCCCTCATTTTCATGTGCACACACAAACAGGTCATTGGAAAATTGGAAAGGTCCCAAGAGATAAACTCCTGCCTGAAATATTAATGCCTTGCAAAGTCAAGGTGTGTCAACCCGTAAGATTTGTATTGCCTCTTTTGATGAAATGAGCACACCCAGCAGACTTGTGATTAGTCCCAGATTATTGGCAGCAGGATATGTACAGTTTTGCTTCTAATTACTATTTCCTCTTGGTGAGGTTCCTTACCAACATTCAAAAATTCCCATCAAAGTGATCTCAAATTGGTCTAACTTTACAACCAATACCAAAGCTTGATGTCATTCAGAAGATGGTGACCATGGATAGCACAAACCCATAGACATTGGGGCCCAGTTATGCTTTTTAATGTTGCAACTAGTCACAGTCCTGAAATCAGAAATTGGACAAAGAACAATGTTCCCATTGATGAAGAGGTGGATTGCTCTGGTTTTTCATTATTCAATCCATTTACCCAACCATGGCACAAAGTGTCACTGTCAGTACAGGCAGCAAGAATGAGCCATTATTATCTACATGGTGTCAAGTTGGGAAAAGGGTAAGTACAACAGGATCTGGGGGTCCTTGTTCATCAATCAATGAAAATAAGCATGCAGGTACAGCAGGCAGTGAAGAAAGCGAATGGCATGTTGGCCTTCAAAACAAGAGGAGTTGAGTATAGGAGCAAAGAGGTCCTTCTGTAGTTGTACAGGGCCTTAGTGAGACCACACCTGGAGCATTGTGTGCAGTTTTGGTCTCCAAATTTGATGAAGGACTTTCTTGCTATTGAGGGAGTGCGGCGTAGGTTCACAAGGTTAATTCCTGGGATGGCGGGACTGTCATATGCTGAGAGAATGGAGCGGCTGGGTTTGTATACTCTAGAGTTTTGAATGATGAGTGGGGATCTTATTGAAACATATAAGATTATTAAGGGTTTGGACACTCTAGGGGCAGGAAACATGTTCCCAATGTTGGGGGAGTCCAGAACCAGTTTAAGAATAAGGGGTAAACCATTTAGAACGGAGATGAGGAAACACTTTTTCACACAAAGAATTGTGAGTCTGTGGAATTCTCTGCCTCAGAGGGCGATGGAAGCCGGTTCTCTGGAAACTTTCAAGAAAGAGCTAGATAGGGCAGTCACGGTGGCACAGCGGTAGAGTTGCTGCCTTACAGCAAAATGCAGCACCAGAGACCCGGGTTCAATCCCGACTATGGGTGCTGTCTGTATGGAGTTTGTACATTCTCCCCGTGATCTGCGTGGGTTTTCTCCCAGATCTTCGGTTTCCTCCCACACTCCAAAGACGTACGGGTTTGTAGGTTAATTGGCTTGATAAAAATGTAAAATTGTCCAAGTTGGCGATATGCAGAGAACTGCCCTGCCAACTACAAAATTCAGAAGCTTCAGGAGGTAGGGCTCAAGATAGTGGAATCAGGGGATAGTGGAATCAGGGAATCAGGGTATCCTTTGTGTTATATCCATATATTTCCGGATGAGTCCTAACTCTTTCTGCGAGTGGCTCGATAGCAAGCGCAAATAATAATGGAGATAACGGGCATCCTTGTCTGCAACCTCTAGATAAGTTGAATTTAGATGATAACCTTTGGTTTGTTAATATTCTAGCCGTTGGGTTGGTATATAACAGTTTTATCCATGCGCAGAATTTATTGCCCAGCTGTAATTTTTCCATCACCGAAAATAAATACGGCGATTCCACCTGATCAAAAGCTTTTTCAGCGTCAAGTGAGATTATTGCTAGATCTTCATTAATAATTCTCTTTGAGTATATTATATTAAATAATCTTCTCAAATTAAAATATGAATACCGTTTCTGAATAAAGCCTATTTGGTCAGGGTGTATTAATTTATTCATCACTCTACTTAATCTGTGCGCTAAAATTTTAGTTAGTATTTTTTGATCTGTATTTAAAAGTGCAATTGCTCTATATGATCCTGGATCTGGATCCTTATCAGTTTTGGAATAAGTGTTATTATAGATTCGTTTAAGGTATCTGGGAGTTTCTGTTGAGTATAAATATACTCATACAACCTTTGTAAACGTGGAGAGAGCAAGTCATAATTTTTTAAATAAAATTCAGAGCCTAAACCATCTGGTCCTACTGCTTTACCATTTTTTAAAGATCCAATAGACTCTTCAATATCTTTTATCGTAATCTCCGCTTCTAATAATTCTCTATCTTTTGAGTCTAGACCTTTTAAATTACATTTTTGTAAAAATTCTGCTGTTCCTTCTGGTTGTACTACAGTTTTAGTTGAATAAAGATTATGATAGTATTGGAGAAATCTCTCGTTTATATCCCTGGGCAGTTTTAATAATTCTCCTGTACCTGTTCTAATTTTATGAATTATTTTTTCCCCCTGTATTTTTCGTAGCTGACGTGCTAATAATTTTTTAGGTTTGTCTCCGAACTCAAAATGTAATTGTTTAGTGTGTTGATAAAGCTTTATTACATGTTCTGAATACATTTTGTTTAATTTATATTTCAATGCAGCAATTTTATTATGTTTTAACGTAGATGGCATTCTCGCATTTTCTATATCTAGTTGCTTTATTTCCCTTTCCAATGTTTGTTGTTTCATCCGGTTCTCTTTATTATAAAATGCTTGTGCAGAAATTAATGCGCCTCGGACAAACGCTTTCAATGTTTCCCAAATAAGAGAAACAGATGTGTCAGGGTTGTCATTAGTCTCGAAAAATATTTTAATCTGTTTACTAAGATATTCCTGGCATGATCTTTCATTCAATATTTGTGGGTTAAATCTCCAATATGTTTGTTTCTCGGACATTCCGTTTAATTTAATCATAAATGTTACAGGTGCATGGTCTGAGATTATAATATTATGGTATTTTGAATTAAAGGTAAATGGCATAAGCGTTGAATCAACTAAAAAGTAATCTATTCTCGAATATGTTTTATGTACCAGTGAATAAAATGAATATTCCCGTCTAGTTGGGTTTTCAATTCTCCAGATATCCTTAATATTAGTAGTATTAATAAATGAATTTAAAAATACACTTGATTGAGATTTTACTTTTTTTTGCCTTGATGACCTATCTAAATAAGGGTCTAATATACAATTAAAGTCTCCTCCAATTATTAATTTATATTGTGTAAATTCTGGAATTGTATTGAATGTTTTATTAAAAAATGTAGGATTATCAAAATTAGGTCCATATATATTAAGAAGAATCACTTTTTTTCCATTTAACTCTCCAACTAATATAATATATCTACCACCTATATCCGCTATTGTTGATAAATGCGCAAAGGATATTCCTTTACGAATCAATATTGCAACTCCTCTGGACTTGTGTGAAAAAGAAGAATGGTATGATTCAGCAATCCACTTAGCTTTAAGTCTATATTGTGATTCCTTTTTGAGATGTGTTTCTTGGAGGAATATTATATCTGTCTTGAGTGAATTTAAATGTGCTAAAACTTTACCTCTCTTAATTGGTTCATTGATTCCCTTAACATTCCAACTACAAAACGTTATTCCTTCACCCCCTCTTGTCATATTAACGTCTTGCATTATATTTCTAGGGTGGTCTATAGCCGAGCAGAAGGTACAACACATAAAACCTGATCCTATCCCCGAACCTCAGATAGATGAATTTTAAATGACATAGATCGCTCTTCCGAACACATCTCCTTGATTTAACCTTGTAGTTCCATTTAAACATAAAATTATGACAATAATCAAAGTGGAAAAAGTGATATAGTTGATTAGTATAGAGTGAAAGAAAAAAAACTACATCTACAATTAGTGTAGTTAGTGATAGCCACACTAGCGTGGCTAGAATTCTAAGGACTTCCGTAGCCTTTGTTAAAGAAAAAATCCTAGCTCCGTGCATTCAAAAAAAAAGAATTTTTCTAACAATCAAATGACTTCTTTGGGAGTAGCAAAAGAAAATTAAAAGAAAACCTCAAAAAAGGTGAACAACAGCAAAAATTAACAATATATTTTGATTTTAAATTGAAAAGTAAAAGAAACCCCCCCCCTTAAACCTTATTATTACATGGGCTAAATTAATTCTTGCTTATATTCCTATAGAATATATATATATATAAGCTATTTCTACGTTAACCAAAATTTATTAGTTATAAATCATTGTTATCAATCATCCACAGTAATGCTTATTTATGAATAATATAAATGTTAGTGATTTTAATAGTAATATTGATATTTAGTAAGTATTAGTAATTACGTATGGTTAAATATGAATATACTAAATATTAATAGTGATTAGTAACAATTAATCATAACTGTAATATTATTGTTCTTAGAATTTATACTAAACGCAAAAGATGAATATAAAAATGGAGATATTAAGAAAGGAAAAAAAAAAAAAAAAAAAACCACAGGTTATCTCCAATGTCCATTTCGATATCCAAGCGTCCTTAAAGCTCTTAAAAGTACTTTAAAGATCCTTTAAGACCTAGCGAGCTCCCGTTATTCCTTGACTCCTGAGGGGAGATGCATATTGTTCAGTGCCTGTGGGCACATTCCCGATACCTTTGGCGAATTCCAGTGCTTTTTCAAGGTCTGTAAAAAAATGTTCCTTCCTCATGTAGGTGACTGTTAATGTTGCGGGATAAAGCAAGCCGTATCTCAAGTCCGATATTTTCTTCAGTATTCTTTTTGTCTCAGTGAACAGTGCTCTTTTTTTGAAGACCTCCGCCGGGTAGTCTCGATAGATACTGATCCTCATTCCTTCAAAATAGAGCTCACTGCTACGGACAATTTTCTTCATTATTTCGTCAAATTCATGATCAAGTTGCACCTTTACTATAATTTGTCTTGGGTGAGCATCGTCTCGTGTACGACGCCCCTGCGCTCTATGTGCTCGACCAAGTAAAGGTTTTTGATCCAAATTTAAAACTTTTTGTAGGAAATCTGCCGCAAAATCCCGAGGGCCCGTGTCCCTCTCACTTCCTTCTTTCACACCTACAATCCTTAAGTTCTGACGTCTTGGCGCCCCTCCAAGTCGATACACTTTCCATTTAGTTTGGTCACCATTTCGGAGAGGCGTTGATTTTCGATAAGGAGACTATTTACAGTTTCCGCACTTGTCTCCACATATTTTCCAAATTCAGCTATCACTGTATTTTGTTGCACCAGTTTCTCGTGAATGGGATCCATCGCATCTTTAAAGTTCGATTCCACCGAAGTGATCCTGCCTTCCACCTCTTCCATCTCATCCTTGACCTCTTCGTCCCTCGACCTCTTCCAGACCTCCAATATGTCATGGACGGTAGAAAGCATTTCTGCTTTGAAATCTACCTTGAAAGAATTAAGTTCCTCTTTAAAGTTCAGCTTTTCTTCGAAGGTTTTCAGCTGCAATTGAATATTTTTAATTTCAATTGTTAGAAACTTTTTAAGTTCTTCCACTTCCGATGTTTTTTGCTTTGATTTCTTCGATGGGTCTTCCTGGAATATCGCTGTACCTGAGGCCGAGGTCTCAGTTGGGCCTACCTCTTCTGTCGGTTGTTTTACTTTGCTGGGGTTTTTTGACCCCCTGGGGGGGGGGTATGCTGCATCGGCATATCGGTAGCGTCGCGCGCCTGATGACGTCACTCACAGAGGGCAGCCGTTAAAATCGCAGTCGCCTCAGGTAGGTCCCGATTTTTCTCCCGTTTTCAAAATTTTCAGCACGGAGCTAGTTGACGCTGGGCTCAAGTCTCCATAGCGCCACCGGAAGTACCCTTTAACCCTGGAATTGTCCTGTATTAAATTTTAAAAAGATATTTTAAAATCTGTTTTTGAATTAATATCTGATGATTTCAGATTATGCACCAAAGTGTATCAGGTACAATGTTTGTTTTTCCAGGATGCTGTCCTTCAATTACATTGCTGCCTATTTTCCCAATGAAGAGTTTGAAGAAATCATTCTTGGAGAAGCTTTATAAGAACGTGAAGCGGAATTATGAAGCCATGCTTGCCATTGGTTTGTACAAAATATTATATTCCTTTTTTGCCCTTTTCTCATGATGCATGCTGACATGAGTTTTTTTTCTTCACATGAAAACTAAATTGATATGTGCTTTCTGAGAGCAAGTCCTTGGTTAGATCCTTCCATTTCAAGTTCAAGTTACATTTATTGTCACATACACCAGCAGTGAAATTTGAGTTACCATACAGCCACACAAATAAAATAAAATGAACACAACACTATAGAATTTAACATGAATGTCACCCCCACAGCAGAATCAATGTTTCCTACTGTGATGGTAGGCAATATAGTTCAGTCATCTTCCTCTTGTTCACCCGTGGTTGGGGCCTTTGAGCCCTCCGCAGTCGCCATTAAGGCGGCCCGATGTTCAGGCCCTCTCGCCGGGAAGATCAGAGCACTGGGGTCGGAACAGAAGAACACTCTCAGCAGCTTGGAGTTCCAAATCGGCCACTTCTTACCAGAGACTGTGGCTCCCGAAGTCCTCAGGCCGAGCTGGGCAGAGCTCTAACACTGGCAAAGGATCCCAGGACTCCGCGATGTTAAAGCCAGCGCCACCCGCGGCTGGAAGCTCCGCAGACCACAGCTCCTCGGTGTCAAAGTTAGCAGGCCCAACATTCCGGAGCTCCATTCCGGACGTAATTCAGTGCTGCGCCGCTGCTGAAGCTCTGGACGGTCTCCGGCAGGAAAGGCCGTGCCATTCCAGATGGTAGGACGCGAGGGGGGGGGGCGAAGATGCGGCTCGGAAAAAAGACGCATCCTCGATCAGGAAGTGTATGGGAAATGGTCTCCCCTCTTTCCCCACCCCCCCATCCCCCACATAAAAAAAGACTAAAAGACCTCCAAAAAAGATACTTTTTGACAGACTGAAAATAACAAAATAACAAAAAGGGTGAAAGGACAGACAGCTGCTGGCGAGGCTGCCCCACTTGATGGCACCACCACTCGGTCACTCCATGGGTTTACTTTGACAATATATCTGGGGATATTGAACATTCCTGTTCTTTGATAACATAACTTCTATTGGCTTCTTCTTGAACACTCACAGCCATGGTGATCTCGTTCTCTGAAATCAATTTATTGAAATACTTTCTTTACTTCATCTATCTTTTTAGTTCTATCTAGTTTAAAATTAAAAAAAAAGGCAAAAGGTATTGGAGACAATGTAATAATAATTGATAATATTATCAATTTAAAAATGTAAGACTGTAATGATGTTAATAGGTTATGTACTTATCTCCAATAAAAAATATTTTCAAAAAAAAAAAAAAGAAATACATTGTTAATTATCTCCATAATGCACTGGAGTTTTTTTGTGGGAAGACTTCTATAACAACATATCCCAAACCTGTGGCCTCTACACCATAAAGGTTGAGTGCAATGGGTGTATGGAAGCACAACATTCTCCACGTTCTGCTCCATGTCACACAGGGGGCAATATGGAAAGAACAGGAAATGCCAGGTCTGCCTGTGATGCCCTCATTCTTTAGATCAATAAACAAATGTCTGAAAGATAATGTTTAGAATTAAATGTTGCTGTATCTGTTCCTGCCCTCATTTTCATGTGCACACACAAACAGGTCATTGGAAAATTGGAAAGGTCCCAAGAGATAAACTCCTGCCTGAAATATTAATGCCTTGCAAAGTCAAGGTGTGTCAACCCGTAAGATTTGTATTGCCTCTTTTGATGAAATGAGCACACCCAGCAGACTTGTGATTAGTCCCAGATTATTGGCAGCAGGATATGTACAGTTTTGCTTCTAATTACTATTTCCTCTTGGTGAGGTTCCTTACCAACATTCAAAAATTCCCATCAAAGTGATCTCAAATTGGTCTAACTTTACAACCAATACCAAAGCTTGATGTCATTCAGAAGATGGTGACCATGGATAGCACATTGGGGCCCAGTTATGCTTTTTAATGTTGCAACTAGTCACAGTCCTGAAATCAGAAATTGGACAAAGAACAATGTTCCCATTGATGAAGAGGTGGATTGCTCTGGTTTTTCATTATTCAATCCATTTACCCAACCATGGCACAAAGTGTCACTGTCAGTACAGGCAGCAAGAATGAGCCATTATTATCTACATGGTGTCAAGTTGGGAAAAGGGTAAGTACAACAGGATCTGGGGGTCCTTGTTCATCAATCAATGAAAATAAGCATGCAGGTACAGCAGGCAGTGAAGAAAGCGAATGGCATGTTGGCCTTCAAAACAAGAGGAGTTGAGTATAGGAGCAAAGAGGTCCTTCTGTAGTTGTACAGGGCCTTAGTGAGACCACACCTGGAGCATTGTGTGCAGTTTTGGTCTCCAAATTTGATGAAGGACTTTCTTGCTATTGAGGGAGTGCGGCGTAGGTTCACAAGGTTAATTCCTGGGATGGCGGGACTGTCATATGCTGAGAGAATGGAGCGGCTGGGTTTGTATACTCTAGAGTTTTGAATGATGAGTGGGGATCTTATTGAAACATATAAGATTATTAAGGGTTTGGACACTCTAGGGGCAGGAAACATGTTCCCAATGTTGGGGGAGTCCAGAACCAGTTTAAGAATAAGGGGTAAACCATTTAGAACGGAGATGAGGAAACACTTTTTCACACAAAGAATTGTGAGTCTGTGGAATTCTCTGCCTCAGAGGGCGATGGAAGCCGGTTCTCTGGAAACTTTCAAGAAAGAGCTAGATAGGGCAGTCACGGTGGCACAGCGGTAGAGTTGCTGCCTTACAGCAAAATGCAGCACCAGAGACCCGGGTTCAATCCCGACTATGGGTGCTGTCTGTATGGAGTTTGTACATTCTCCCCGTGATCTGCGTGGGTTTTCTCCCAGATCTTCGGTTTCCTCCCACACTCCAAAGACGTATGGGTTTGTAGGTTAATTGGCTTGATAAAAATGTAAAATTGTCCAAGTTGGCGATATGCAGAGAACTGCCCTGCCAACTACAAAATTCAGAAGCTTCAGGAAGTAGGGCTCAAGATAGTGGAATCAGGGGATTTGGGGAGAAGGCAGGAACGTGGTACTGATTGTGGATGATCAGCCATGATCAGATTGAATGGCAGTGCAGGCTTGAAGGGCCGAATGGCCTACTGCTGCACCTATTGTCTATTGTCTATTTCTTTAAACCTGGAGGAATGGAAAGAAGGATTCTGATCTGTTTCTCATACCACAGAGATGAGTGAAACTGAAAGATTATTCATTGTGATTTCTGACCTGGAAATATCCACATACTCATCCGTCATAATCTTCATGCTGGTTGATTTTTCTTTAACTTTGAAAAATAATTTTAAGTTTGTTTGCTGTCTTCGTCAAGTAGACATGATCAATTGAATAATAGCATGAATACTCTGAAGGAAATAGTTATAATGATAACATTGCAAAGTGATGTACCCACAGATATTTTGCATGGGTAAGTTTGATGAAGTTGGCCATAACAGATGATGAGCATGTTTTATTTTTCACAGGATTGAATGTAGCAAAGCCAGAATTCATGGCAAATTGGAGCAGTAAGCATCAAACCCAAGTATGCAAATCTAGCGATTCAGATGAGGAATGGACACCTAAAGCTCTGACAAAAAAACAAAACGTAATTTAAATCTGTTTGAAATATTAAATACAGTTTCAAATCAATTTGGCCGTTAGCCTATTGGAATCTGTTGCAAGAGAGATTTTATACTTATCTTTGGAGTGGTGGGATACTTGTTAAATTCAATACATTTTTCCCAATGTGTTATTTATGAAGTGCAAATTTACTTTTCCTAATTTTTACTTTTGTGATATGTTGCTTCCATTTTTAACTCAAACACATTAGATATATCCAGAATTGCCAATCTATTGAGATACAACAAAATACATTTTAACATAATCATCCACCACAGTGACTACTCCACATTCCTCACTGTGATGGAAGGCGAAAAAAAGTTCAATATCTTCCCTTCTTTGTTCTCCCACTGTCGGGGGCCACGAGCCTCCCATTTATGGGGCGATCTTGGATCATGTAGCCGGTGGTCAGGCCCTCCGCATTGGGGCGACCAAGCTCCTGCATTGGGGGGGAATCTCAGCTCCCCCTTGCCGGGTGATCTGACCACGGGTCGGGGCTGGTCGAAACCTTCTGCGACTGGAGCTTCCCAACATCAGTCTCTACCCGAGACTGTGAGCTCCTCGATGGTGAAATCTGCAGGCTGCATTTGGAGCGTCAATCCCAGGGAAGGGATCGGTTCCGATGGCAAGTCCATCGCCCCGTGGTGGGGCTCAAAGTCAGTCCCGAGCAAGGCCTGCAGCTCCATGGTGTTAGGCTGCAGAGTGACTGGAGATATGATCCGGAAAACAATCGCATCTCCGGCAAGGTAAGAGATTGACAAAATGTTTCCCCCCACATCCTCCCCCCACCCCCCTCATAAAACAAACCAGGGAACATTAACATATACTTTTAAAACTCACTAAAAATAACAAAAAAAGATGAAAAGACAGCAGACTGTTGGCGAGGCTACCATCGTACGGCGCCCCTGGTGGAAATAATCAAGTAGAAACAATTTATTTGTGTCCTTATGAATCACAGTTTGCACCAAAATGTCTCATTACAGGTCATAAAAGATTTAGGGGGAGCCCCTGAGGAAACAGTGTCGGTTAAAAGAATCAAAAGAGCAACAGATAATTTTATATCGAAGTCACGTGAGTGACTACGTGAAGAGCCCGCCAGCCCGCATGCGCGTCAATACGTTGACTGGGGGGGAACGTCGGTCTCCCCAGTGGTAAGTTTAAAAACCATGCAGGTGAGTACAAATGTTCACAGGAAATATTTGGAGTGAACTTGACCTAGGTTTTTGTTATGGAGAAGCCTAGGGCGAAAGGAAAACGGGCTGCTGAGAAACCAGCAGCAGAGGACCGCGGCAGTGGGAAAAGCCGACAGCCATCCGTTTCCACTTCGGAGTCGCTGGTCGCCGCGATCTGCACAGTTAGTTCCGATTCGGCTCCCAGAGGGAGCAGCTTGGCAGCCCCGAGTCGGGGCAAAGCCAAAGCTAAGTATGTGAGACAGGTCCTGTCGGACGATTCTGGACAGGAGGATTCTGTCCCAACATCTATGGCAAATGTGATTGGCCTTTTATCTAAACTGGAACATCTTATGGAACAAATGGTTGCACAAAATATGCTCCGTGTTACAGAGGCATTCACAGGCAGCTCGAGCTATAGCCTGTGGCAACACCTGGTTCAGGGTTACAATATTCCTCCCACTCAGATGAGGGGTGTTGGGGATTTGTATAGAGCTGACTCTGATTATGAGGATATGCCTGAATCCCATGATTTAATGCAAGATATGCGGGAGTCGCATAAGGAAGAGCTACCTGCTCTTGCCTCTAAATTGCTGTTCCCTCGGGGACGGGCAAGCCACTACAAGAGGAGTTGGCCTGCAGCATCAGCTATCTAACATCACACCAGCTGAAGGTAGAAGTTATGCTGGAAACGGCTGGGAGATATCCCAGCCCGGGAAATTGCAAAACCTTGGACGTTCACATAGTCAATACTACCATTTGGGAAAACATCGGGAGCAGAACAAGGTCCAGAGAGATGAAATTACAGCGAATCCTGAGACTATTGTCAGCAGGTATTACGGCCTTTGCTAGGTCAGTGGATGGGGCTCAGCTGTCGGAAGCACAGCAGGATGCGATGGCACTGCTGTGCAATACTCATTTCGAGATTAACTGCTTCCGTAAAGATGGCATTAGGCCAGTATTAAACCCCAAATTTATGCAGGTCCAGCAATGTTCAGCCTGCTAAATACCTCTTCAGAGAAGATTTGGGTAAGCAAGTCAAGGACTTGCAGGCGGAATTAAAGGCTGCTGCTGGCATGGTCAAGACACCCTATATGGGTAAGACTCCTCTATTCCGGCGATATCACCCCTAAGTCACAACCAGCAGGAATCGGTTCTCTGAATCTGGTGGGAATATCCAATCTGCTCAATTTAGACCCACTCACAGGTCTTTTTTAGGCCATGGCCCATCTTGTCCGTCTTGGATGATGCGGCAGCCTCAGTTCCCAGCGGCTCAAGCTTTCAGAGCGAAGGGAAGGAGACCAAACAGAACATAAGGTCTGCTGGCCCTGGTGTTAAACCGCCTATGACCTTTGAGGTAGGTGGATGTGCATCCATCAGTCACGCGGGGTGTGCGGAGGAATTACAAGTCGGTGGCAGGTTAAGTCTATTTTTGCACGAATGGCGACAGATAACCTCTGACCTGTTTATTCTGCATAGTATAATGGGTTACAAAATTGAGTTCTTGGCTAACTCATTTCCACCTAGACAAGATATGCCGAGTCAGGCGTATATTCGTTCCAAAAAGGAAACTTTGGATATGCAAGCAGAAATAGAGGCATTGCATAAAAAAGGAGAGATTGAGCGGTCAGTCCATGAGAAAGAGCAATATATCTCTAACATATTCTCAAGGGAGAAGAAAAATGGTGGATGCTGTATCATTCTTGATTTGGCAAACTTCAACTCAAATGTGCAGTATAAACATTTTTAAATGGAAAATTTCCACACCACTAAACAGCTAATTACTGAGCGTTGTTTTATGGCATTCATCGATCTTAAGGATGCATATTATTCGGTTCCTATTCATAGGAATCACAGGAAATATCTGAAGTTTAGCTGGCTGGGGCCGTTGTGGCAATTTAAGGTGTTACCTAATGGTTTAAGCTCAGCCCCTCGGCTATTTACCAAACTGCTTAAACCAGTGCTTGCCCTACTTAGAGCAGAAGGGCATATTGTTGTGGGGTATATAGATGACATTCTGATAATCGGGAGAACATTGCATCTCGCAAAGCTAGCTGTTTCAGATGCCAAGCTTATCTTTGAGAAATTGGGATTTCTCAACCATCCAGCTAAATCCAGGCTGATAGCAACCAGGTGCAAGTTCGACGCACGGCGCTCGAGCCACACTGGCGGTGGCTGTGGCGGCGGCCGTGCCGCACTCGTGCCTCACTGGCGGAGGCTGTGCGGTAGGGACATATTTTTGAACAGTGTTGGTTTTATTTTAGCACCGTGCGGTGTTGGGAACAACGCCGCACGGCCCCGGAATTGTGCGTTTCACCGAGTGCGCGGTCTATGGTGGCCCAGGAGCGGTAGATTCTTCCTGTTTTGCCGCCAATGACCGCAGACTCGTGAGACAGGCCTTTTAGACTCCACAAAGGTCATTTCATAGAAACATAGAAACATAGAAAATAGGTGCAGGAGGAGGCCATTCGGCCCTTCGAGCCAGCACCGCCATTCATTTTGATCATGGCTGATCGTCCCCTATCAATAACCCGTGCCTGGTTTCTCCCCATATCCCTTGACCCCACTAGCCCCTAGAGCTCTATCTAATTCTCTCTTAAATCCATCCAGTGACTTGGCCTCCACTGCCCTCTGTGGCAGGGAATTCCATAAACTCTCTGGGTGAAAAAGTTTTTTCCCAGCTCAGTCTTAAATGACCTCACCTTTATTCTAAGACTGTGGCCCCACGTTCTGGACTCCCAACATTAGGAACATTTTTCCTGCATCTAGCTTGCCCAGTCCTTTTATAATGTTATATGTTTCTATAAGATCCCCCCTCATCCTTCTATACTCCAGTGAATACAAGCCTAGTCTTTTCAATCTTTCCTCATATGTCAGTCCCGCGATCCCAGGGATCAATCTCGCGAACCTACGCTGCACTGCCTCAATCACAAGGATGTCCTTCCTCAAATTATTTCGACAGACCTATGCAGTTATTGTCCGAGTCTAAAGCTGAATTACAATGGTGGATTGCCAATATTCATCATTGTTCAGACGGCTTTACATAGATACATAGATACATAGATACATAGAAATTAGGTGCAGGAGTAGGCCATTCGGCCCTTCGAGCCTGCACCGCCATTCAATACGATCATGGCTGATCATCCAACTCAGTATCCCGTACCTGCCTTCTCTCCATACCCCCTGATCCCTTTAGCCACAAGGGTCACATCTAATTCCCTCTTAAATATAGCCAATGAACTGGCCTCAACTACCCTCTGTGGCAGAGAGTTCCAGAGATTCACCACTCTCTGTGTGAAAAAGTTTTTCCTCATCTCGGTCTTAAAGGATTTTCCCCTTATCCTTAAGCTGTGACCCCTTGTCCTGGACTTCCCCACCATCGGGAACAATCTTCCTGCATCTAGCCTGTCCAACCCCATAAGAATCTTGTACGTTTCTATAAGATCCCCTCTCAATCTCCTAAATTCTAGCGAGTATAAGCCAAGTCTATCCAGTCTTTCTTCATATGAAAGTCCTGACATCCCAGGAATCAGTCTGGTGAACCTTCTCTGCACTCCCTCTATGGCTATAATGTCCTTCCTCAGATTTGGAGACCAAAACTGTACGCAATACTCCAGGTGTGGTCTCACCAAGACCCTGTACAACTGCAGTAGAACCTCACTGCTCCTATACTCAAATCCTCTTGCTATGAAGGCCAACATACCATTCGCTTTCTTCACTGCCTGCTGCACCTGCATGCCTACTTTCAATGACTGGTGTACCATGACACCCAGGTCTCGCTGCATCTCCCCATTTCCTAATCGGCCACCATTTAGATAATAGTCTGCCTTCCCGTTTTTGCTACCAAAGTGGATAACCTCACATTTATCCACATTATACTGCATCTGCCAAACATTTGCCCACTCACCCAGCCTATCCAAGTCACCTTGCAGTCTCCTAGCATCCTCCTCACAGCTAACACTGCCCCCCAGCTTAGTGTCATCCGCAAACTTGGAGATGTTGCTTTCAATTCCCTCGTCCAGATCATTAATATAAATTGTAAATAGCTGGGGTCCCAGCACTGAGCCTTGTGGTACCCCACTAGTCACTGCCTGCCATTGTGAAAAGGACCCGTTTACTCCTACTCTTTGCTTCCTGTTTGCCAGCCAGTTCTCTATCCACATCAATACTGAACCCCCAATACCGTGTGATTTAAGTTTGTATCCTAATCTCTTATGTGGTACCTTGTCGAAAGCCTTCTGAAAGTCCAGATACAACACATCCACTGGTTCTCCCCTATCCACTCTACTAGTTACATCCTCAAAAAATTCTATAAGATTCGTCAGACACGATTTACCTTTCGTAAATCCATGCTGACTTTGTCCAATGATTTCACCACTTTCCAAATGTGCTGCTATCCCATCTTTAATAACTGACTCTAGCAGTTTCCCCACTACCGATGTTAGACTAACTGGTCTGTAATTCCCCGTTTTCTCTCTCCCTCCCTTCTTAAAAAGTGGGGTTACGTTTGCTACCCTCCAATCCTCA
The DNA here is from genome assembly GCA_038087875.1 of Malacoraja senta. Taxonomy (NCBI): domain Eukaryota; kingdom Metazoa; phylum Chordata; class Chondrichthyes; order Rajiformes; family Rajidae; genus Malacoraja; species Malacoraja senta. The sequence goes on from JAXLNO010002440.1 coordinate 53,084, forward strand.
GGAACTACTCCAGAATCTAAAGAGTTTTGAAAAATTATCACTAATGCATCCACTATTTCTGGAGCTACTTCCTTAAGTACTCTGGGATGCAGCCTATCTGGCCCTGGTGATTTATCGGCCTTTAATCCATTCAATTTACCCAACACCACTTCCCGACTAACCTGGATTTCACTCAGTTCCTCCATCTCCTTTGACCCGCGGCCCCCTGCTATTTCCGGCAGATTATTTATGTCTTCCTTAGTGAAGACGGAACCAAAGTAGTTATTCAATTGGTCTGCCATATCCTTGTTCCCCATGATCAATTCACCTGTTTCTGACTGCAAGGGACCTACATTTGATTTAACTAATCTCTTTCTCTTCACATATCTATAAAAACTTTTGCAGTCAGTTTTTATGTTCCCTGCCAGTTTCCTTTCATAATCTATTTTCCCTTTCCTAATTAAGCCCTTTGTCCTCCTCTGCTGGTCTCTGAATTTCTCCCAGTCCTCTGGTATGCTGCCTTTTCTGGCTAATTTGTACGCATCATCTTTTGCTTTGATACTATCCCTGATTTCCCTTGTTATCCACGGATGCACTACCTTCCTTGATTTATTCTTTTGCCAAACTGGGATGAACAATTTTTGTAGTTCATCCATGCAGTCTTTAAATGCCTTCCATTGCATATCCACCGTCAACCCTTTTAGAACTAATTGCCAGTCAATCTTGGCCAATTCATGTCTCATACCCTCATAGTTACCTTTCTTTAAGTTCAGAACCGTTGTTTCTGAATTAACAATGTCACTCTCCATCCTAATGAAGAACTCAACCATATTATGATCACTCTTGCCCAAGGGGGCACGCACAACGAGTCTGCTAACTAACCCTTCCTCATTACTCAATACCCAGTCTAGAATAGCCTGCTCTCTCGTTGGTTCCTCTACATGTTGGTTTAGATAACTATCCCTCATACATTCCAAGAAATCCTCTTCCTCAGCACCCCTGCCAATTTGATTCACCCAATCTATATGTAGATTGAAGTCACCCATTATAACTGTTTTGCCTTTGTTGCACGCATTTCTAATTTCCTGTTTGATGCCATCCCCAACTTCACTACTACTGCTAGGTGGCCTGTACACAACGCCCACCAGCGTTTTCTGCCCCTTAGTGTTTCGCAGCTCTACCCATACCGATTCCACATCCTCCAAGCTAATGTCCTTCCTTTCCACTGCGTTAATCTCCTCTCTAACCAGCAACGCCACCCCACCTCCTTTTCCTTTCTCTCTATCCCTCCTGAATATTGAATATCCCTGGATGTTCAGCTCCCAGCCTTGGTCACCTTGGAGCCATGTCTCCGTGATCCCAACTATATCATAATCATTAATTGCTATCTGCACGTTCAACTCATCCACCTTATTACGAATGCTCCTTGCATTGAGACACAAAGCCTTCAGACTTGTTTTTACAACGCTCTTACCCCTTATACAATTATGTTGAAAAGTGGCTCTTTTTGATTTTTGTCCTGGATTTGTCTGCCTGCCACTTTTACCTTTCACCTTGCTACCTATTGCTTCCGCCCGCATTTTACACCCCTCTGTTTCTCTGCTCACCCATTTAAGAACCCCACCACCTCTTATTCTCTGTTTATTATTGTTTTCTTCTTTCCCCCCTACATGTTGGGTCTGAGTGCTTTCCTTCTCTGCCTCCTGCCTCACACACTGTCTAATAGCATTCTCTATTTGAGTCCCTCCCCCCAACCATTCTAGTTTAAAGTCTCCCCAGTAGCCTTTGCAGATCTCCCCGCCAGGATATCGGTCCCCCTCAGGTTCAAGTGCAACCCATCCTTTTTGTACAGGTCGAACCTTCCACAAAAGAAGTCCCAATGATCCAGAAATTTGAATCCCTGCCTTCTGCACCAGTCCTTCAGCCACGCATTTATCCTCCACCTCGCTCCATTCCTACTCTCACTGTCGCGTGGTACAGGCAGTAATCCCGAGATTGTTACCTTTGCTGTCCTTCTCTTTAACTCCCCTCCTAACTCCCTAAATTCTCCTTTCAGGACCTCTTCTCTTTTTTTACCTATGTCATTGGTACCTATATGTATCACGACCTCGGGCTCCTCTCCCTGCCCTTTCAGGATGTCTTGGACACGTTGGGACACATCACAGACCCTGGCACCAGGGAGGCAAACTACCATCCGGGTCTCCCGACTGCGTCCACAGAATCGCCTGTCTGACCCCCTAACTATAGAGTCCCCTATTAATATTGCCCTCCTCTTCTTTTCCTTACCCTTTCTGCTTAGTAAACCTACAACAACACTGCAGAGTGATGCTAGTGAACTAGGATAGGGTGATACTAACACCGTCTCTAGTTGTGGTGGTAGATGGAACAAGGAGGAATTGCGCCTTGGTCGAAAATATGGCATCAATTATTTGGAAATGTTGGCAGCATTTCATGCCTTGAAAGCATACTGTGGGAAGCTACATGGTGTGCATATTACACTTCAATTGGATAACTCAACGGCAGTGGCATATGTAAATCACATGGGTGGATGTAAAGTAAAGTAAAGTAAAGTATTTTTATTAGTCATATTCACATACACCCAGGTGTAGTGAAGTGAAATGCTTCTTGCCATTATGCAGCACACAAAAGAAGAGAATACAGACATAACACCAAGAGAGTCTTAGCACAAAGAACATCCCCCCACAATGGCTCCCACCATGAGGGAAGGCACAAAGTCCAGTCCCCAACCCCAGTTCACCCATAGTCGGGCCCATTGAGGCCTCCACAGTTGCCTCTACGGAGGCCCGATGTTCCAGGCCGTTCTCGCCGGGTGATATTGCTCCGGCTTCGGGAGAGTCCTCCCAGCGGCCTGGGAACCCTGGAACGGCCGCTTCCGCACTGGGGGACGCGGCTTCCGAAGCCAACAAGGCCGCGCCGGTTGGAGCTCCACAACTGCCGATCTCATCTAGAGATCCCAGGCTCCCGGTGTAAAGTTCAGCGCCGTCGCCCGCAGCTGGTCGCTCCACAGTCCCGCAGCTCCGCGATGTTTTCCCCAGCGATCCTCAGCTCACCGGAGCTCCAGCGCGGCGACACGGGCAAGGCATCGCCCGCTCCGCGATAGCGCTCCAGCGCTGTGCCGCCGCCGAAGCCGCGGTTCTGGGCGGTCCCTGACAGGAAACGCCGCTCCAGGCCCGCTGGTAGGCCGCGAGGACGGGTTGAAGCTGCAGCCCGGAGAAAAGCTGCCTCTCCGGCCAGGTAGGGACCCTGAAAGGTAGTTTCCCCCTTCCCCCCCCACACAAAAAAGTCTATACCTCCAAACAAAACACTTAACTAACTAAAATAAAAAATAAAAGATGAAAGGACAGACAGCCGCTGGCTGGGCAGCCACACACAGGACAGCGCCCCCCTCGCTGTCCTGTGTGCAGCTGCCCAGCCAGCAGCTGTCTGTCCTTTCATCTTCTATTTTTAAGGATGTAGATCATTATCCTGTGATGCTTTGGCTAAACTTATTTGGGATTGGTGCATAGATAGGAGCATTTGGATTTCAACTGCTCATTTGCCGGGCAGATTTAATAGGGTAGCAGATGCTAGATCACGAAGCTTCAATGATCAAACTGAGTGGATGTTGAATCAGGTAGCATTCAACAACATAATAGCTCGTTATGGAACACTAGACATTGATTTATTCGCCTCCAGGCTTAATCATCAATTGCCACGATATGTAGCCTGGCAACCAGACCCAGGGACAGAAGCTATAGACGCATTTTCTATAGACTGGGGGGGGGGGGGGGGGGAGTGTTATTCTATGATTTCCCTCCATTCTGCCTTATTGGAAGATGCTTGCTAAAGATAATGCAAGACAACGCATCAGGTATTTTAGTAGCTCCTAATTGGCCTACGCAACCATGGTTTCCATTATTGAAAGGATTATTATAGGAACCACCCATGGTTGTTCTCAAGCATAAACATATGCCAATTCAGCCTGTCTCTCGGGAGCCTCATCCTTTACATGATTGAATTGACTTGTTAATTCGCAGAATTTAAGAAGGCCTTTCGTGGGGCTAGGATTATCCAACCGGACGGTGAACGTAATAACTGCAGCTTGGCGTGATGGCACAAAGAAGCAGTACTTCTCATATATCAATCAATGGGAGAACTTTTGCGAAAAGGCACATATAAAATACTTTACGGCAGATATAGCCGATGTGTTGGAGTTTCTTTCAACTTTATATTTTGAGAAAGAGTTAAGCTATTAACACTGCTCGTAGTGCCTTGTCGTCATATTTAGTGCTGGGGTCAGGACATCAAACTGTGGGCTCTCACCCATTGGTATCTAAATTCATGAAGGGTGTTTTTAACAGAAACCCTTCAAGGCCTAGATATCGTGAGGTATGGAACGTTGAAATAGTGTTAAGGCTGCTTCGCAATTTGGCACTGGCCGCATCATTATCTTTGCCCCAGCTCACGCACAAATTGGTCATGTTCATGGCTCTCGTCTCAGCACAAAGAGTTCAGTCTTTACAGAAACTGCGACTGGATAATGCGGTAATATCTGACAATAAAGTGACTTTTTATATAGAATAATTAATTAAGCAGAGCAGGTCAGGTGCGTTGGGCTATAAGTTGGAGCTCTTGGCGTATCCACCAGATCGCAGATTGTGTGTGGTAACCTATGTTAAAAAATACATAGAGGTTACAAAAACCCTTCGAGGCAGCAAACAGGCTGTCTTCATCAGTTATAAAAAGCCACAGAGAAGGGTAACGGTGCAAACCATTTCTAGGTGGTTAAGATGCGTATTAGCAGATGTGGGAGTGGATACTGATATTTTCAAATCTCACTCTACCAGGGCTGCAGCTACTTTGGCAGCGAGTAATATGGAAGTTCCGCTGGATCACATTCTTGCGACAGCAGGATGGGCCGATGAGCGAACTTTTCAGAAGTTTTACAATAAACCAATTAACAGGCCTGGTTTATTTGCTAGTAGAATGTTAAGTTGTGTTGATTGAATCAAGTGGTTATCCCTGATTTAAAGGGACTGTTTCTATTAAAGCATGGACATGTTTGCGAATTAACATCATGTTTCAATGAAGTGTTTCTTTCAACCATGTTTGGTCGATTGGTGCAGTGTGTCTACATATAGACTGGTTCACTGCATGAAACCACAGAGCTTTGAAGGCTTCACGTAGTCACTCACGTGACCGATTTAAAATAGAAAGATTAAACGAGAACTTACCGTTTGAAGTTTGATCTTTATTTTATGAGAAGTTGAAGTGAGGGAATACGTGCCCTCCACTCCCAACCCTGTTTCTCATAAAGATCATTCAGTAACTCTAAGGTTGTTAATCTTTCTATAGCTTAAGTTCAGCAACTAGTCTGTGGTTTCATACAGCTGCTCTGAAGATTGACGTGCATGCGGGCTGACGGGCTCTTCACGTATTCCCTCACTTCAACTTCTCATAAAATAAAGATCAAACTTCAAACAGTAAGTTCTCGTTTAATCTTTCTATTTTGCAGCAAAAGAACAACAGAGTGCTGGAGTAAGTCAGCGGGCCAGGCAGCATCTCTGGAGAACATTGACTTATTTGCAGTTTGCATTTTTTGAGGTTTGTTTACACAGACATTTAGCACCAAGAGGAAAGGCAGGCAGCAACAGTTCAGTCTAGAGAAGGACTAATAATATTGTGCGTTCAAGACTGAAGGAAGTACAAGCCCATGTTTAAATAAAAGCGTGCTGAAGTAATTCAGCGGGTCAGGCAACATCTCTGAAGACAAATAGGCAGCATTTAGGCTCGAGACTTCTTCAGGCCTGTTCGTAAATTGTAGGAGCAGAATTAGGCCATTCTGCCCATCAAGTCTACTCCACCATCTACTCATCCATCATCATGGCTGATCTATCTCTCCCTCTCAATCCCATTCTCCCCCCTTCTCCCCATAACACCCGTACAAGAATCTGTCAATCTCCACCTTTAAAATGTACGTTGGAGTATAGATTAATTTAGAAGCAAGGAACTGCAAATGCTGGTTTACAAAAAAAAAGACAGTGCTGGAGTAACTCAGCAGGTCAGTTACCACCTCTGGAGAACATGGAGGTCAGGTTTTGGGTCGAGACCTGAAATGTTGCATTGGTTTATTCTGGAAATGCCCAGATTCTAAATGAACGTCCAGCAAGTCTAGGTATACCTTGTAAATAGCTCCACTCTCAGTTGAAAGTAGGAACAGCATTCTAGTAATGTTGCGATAAACTGGAAATGTTGGCACGTGAAGTTTAAAAGACAGACTTGTGACCAAAGACAGCTAATAGTGGATTAAATGAGAGGCAATAAGTGCAATTTGCCATTAATCTTGTGCAAACCCATTACTCTGCCCATGCCAAAATTTTCAAAGCAAAAAGAAAATATAACTAATTAACTGTGTTCTATTGTTTTTTTCCCCAATGTGCCCATAACCGTTTTTACTTAAGGTTATTAATGTTATTATCATTAATGATCGTGTTATAAATTTGGTGTTCTGGCCATTTAGCTGCTGTAGTATCAACTTCAACACAAGTTGTGACACAGTGGCACAGCAGTAGAGTTGCTGGATTAAATGGATTACAGAGGTCATGGGGAGAACGTACAAACTCCGCACAGACAGCACCCTTAGTCAGGATCGACCCCGGGTCTCTTGTGCTGTAAGGAAGCAACTCTACCGCTGTGCCACCGTGCTGCCCATTTAAAGGCCTCTTAAACACCACTTATCTGCCTTCACCACCATCTCTGGCAGTGTGTTCCAGGCACCCACAAACTTGTGTATAAAAAAAATTAACTCTGAACATCTTTAAATTATACCCTTCTCTCCTAAAAGCTACGTCCTGTGGTCTTTGACATTTCCACACTGAGAAAAGGTGGCTGAAATATTTTGGTTCAAAAGGTGACAGTGATTTCATGCTATTGCGATAGATATCAGATTGTACATTTACACACTTCCAGCTCAAGGAAGCTTATAGATTTGTGGTGTGGCGGCGCCTAACGGCAGCGGCTCGACTGCAGTCCTTCTGTCTTTTTTTAATTTTTTTCATGGCCGCGGGACTTGCCATCGCCCGCCGGGGCTCCAACATTAAGACCCGGAGCGGGGCCTCCCGCCGGGGCTCCAGCATTAAGACCCGGAGCGGGGCCTTACATCACCCGGCACGGCCTTAACGGCCGCAGGACTTCCCATCCCCCGCCGTGGACTTTAACATCGCGAGAAGAATGGAACAGAGGGGAGAGACAAGACTTTGCCTTCCATCACAGTGAGGAGGAGATTCACTGTGATGGATGTTTGTGTAAATTGTGTTGGTTGTGTGCCTTGGTTCTTTTCTTGTTGTATGACTCCCAGAAACCAAATTTCGTTTGAAGTTCTTTTGAGGTTCAAATCACAATAAATAATTGTATTGTATTGTATTATCTATATAATTATTATTATTTTTTTTTTTTTTTTTTTTTTTTTTTTTTTTTAAATAATTTTTTTAATAGAAGTACGGTAGATTACAGTAATGTACAACACGTATATATTAATACATTTTTTGTACCGCTTCACTTTTTTAAACTTTAAGAAAGAAAAAGAAAGAAGTAAGAAAAGTGAAGAAAGTGCGCAAAGGTTGTGAAGTGCAAAAGAGTGTTGGGAAAAGAAAGCCCCTTAGAAAAGAAGTTAGAGAAGGAAGTAAAGTTAGAAAATAGACCCTAGAAAAGAAAGAGAAAGAAAGAAGGAACAATCGCTCTATTATAACTCTTATACCATACTTCATAGAGAAGGAACTACCAACCAAGTCTGTTTTTATTTTACCTCCCATTACCAGGTCCAGATACCTTTTATTTATTTATTTGTTTTTCTAAATTACTATTGCACCTCATGCTTGTAATAGGTCCAAAAACGTAGACCACGTCTTTTGAAATTGGTCTACTTTGCCTACTAGGAGGAATCTCATCTCTTCCAGATGTAATGTTTCCAACATATTTGATGTCCACATTTTTATTGTTGGTGTGGGCGCATTTTTCCAGAATTTAAGTATCAGCTTTTTTCCCATTATTAGCCCATAATTGAGTAAATTCTTCTGATACACGTTTAATTCAGGAATACCTTCCGATATTCCAAAAATAATCCATTCTGGTTTTGGTACCAGTTTTATTTTGATTAATTTTGAAAAAATATCAAATATTTCAAACCAGAATTTTTGGATTTTTGTACAAAAAACAAAAGAATGTGCTATGGTAGCTTCTTGACATATACATTTATCACAGATTGGTGAGACGTTAGGAAAGATTTTATTTAGTTTGGTTTTTGAATAATATAATCTATGTAATGTTTTAAATTGGATAAGCGTATGTCGTACGTTGATCGAGCATTTATGCACCTGTAATAAATGATTATCCCAACTCTCTTTTGAAATTTTTATACCTAGATCTTGTTCCCAATCTCTTCTAATTCCATCTGTTGTGGGTATTTCTATATTTAAGATGATATTATATAAGTATGATATTAAATTAACTGATTCCGCCTTTGTCTTCATTGCTTCATCTAGTAAGTCGGAAGGCATATTATAATAATCTTTTGTGTGTGTTTTCAAATAGTCACAGATTTGTAGATATTTAAAATATTGATTATTTTTCAAATTATATTTCAGTTGTAGTTGTTGGAATGATAGTAATTTTTCTAATTCATACAGATCTTCGAGCGTTTTGATTCCCATTCTTTCCCATTGTATAAATGATTTATCTATGATTGAAGGTTTAAACGATGGGTTATTGACTATTGGTATTAAGAGAGATAGGTTTCTTAATTTTAGATTCTGTTTTATTTGCTTCCATGTTCTAATAGTGCTATATATAATTGGATTTTTATTATAATTTTTATTATTCAAATTTATTGGAGAGAGAATAATCGCTCCTATATTATTCGGGGAGCAATCCCCTTTTTCCATTATAATCCAGTCCACCTGCTGGGCAGAATTGTCCAGCAGGTGAATCATATTTTTAATATTTACTGCCCAGTTATAATACATAAAGTTAGGGAGCGCTAGACCCCCCAACTCTTTTCGTTTGTTAAGGTGTGTTCTTTGTATTCTGTGGGATTTGTAATCCCATATAAAATTTGTAATGTCTGAGTCCAGTTTTTTGAAAAACTTTTTTGGGAGATATATAGGTATTGATTGAAATAGGTAAAGGATTTGTGGTAAGAAAATCATTTTTATAGCATTTATCCTACCTATTAAGGACATCGGAAGTGTTTTCCAAAATTTAATCAAATTATTTAATTTCTTAAGTAGGGGATTATAATTAGCTTTAAACATATCATGGTAATTTCTAGTAATCTCAATTCCTAAATATTTGAATTTTTCCATAGCTATTTTAAAAGGGAATTTCCTGAGATGTGTTGAGTCTTTTGGTTTAATCGACATAATTTCACTTTTGTTCCAATTTATTCTATATCCTGAAAAGGATCCAAAGTCCTCAATTAAGTTTAATATATTTGGTATACTAATTTGTGGTTTTGTGATGTACAGTAGTACATCATCAGCATATAGGGATAGTTTGTTGTTTGAATATTTTGTGTTATAACCGTGAATATTCGAGTGTGTTCTTATTTTTTCAGCAAGGGGTTCAATTACCAAAGCAAATAACAGCGGTGATAGTGAACATCCTTGTCTGTTGCCCCTAGATAATTCGAATTTTGAAGATAATATATTATTAGTTAGTATTCTAGCCGTAGGTTTGTTATATAGTAGTTTTATCCATGCAATAAAGTTTTCTCCCAATTGGAATTTTTGCAATACTTTGATCATATAGTCCCATTCTACTTGATCAAACGCTTTTTCTGCGTCCAGTGAGATGATAGCTAACTCTTGGTCATAAGATTTATGTGAATGCATTATGTTAAGCAAACGTCTCAAATTATTAAATGAGTGTCTCTTAGGTATAAATCCTGTTTGATCCTCATGTATTAGTCTACTAACATACTTGCTTAATCTATTGGCTAATGTTTTTGCTATTATTTTCTGATCCGTATTTAACAAAGCAATAGCTCTATATGATCCTGGTTCTTCTATATTTTTATCTTTTTTAAGTATTAATATGATCGTTGATTCCGCTAGTGTTTCAGGTAGGTTTTGCTCTTTATAAGCATATGTATACATTTTTTGTAATCGTGGAGTAACTATATCATAAAAAGATTTATAAAATTCATTACTGAATCCGTCTGGTCCTGGTGTTTTTCCATTTTTTAGTGTTTTTATTGTGTCTTCTATCTCCTTAGAAGTAATTTGTGCTCCCAGTTCCTCTTGTTCCCTGCGTTCTAATTGTGGTAGATTACAATTATCTAAAAATTCTGAGATTTTATTATTGTCTATTGACGTTTTAGATGTGTATAGATTCTGGTAAAATTGAGCAAATCTTTTATTAATATCCTTGGGTAGTGTTAATACTTCCCCTCTATCTGATTTAATCTTTAATATTGCATTCTCTTTTTCCCGTTTTTTAAGTTGTCGTGCTAGAAGTTTGTGGGGTTTGTCCCCGAATTCGAAGTGTTCTTGTTTTGTGATTTGAAATAATGTTATAACTTTCTCTGACAGTAATTTATTTAACTGAAATTTCAGTAGTAGTATTTTATTATGTTTATCCATAGTTGGGTCTTTAGCATTATCTATATCTAACTGTTTTATTTGATCTTCTAAGTGTCTTTGTTCATTCTTATTCTTTTTATTTTGATAAGCTTGAAATGAAATAATGACTCCTCTTATAAATGCTTTGAAGGATTCCCATAATAACGTGGGGGATATCTCTGGTGTATCATTTAACTCAAAAAATAGATCCATCTGTTTTTTTAGATAGATACTCCCTTGAGGGTCTTTTAAAATTTGTGAGTTAAACCTCCAGAACGGTTTATTCATAGACATTCCTTCTAGTTTTAGAACAAAAGTTAACGGAGAATTATCTATCTATATAATTAAAAGTCTCATCTTGACCACTTCCTGTCTGCGCTGCATATTGACTTTAGAAAAAATGCTACCATATATTGCTATGATTTTTGGCCATCTTATTCACAGCCAATCTCCGCTGATCAGGCCCTGAGCATTTGTCCCATCGATGAAAAATATAAGAGTTATGAGTGTTTAAAAAACATTGAGATCCTCTCGCCTGTCAATCACTGCGTTGAAGGTAACGCCCCTTCCGGGGGAGGGACTATAAAACCCCGGATGCCTGGACATGACTCAGTCACTCTGCAAGATTGTGCGGGAGAGGCCATGACTCCCATTCTAAGCTGTGAATCAACTGAACTGTGAGTCTGCAATGCACTTGCAATAAATGATATGTTAGCGCTTAATGAAAACGAAATGAGTTGTTTGGCCTGCCCTGTGCTTGAGACTGCAATGGCAATGGAAGTGAAATGAAAATGCAATCAGCTGTTTGGCTTGGCCTGCCCTGTCCTTGAAACTGCAATTATAGTGGAAGTGAAATGAAAATGCAATCAGCTGTTTGGCTTGGTCTGCCCTCCCCTAGAAACTGCAATGGCAGTGGAAGTGAAATGAAAATGCAATCAGCTGTTTGGCTTGGCCTGCCCTGTCCTTGAAACTGCAATGGCAGTGCAAGTGCAATGAGAATGCAATCAGCTGACTTGGCCTGCAAGGCCCCTATTAGCTGAGAAACCAGTCCCAAAATGCCGTATTAACCCAGGAGGAGCATTTTGGCCCAAAAGGCCCATGCCAGAACAGGAAAAGTCCAGAAAAAGTGCCTTTCACTGCGATTTCACTACGATTCTTATTTTAAAAGAGCCCCTTCAGCCCATCAGGCCTGCACTAACTCAGGATGAGTCCCTTTGTCCCATCAATAAGTTTTCCGCTACAAGTATTAAACCTCACCCCAGTGTTTTTCTCCCTCCCTTCATTGGCTCCCTGTGAGGTACAGGCCAGGATAGACTTTTCTCCTTCATTGCTGTGATGATTCTCCACCCTCTCCCCCTTCTCTCTCACAGAGTCTCTCACCTGTTTTGGGCAGAATTTCTGGCAGTTTCTGAGCTGCCAGCCCACCAGTCCTGAGTGACTGAGCTACCAGCCCACCAGTCCTGAGTGACTGAGCTGCCAGCCCACCAGGCCTGAGTGACTGAGCTGCCAGCCCACCAGGCCTGAGTGACTGAGCTGCCAGCCCACCAGGCCTGAGTGACTGAGCTGCCAGCCCACCAGGCCTGAGTGACTGAGCTGCCAGCGCACCAGGCCTGAGTGACTGAGCTGCCAGCCCAAGAATCCATTTGGCCCACAATGTCCATACTAGCCCTCTTGAAACCAGTCCCTTCAGCCCACAACACCCATACTAGCGCTCCAGAAAGCCCCGCCACCCCACTGGCAACCAATATTGGAATTGGTGGAGAGGTGGAATATTGCGTTGGGGGATCAGCCCTCTTGTGTGAACATGGGACCCAACAGTTCCCACTTAGTCTAGTTAACAATTAAAGCCCATCTGGACATCAACCTTTATTCAACCTTGTCCCAGGCCACAGACACTCTGGAACCATGATCCTCATGGTCTTTGCAGCTCTTGCATGAGATGTCAAGCAGGCTTTACAAAAGCAGAAATCCTCCATTTTGTCAGGCACCCAAAATGCCCAATATTACCATGTGTAGGATGCGAAACTGGGATAACTTAGGATTGGTGGACGGGTGATTGTTGGTCTGTTCTGACTCCATGGGCTGAAGGATCTGCTTCCACACTGTATCTCTAAACTAAACCAAACCTCTCACTCATTTAAACGAGAGCGAAAATAAGTCAAATTCACTCAATCTTTCCTCAAAAGACAGCTCTGTCATTCCATGAGACCAGAGCTGAAGATGGAAAAGTAAGTACAGTGAAGCAACACAATATGTAGCAAAGTGTATAATTCGCCTGGAGCTTCAGAAAGCACATATAATGATCTGTAGTTTAAATTCCTTTGGTTCTGAGAAGGGAAAGAGAGTGGAGTGAAGCGTTACAGCAGCACAATATGTGGCAACATGTAGATTTCACCTGCAGCTTCAGAAAACACATATAATGAGCACGTGGACGACACACGGCCTACAGCAGCAACGGCTATGCTTGGCCAGGCCGAACCTGCAACGCCGCCAGAACAACAGAGCTTCATGGTCAGGTCAAGATCCCTGCACTTGCAACAACTGGGACTTGAAAATGGGGCCAAACTGGTGACTCTGTGTACTGTCTCAGTGTACTAATGCCATACACTTGTACTGTATCTGAGATGCTTATCTAACATGTATCTAAGTGCTTATGTATGGTGATGCGTACTGAACTGTATACAAAAATGAATTTCACTGTACTCGGTACATGGGATAAATTAAGTGCCACCACATACCATGCCAGTTTAAATTCCTTTGCTTCTGAGAAGTGGAAGGGAGGGAGTAGGGGAGGAAGCTGAGCAAAGGTAGGGACGTAACTGAGGACTGCGCCAGAAACCCAAAAATGTTTGTCAGTGGCCTTTCAACTTCTCCGATGAATCACTAGCTTCCTGAACGAGGAACTTAAGTAATCCAGAGGTCGATTTCAACCCCTGAATTTAAAAAAGGTCATCGCAAAGTCTAATTGATTCTGAAGCTGGGAGCAAAATACAAAGTGACTGAATTGTAGATTGATGATGCATGTGAACCAATCACACTTAGCCAGCATCACTAACTCCACCCCATTATAACATTTATACTAACGCCCATTCCCAGCACCGTTAGTTGAAGCAGCTAGGATGAACTGACAACACCTCGTTTTGTAATGCTGCCAAGTTACTGTGCTGATTAAAGATGTGTGTAAATCTTATACAGTTTGATGTGATTTACATGGCGTCAGAAATGGTCTTATCCACTCCTCTTGTATAATGGTTTTTATTTTATCTTTTGTGAGTTTTGCTTTACTTTACAATGGCTACTTCTTGTCGGAAGCCTGAGCCACTTGTCAAGGACGCGTCCACTTTACATGCTTTTGGTGGGGAGGTGCTAGTTCCTCTGGGCAAAACCAACTTGAAATGTGTACTGAAGAAAACAACGAGGGAATTGACTTTCCATGTGTTGAACTTTAATTTGGTTACCCTGCTTGGCAATCGTGCCTGTCAGGAACTGGGGCTGATTTCCTTTGATAAAACTGTCCACAAACTGCAAGTTTCTTTTGATCCACTGAATGAATTCCCTGGTCTCTTCGACAACAACCTAGGCAAGTTGCCTGTGTCCTACAAGATTATTACTGACCCCGATGTGACACCCGTAATCCGACCCCCGCACCGATTGTCATTTGCCATGACTGACGGTTCATTCTATGCTGAAGGACATGGTCTCCAAAGGCGTAATTGAAGCAGTCAGCGACCCCACCGACTGGGTCTCAACCATGATTGCCACAGTCAAGAAGGGAAAGGATGAAATCTGCCTGTGCATTAATCCCAAAGACCTGAACACTGCCATTAAGCGCCCACACCATCCCATGAAGACAGTAGAGGATGTTGCAGCAAAGATCGGAACGGCCACCCTATTTTCTGTCCTAGATGCAAAGAACTCATTCTGGCAGATACCGCTGGACAAGAGGTCATCTAACCTCATCACATTTGCCACCCCATTCAGCAGATATAAGTTTCTGAGAATGCCATTCGGGATCAACTCTGCCTGTGAAGTCTTCCAAAGAACTATGGAGCAATTATTCGAGGATCTGCCTTGTGCCATTATTGTCGATGATATCCTTGTCTATGGTAAAGACGCAGCAGAACATGACCACAATCTCAGGCTCATCTTGGAGCGTGCTGTCAAGATCAACCTCAAGTTCAATCCTGACAAGTGCAAGTTCAGGGTTCCAATGGTCTCCTACGTCGGCCACATCTTCACCCCTGATGGCCTCAAACCGGATCCGAAGAAAACTACTGCCATCACAGAAATGCCTGCACTCACTGACGTGAAAGGCCTGCAACGTTTCCTGGGCATGGTAAACTATCTCGGAAAGTTCATACCAAACCTCAGCGAACTAAGCTCCACACTGCGGCAGCTGACAAAAAAGGACTCTGCATGGTCATGGTTCCAGCAACATCAGGATGCCTTTGATGCTCTAAAATCCAAACTGACCAATGCACCGACCCTGACTTTTTACGACCTGAAACGCCCGGTGGCAATCACCTGCGATGCCTCGAAATTCGGGCTCGGCGCAGCCTGCCTGCAACCGTCTGATGATGGCACCCTGTTGCGTATGCCTCTCGCACCATGACCAACACGGAGCAGCACTACGCGCAAATCGAAAAGGAACTGCTGGCTGTCGTCTTTGCCTGCTCCAAATTCCACGACTTTGTCTATGGCAACACGTTCACGGTTGAGACGGACCACCAACCACTGGTGACAATCCTGAACAAGCCTATACATGCCGCTCCAGCTCGTTTGCAGCGCATGATGATGCAGCTGCAGCGGTACGACTTCTCTAATACCTACACAAAGGGTAAGGACATGCATGTCACTGACACGCTCTCTCGTGCTCCTCGAGCATCTTGCGAACAACACCCGCACGAACGGGAGAATTTCACGGTTCTCGGTGTCGGTCTAATCTCCAGCAAGCAACTGCGCACTCTGGCCGTGCACACTGCTACTGATGATACGCTTCAAGCCCTCTCATCCATCATCAAAACAGGCTGGCCAGACAAACAATCCAACACGCCCACAGAGGTGCAGCCGTACTTCTTGGTCCATGATGAACTGGTGGTTCAGGATGGTGTGGTCGTTATGGGTCACAAGGTAGTGGTACCTTCATCGCTACAAGACGAATACTTCAAAGAGGTACACAGCGGTCACCCAGGAGCCGACTCCACACTGGCACACGCCCGGGATCTGTTCTACTGGCCCGGAATGGCCACGTACATCCGGGACCACGTAGCTTCCTGCCCCACTTGCAACAATCTTGCGCCTCATCAGCAGCGGCAACCCCTTCTGCAACAACCTCCACCAGCACTGTCTTGGTCGTCGCTGGCTGCGGACATTTTCTAATGGTGCGGTAAGCACTACCTCGTTCTGGTCGACTCATTTTCCAACTGGTTTGAACTTGACCAACTGACCTCCCTCACGTCTGAGATGGTCATCAAGAAGCTGAAAAGACAATTCTCAGCCTATGGCGCTCCTGTCATTCTGAGAACCGACAATGGTCCACAGTTCACCAGCCACTTGTTCAAGCTTTTCGCAGACCGATGGAACTTCCAGCACGTCACAAGCAGTCCCGAGTATCCACAGAGTAATGGACTTGCTGAACGCGCTGTCAGAAGCGCCAAGCACTTGCTGGAGGGAGCGCGCATTTCAAAGTCAGACGTCTATCTCGATCTCCTGAATCTCAGAAACGTCGCAAGAGACGGAACCTTGGGGTCACCAGCACAGCGGCTGCTGTTGAGGGTGACGAGGTCTCCGGTCCCCATCGCACAACAGCAGCTGGTTCCTCGGGTGTTGAAGCCTGCCACTATCCAGCAACGTCCCCAAGAGAAGCACGACATCCAGAAACGGTCATACGACAGTTCCAGCAGACCACTCCAGCCTCTACTGCCGGGCCAGGTCGTCCGTCTACGAACTCCAACTGGACATTCTCGTCTGGGCATTGTTGTACGCCCAACTGATGAGCCGCGATCGTACCTTGTGGACTGTGAGGGAGCGGTATACCGGAGAAGTCGATAACACCTGCTTGCTGTGAAGGAGCACCGACCACCGCCTGCTGATCCCTATGCTCCGCCGCTCCAGTTCCAGCCGCCTTCCGCAATGTCTCCCGCCCGTCCCCGCATGCCTGGCACCCCCCCACGTCCCTCTGTCTCCACTAACCACGGGGTTACACCCACCGCATGTTTCCCCCCTCGGTCACCACAATCCTCTCCCGTGCAATTTTCACCTTCAGCCTCTCCGCCTAATCCTTCAGTTGAGGGAGGGGATGGTTGGGTCCGCACGTGCTCGGGCCATGTTAGTAGACCACCAGACAGGTACATAGATACATAGATACATAGAAAATAGGTGCAGGAGTAGGCCATTCGGCCCTTCGAGCCTGCACCGCCATTCAATATGATCATGGCTGATCATCCAACTCAGTATCCCGTACCTGCCTTCTCTCCATACCCCCTGATCCCTTTAGCCACAAGGGCCACATCTAACTCCCTCTTAAATATAGCCAATGAACTGGCGTCAACTACCCTCTGTGGCAGAGAGTTCCAGAGATTCACCACTCTCTGTGTGAAAAAGTTTTTCCTCATCTCGGTCTTAAAGGATTTCCCCCTTATGGTATGGCGAGTATGTTTAATACACTTCCTTTCCGCATTTAATCTTTAGGGGGAAGGATGTAGATTGATGATGCATGTGAATCAATCACACTTAGCCAGCATCACTAACTCCACCCCATCATAACATTTATACTAACGCCCATTCCCAGCACCGTTAGTTGAAGCAGCTAGGATGAACTGACAACACCTCGTTTTGTAATGCTGCCAAGTTACTGTGCTGATTAAAGATGTGTGTAAATCTTATACAGTTTGATGTGATTTACAGATATACATTCCAAACCTATGCCTTATACTACAACACATCTGGCTGGAGGAGTCAGCAACAATTTCTATTGCAGATGAACTGAGGGAAAAACAATAATTAAATGACAAGTTTAAAATAATTGCAGAGATTAAGAGCAGTGACAAAAAACATTATTTGTGAACTTGTATGGCTTTCACTCATAAATACACGTTAACCTTTTAGTTTCCTATCTATATTTTCTTCAACAAATTAATTATGTATTTCTCTCACAAATACATATTAAGTTGTGTTTTTCATATTTATATTTTCTTCAACAAATTAATGTCAATGAACCTTTATGGATTTCTCTCACAAATAAATGTTAACGTCAATATACATTTGATATATTCCTTACCAGTCAATAATGTTGTTGTACGCTATAATGCTGTTCTTTAAATATGGCTGGGGATTGATGCTACTTCCAAACGCTTATTTAAAATGGTCGTCACGTAAACGGTATGATCGTCTCCTGGATATCACTGCCGTTAGGATGTCCTTCAGGTGATTTTGGGGGACGTAGGACAATTTTTTGCAATTAAAACAGAAAATGCTAGAAAACAGTAGTGACTCTGCAAAGGGAAACAAAGTTAATATGGAGGATTTTTCACATTCACTTTTAACCATTCTAGTGTAGCGGCGCCTGCTGGCGCACGCAGGTATCGAACCAGGCGTTCGGGAGCCACGGTCACGTGACTCGGGAGGGGTAGCTGTTTTCGCGCGGTTTCGCTTTCACGCCACAGTTGTGCAGCTGACCACCGTTGTGGTCAGACGTGTTTGTGAGGACCTGTAAACCAAAGAGTTATTTCTGGAATAAATAAGTTCACAAAAACTTGGTTGCTGTTCTTACATCCACCAAATTGTTGACCCCGACCTGTCTAGCTGTCGTTATACAAAGAAGATCATGCAGGAGGACTACGTTCCCGCAGAATCGGCCGGCACGAGGCAGGGCTTCAAATTACCTTCATTTTGGCCAGACCAACCTCAGGTGTGGTTCGTCCACGTTGAGGCACAGTTCCATCTGCACCGCATTATTGCAGACGACACGATGTACTTTCATGTGGTAGGAGCTCTGCCACAGGACTGTGCCTCGAGGCTGCCATACATCAGAGACCCGCCGATGATCGCAAAATACGAAGGTTTGAAGGCCCTGCTGCTCCATACCTTCGGTCTCAGCCATAGAGACAGAACGGCGAAGATCGTGCACATGGACAGTGTCGGCGACCGGCGGCCATCCACCATCATGGCAAAGATGCTGCCCTGATGGACGGGCACCGCACGTGTCTGCTCTTTGAACAGGCGTTCTGAGAGCAGATGCCAGACGAAGTCCGTCTGATGCTCGTTGGTGCTGATTTCAGCGATCCCCAGCACCTCGCAGAAAGAGCTGTTGAGTTGTGGAACCGCAGACGACGGGAGGTTTGTGCTTTCACCCGCTCCACCGCCACGGCGCGGGAGCAACCGAGACATCGGGAGGAAGAGCACGACCAGCCCAGCACTGAAGAAGCATCGCTGCTGCCGGAGGTGTACAGCCGACAACGTTGGTGCTACTACCATCTCCACTAGGGCGTGGAAGCCCGAAGATGCCGAGGCCCCTGTTCGTTCCAGGGAAATGCCTCGGCGCGATCGGCCCAAACAAATGCCTCTACGTCCGTGATAGCCACTCAGGCAACCTTTTCCTGGTCGACTCCGGTGCCATAGACAGCATATTGCCACCGACTGCCCGAGATACCCGCGTCGGTAAGGTAGGACCCGTCCTCTCGGCCGTCAATGGGAGCGACATTCGCACTTACGGTACGCGGACGTTGGACTTAAATTTTGACTCCCACCTGTATAGGTGGAAGTTCACCGTTGCTGACGTCGCCCAGACAATATTTCTTGCGCGTGTTCTCCCTGCTAGTCGATGTGCGAGGTGGGCGAATGGTTCCAGTGTCGGACCTGTGCCCTGCCAAGCCGCGCAACCCGTTCACGCCCCTACAGCAACTCGACGAGGTAGCTGAGATCCAGCAACCTTTCGCAGCTCTTCTCAATGAATTCCCAGGGTTGCTCACGCCCTGTCATGGCCGCGTCCCGTCATGGCGTGGTCCACTACATTACCACCGAGGGCCCACCGGTTCACGCCCGCGCACGCCATCGCCTGCCCGATAAACTGCGCATCGCACGAGACGGGTTCCAGCTTATGGAGGACATGGGGATTGTCTGGCAGTCGGATATCCTTTCGGTTTCCCCGCTGCATATGGTGTCCAAAGCGTCCGGGGGTTGGAGACCTTGCGGTGATTACAGGCGTCTCAACGGCGTAACCACGGCAGATCGGTACCCAGTCACAAACATCCAAGATTTCTCGGCTCATTTGGAGGGTGCCGCCTTCTTCTCGAAGGTCGACCTTGTCCGCGGGTAAAATCAGATTCCGGTCCATCCCGATGACGTCCCTAATACGGCCACCATTACCCCTTTCGGTCTTTTCGAATGGCTAAGAATATCTTTTGGCCTGAAGAACGGCGCTCAGGTGTTCCAAAGATTAATGGATCAGGTCGGGCGGGGTTTGCCGCTCATATTCATCTATCTCGATAATATTCTGGTGGCCAGCAGCTCGCAGCTGAACACGTTAAATACCTCCGCCAGCTCTTTGAACGGCTCTGTAAGCACAGGTTGGTGATCAACCCTGCCAATTGCGCTCCGTATCCTTTTTAGGTCACAGCATTACCTGCCAAGGCGCGCAGCCGCTGTCGGAGAAGGTTGACGCAATCCATCGCTTCCCGAGGCCACTATCCGTCAAGGGCCTGCAAGAATTCATCGGAATGGTCAATTTCTACCACCGATTTGTCCCGTCAGCAGCCACCATCATGCGGCCGTTGTTCCAGTGTCTAGCAGGCAAGCCTAAGGACCTATCATCCGGAGTCGAACGGTTTAGTCGAGCGGTTCCACAGACACCTTAAGTCGGCGTTGAAGGCCCGGCTTATCGGCCCCAATTGGGTTGACCAGTTGCCCTGGGTTCTCCTAGGCATCAGAAATACGCCTATGGAGGACCTCGACGCCTCCTCGGCTGAGCTGGTTTATGGCTCAGCATTGTGGGTACCTGGGGATTTTATGCCCGCCACCCGCAATCAGGAGGTCCCGGCTTCGGCAGTGCCAGCTGACCTTCAGAAGCGAGCGCGCGCGTTGGTCCCGGTTCCCACTTCCCGACACGGGTCGTCAGCGGTGCATGTGCCTACTATATTACGGGATTGTGCTTATGTTTTCCTTCGTAGGGATGCTCACCGCTCGCCGTTACAGCGGGTGTACGAAGGTCCGTACAGGGTGCTGAGGACTGGTACCTCGACGTTCACATTGGACGTGGGTGGCAGGGAGGAGTTTGTCTCCGTCAGCCGCCCTAAGCCAACCCACGTCGACCAGGATAGCCCGGTGATTGTGGCCACTCCGCGGAGTAGAGGGCGTCTCTGCACCTGTTACCCCCGGTTATGTTTCACCGGTCAAGTCAAGTCAAGTCAAGTGAGTTTATTGTCATGTGTCCCTGGTAGGACAATGAAATTATTGCTTTGCTTGAGCCCAACAGAACATAGTAAGCATTTACTACAAGGCATTCTATAAATATATACACAATGGTCAATATACTGATAAAGTGCAAATAACAGTATTGGCTAATAAAGTTCAGTGTTATGTCCGAGCCAGGTTTAATAGCCTGATGGCTGTGGGGAAGTAGCTGTTCCTGAACCTGGTCGTTGCAGTCTTCAGGCTCCTGTACCTTCTACCTGAAGGTAGTAGGGAGATGAGTGTGTGGCCAGGATGGTGTGGGTCCTTGATGATGCTGCCAGCCTTTTTGAGGCAGCGACTGTGGTAGATCCCCTCAATGGAAGGGAGGTCAGAGCCGATGATGGACTGGGCAGTGTTTACTACTTTTTGTAGTCTTTTCCTCTCCAGGGCACTCAAGTTGCCGAACCAAGCCACGATGCAACCCGTCAGCATGCTCTCTACTGTGCACCTGTAGAAGTTAGAGAGAGTCCTCCTTGACAAACCGACTCTCCGTAATCTTCTCAGGAAGTAGAGGCGCTGATGTGCTTTCTTAATAATGGCATAATTGTTCTCGGACCAGGAAAGATCTTCAGAGATGTGCACGCCCAGGAATTTGAAGCTCTTGACCCTTTCAACCATCGACCCGTTGATATAAATGGGACTGTGGGTCCCCATCCTACTCCTTCCAAAGTCCACAATCAGTTCCTTGGTTTTGCTGGTGTTGAGGGCCAGGTTGTTGTGCTGGCACCAAATGGACAGTTGCTCGATCTCTCTTCTATACTCTGACTCATCCCCATCAGTGATACGTCCCACAACAGTGGTGTCATCAGCGAACTTGATGATGGAGTTCGCACTATGTCCAGCTACGCAGTCATGAGTATAGAGTGAGTACAGCAGGGGACTGAGCACGCAGCCTTGAGGTGCTCCCGTGCTAATTGTTATCGAGTCTGACACATTTCCACCAATACGAACAGACTGTGGTCTGAGAGTGAGGAAGTCGAGGATCCAATTGCAGAGGGATGCGCGGTCCCCTCTGTTACGCCCGTCCCTCATTCGTGTTTGTCGCATCCCTCCGGTTGTTTTGCTGGCCCCTACTGTTACGCTCGCCCTGCGACCTCGAACTACGCGTTCTGGTCGAACCATCCGGTTACCCGTGCGTTTCCGTGCGATTCTGGGGGGGGGGCATTTAACGGCGCCTGCTGGCGCACGCAGGTATCAAACCCGGTGTTCAGAAACCACGGTCACGTGACTCGGGAGGGGCTGCTGTTTTCACACGGTTTCGCTTTCGCGCCACAGTTGTGTAGCTGACCACCGTTGTGGTCAGACGTGTTTGTGAGGACCTGTAAACCAAAGAGTTATTTCTGGAATAAATAAGTTCACAAAAACTTGGTTGCCGTTCTTATATCTGCCAAACTAGTCCTTTAATAATTCAAATAATTTCAGGAAATGGTCCAATGATTTTGTTTTCTCAAATCCCTTTGAGGGCAGATGGTAGAGTGAATGCAAACGTGGGATGACAAAGGTGAACGGGTGATCAATGGTTGGTGTGGACTCGGTAGGTGAAGGGCCAGTTTCCATGTTGTACCTTTATTAAATGAATATATTATTGAGTTTTCTTCAAATTATTACTTAGTATTTTGTTGTGGTAGTTGGGCTAGTCCTGTAATCTTCCCAAAGCCGTATTTAATTTAATTTAGTTTATTATCATTTGTACCGAGGTATGGTGAAATGCTTTATTGTTGCCCGATATTCAGTCAGTGAAAAGACTATACATGATTACAATCAATTTTACATCGGCAACTAAAGATACAGAACTGAAACGTGTAGGCTGCTAGTGTTCTCTCTGAGGTATGAATCCCTTTCCCCAACTTGCAGGGAAACAAGCTACGTATCTGAAAAGACAGGACCCAGAGTGGCAGCATGCATCGTGGGCAGGTCTTAACAACCCTACCCACAAATCAGATTTTAAAAAACTCTGATTTAGACTTGAGATACAGTGGGCAAACAGGTCCTGTGGCCAACTGAGTTAGCGCCAACCAGCGTTTAACTCCTTACACTAGCACTATCCTACACACTAGGGACAATTTACAATTTTTACCGAAGCCAATCAACCTACAAACCTGTATGTCTTTGGAATATGGGAGAAAAACAGAGCACCCGGAGAAAACCCACACGGGGAGAACAGACAAACTTCTACAGACGGCACCTGTAGTCAGGATTGAACCCAGGTCTTTGACTCTATGAGACAGCTCTACAGCTGTGCCGCCCTAATATCTGATAACTAGCAAGACAGCGCTCCAGCTTTTCTTGGTGTCAAGGACTTGGAAAGATTTTGATTGCTCTGACATTATGAAGCATTCAAAAATAAATTGTACAAAACATTTTTAAATATATACTAATTCCTTGATGAATGAAAGCTCACTACAAATTCTCACTGAAATGCCTTTGGCTCTTTGGGTTGCTAGTCTTCAAAATGTCATGTTATCTTTCGTTATATCAAATGGCATGTATAAAATACGCTGCACCAAAATGGTAACAAGCATTTCACTATGGATCGCAGCACTCTTGGCATTCTCCCACTCCATTGTGTTGTCAAAGGGATTACTCTGCTCTGTAAGTAACTGTGAATTATTGCCCTGCATCAGGCACGTGCCGTGAGTAATTAGCCAGGGTAGGCAGTGGTTTAAAAAAATCTTGAAAACCGTGCATGAGCAGATTATTCTCTCCCCGGTGAGCTGTCAGTCGTCTTTTTAAAAAAATTGTGGAAACTGCGCATGCGCAGATTGTTCCCTCCCCAGTGAGCTGTCAGTCGGCTTTAAAAAATCTTGAAAACCGCGAATGCGCACATTGTCCCCTCCCCGGTGAACTGTCAGTCGGCTTTTTTTTTTAAATCGTGGAAACCGCACATTGTTCTCTCGACGTTTATCAAGTAATTTGTCTTCAATAGGTCCTATCTCTTAATAAAGTATGTAAAAACATATAGCACAAATAAATTAACTTACCATATTATTTGTACACAAAATCCATTCTTCTCTCTTTGTTTGCAGCAAAAATATCCATAACTTTTTCATAGAAATTAGCAGTGGGACTGCGTAAATCTTTCCTTTTCAATAGAAATTAAAGCAAGTGATGAAAGCCTTTCATTGGACATTCTATTCCTGGTGAAGCATTTAATTATTTTCAAAGCTGAAAATGATCTCTCAACAGTAACTGTTGTCGCAGGAATTGTTAAAATTAATTGTAGCAGCTTCACGGCTTCAGGGAATGTTTGTTCCAATCTATTTTGAAATATAAAAACAAGTAAATCTTTAAATGATTTATCCCGAAACACTTGTGCATTATAAATTCTAGCTAGATCCGCTTTTAGTCTTATGACATTAAAGAAGTTACCGTAGTTTCTTTGTAAACTTTCTATTGCCTCCTGATCAATTTGACAAGCAAGTTTTTGAAACTTGTTTCCATCAACTAAGGAAATGAATTGTACATTTTTGAAGTCGTTGTATCTTGCTTCCATATGCTTCAATATATCAACCAATATCAGATCAAATATTCGTGCTCTCTCTTCTTTAATTGGACGTTTTGAACGAGAATTTGATTCAGAGGTCAATTTCATTGCAATATTCTTCAAACTTTTCATGAATGTCATCAAAATATTGGCACAGATCATCAAGCGAATGTATTGTTTCATTGATTCTTTCAATGCAATAAGAATATCTATCATTTTAGTTAGCAAAATGTTGTAGAGCGTGTCAGTTTTAATGAAAATGTCATTATAAACCATGAGAAGTATGTAGAATCATTCGTTAGCCAAGCATAAAACCCATTGCTCCTCACCAAAGTTTCAGGATCCCACAATAAAGGATTGCTGTTAATGCTGTCAAAAAGTTTACAGAGGACTCCATGATATTGCAAAATAGTTTGGATTTGCTTTGAGTTTGAAGTCCATCTGGTTGGTGCTGCCTTTGGAATGCGTTTCTGCACTATGTCATCAAGAAATTGTGTTCGTTTTGTAGAATGACTAAAAAATGAGGCAAGAGCGTCAATGGTCTTGAAAAGGCCTGTACATTCAGGTATGAATTTAGCTGACTGATACAGGACAAGATTCAATTTTACTTCGTGAAGAACCCCGCCAGTGCGCCTGCGCGTCATTACGTCAGACGCCTTGACGCAAACGGACGTGAGGAGCAGAGCTCCTCGAGTGGATTTGTAGTTTTTCAACTACAAGGTAAGTAAAAACTTTTTTCAGGTTTTCCAGGTCCGTTTACTGTGGGTCTATGGGGATTTTTTCCACAGACGCCATGGAAAAAACGGACAGGGGGAAGAGGCGAGCGACACAGCCGACAGAAGTCGGGAAAGTCGGGAGTCCGCGGTTAGAGACCAACCGCCTCTAAACCCCGGTACAGTCGCCAGCGGTGAGCATAGCGACTGTGGACCTGGGGCTGGTGAAAACACTGTCAGCGCCTGTCGGGCAAAAGACACAGTTTAAATCCCAACGGCCCACGGAGGGAGTCCCAGGCAATGTAAGTAGCTCCAGGGCTAGATACTGCTTTCGAGCATATTGCCCAAATAGAAAGCCTTTTACATAGGCTGTTGGAGCAAAGTTCACTCAGGGAGGAGTATACTGAAAGCAAGCTGCTGGAAACAGCTCAAACAGCTCCTGGTACAGGGCTAGATACTGCTTTCGAGCATGTTGCCCAAATAGAAAGCCTTTTACATAGGCTGTTGGAGCAAAGTTCACTCAGGAAGGAGTGTACTGTAATCCAAGCTGCAGGAGCAGCTTAACAGCACCTGGCTCAGGGCTGATGGAATGCACCCTCAGGAATGAGGAGCGTGCTACGGGTCATGAGATTTCAGACCCCGACTCTGACGGTGAGGCTGTACAAGGCGATGAACGGCAGCTGCCAGATGTTCCACTCCTGGCAGTAGGATTCGCTGCCCTGTCAGGGTCAGGAGAGCCATTAGGAGAAGAACTGGCCTCCTTAATAAATTACTTGGTTTACCATTAGCTGGAACAGCAGGAAATGGATGAGACTGCAAGAAGTAACTGTGGGCAGCAGTGAATCAAATTATCTGGAATCAGTTGCAGAGAATATTAAAGCTGCTGGGTTCTGGAATAACTGCTTTTGCCAGAATAGCAGAAAAAAGCCAAGAGATGACGGAGTTGCATCAGGAAACACTGGGGTTGCTATGCAGCACCCACTTCGAGACAATTGTCTGAGGAAAAGTGTGATACGGCCTACTATGAATCCAAAATTCGCAGCACTCTGCAAACCAAGTAATATACAATTACCCAACTTACTCTTTGGAGAGGATCTCGGGAGACATATTAAAGAGTTGGAAGATGAAGCGAAATCAGGATTGATGAAGACATCAATGGTTGTGAAGTTTGTAAAGAGGAAGTATCCTTTCAGACGTCATACGGATCCTGGACCAAGTCGCTCATCAACGCAGGGACGTAGTTGGCGGCCTGCAGCGGGAGCGTGGGCGTGCTTCCGGGAGAACCCAGGAATCTCAGGGTACTCAAATGACTCAAGAGGTAGGTGGACCTGGTTCTCATGGGAACATACTAACTGGATTAAGTCCAAAACTTGGAGGCAGGTTACATTTCTTTTATAATAATTGGAAGAAAATTACTTCAGAATGTGGTAATCCTGAATCATATACAAGGATTTTGAATTGAATTCAATCCAAATTATGATTTTCCTGTTCAGCATGTTCCTAGCCGAACGCTGCACTTTGTACAAAAAGAAGTGATGGAGGTTCAGGTTGCACTTGAAACCCTATATAAAAAAGGGGTTATTGAAAAAATCAGTCTACCAACGTCACCAATTTGTGTGAAATATATTCCCTCGATCAAAAAAGGATGGAGGATGTAGAATTATTCTAGATTTGACAAATCTGAATCCTTTTGTTCAATTTAGACATTTTAAAATGGAAACATTTGTGACTGCCAAACAGCTTATTTCAGAAGCATGTTATATGGCAACTATAGACTTGAAAGATGCATATTATTCAGTGTCTGTTCATTGAAAAGATAGGAAGTATCTTAAATTTAAATGGATGAACCAGTTGTGGCAGTTCAAAGCTCTGCCTAATGGGTTAACATCTGCACCCAGAATATTCACAAAATTGTTAAAACCAATTCTGGGTTTGCTGAGAAGCCAGGGGCATGTACTCATGGCATATTTGGATGATGTCTTGATTATAGGAAAGACAAAACAGTCAACAGAAGCATCTGTTGCAGTTGTGAAATCAACTTTTGAAAATTTGGGGTTTCTAATTCATCCAAAGAAATCTAGGTTAACACCATGTACCTCTATTAATTATTTGGGGTTTACAATTGATTCAGTCCAAATGAATATTACTTTGCCCAGGGAAAAAGGGTGGATTTGATTAAAGATTGTAGTAATCTCCTAAACGAGCAAAAACCCTCAATTAGACAGGTGGCACGTGTACTGGGAAAATTAGTAGGAGCGTTCCCAGCAGTTCAATTTGGACCATTACATTATCAACAGCTGCAGAGAATTAAAGAACAGGCGCTGAGAAAGCATGTTGGTCATTTTTGATAGAACCATGCAACTAAAAACAAATGCAGTTTCTGATCTGCAGTGGTGGATTCTACATGTCTCAAGCAGTTCCAGCAAAGTGCTGATTGAACAACCTTCCATGATATTACAAACTGATGCCAGTGCACTAGGATGGGGTGCAACTGACTTAACATCTAGCTGCGGAGGCAGATGGAATCAGGAAGAGTCATTGTTACTGCAGACATGGGGAATTAACTATTTGGAGCTTCTAGGATGTTTCTATGGGCTCCAAGCTTATCAAGGCGTTGGGACCAGCCAAGTTGAGAAGCAGCGAGGCTTTGAGAGCGTCGGTGGCGCCAGGATGGGCAATCGTGAAATAGTGTTCAAAGTCACGTTTGAATATGTCCCATCGAAGGGCGATGTCGAAATCGAAAACGAGCGCATCGGGCTTACGGGCAGAAGAGGCCATAACAAAAACAGTTAGGGGGGGAAACAAAAAACTGGGTCAAAATTAAATGATAAACCGATAAACGGGAGGCGCAAGGTACGTTATTTGACACCATGTAAAGGGTTGATATCGAGACATCGTTACTTTACTATCTTTATTCATACTGGACATTATACATTGCACTAGCTGTACGTGGTCTGTCACAGGAACTAGAGGGCGATCTGTGGGTGTGGAGGTTGTAGTTATACTTGTGATATGGGGAGTGGTTAGTGGGTGTGAGGTCACTATGTTAAAGGCACATGCATATCTCATCTACACTGTTCTAACACAACTAATAAGCATGTTCAAGTTCAAATTGATAACACAACAGCAGTTGCCTATATTAATCATATGGGTGGAATCAAGTCGGTGTCATGTGACAAAATGGCTAATCAAATTTGGTCTTGGTGTATTGAAAAGAATATTTGGATTTCAGCTATCCATCTAACAGGTAGAATGAATACGATAGCAGACACCAGGTCACGAAAGTTCCATGATAATAAAGAATGGTTGTTGAATCAAAAGGTATTCAATGAAATAGTAACCAGATTTGGAATGACCGACATCGACTTGAATCATCAGCTATCGAGATATGTCTCATGGAAACCAGATTCAGGAGCAGTGGCGATTGATGCTTTCTCGCTACATTGAGGTGGTATGTTTTCATATATATTTCCACCTTTCTGCCTCATAAGCCAATGTTTGCTTAAAATCAGGCAAGATGCTGCTTCAAGGGTATTGGTAGTACCAGATTGGCCTATACAGCCATGGTATCTGTTGATATTAGAATTAACAACACAAATGTTGATGAAAGTCCCAAAAAGGAGTAATTTATTGTTGTACTCTGTAACAGGGTAACAACATCCATTATACCATCGTTTGGATTTGTTGATTTGCAGGTTTTAAGAATGCCTTTTCTGGGACGAGGACTGTCTGAGCATACTGTGGACATGCTTACGGCAGCCGGGAGGAAGAGCACTCAAAAACAGTACCTTTCTTATATTAAGAAATGGGAAGAGTTCTGTGTACAAAAGAATGTGCAATAAAGTACTGCAGATATTTCAAATTTTTAGAATTTCTGTCAAAACTTTATTATGATGAAGGTCTGAGTTGTAATGCAATTAATTCAGCCAGAAGTGCATTGTCCTCATATTTGGTTCTGGATTCAGAAAGAAACTCAATTGGGTCACACCCAATTGTTTCCAGACTAATGAAAGGAATCTTTAATTCCAAACCACCGAAACCTAGGTACGTGACAATCTGGGATGTAAGTGTTGTACTGAAACTACTTCGTGAATGATCATCAAGTGTGTCTTTACCTTTGGTCAAGCTCAGTATGAAAGTATTCATGCTTATGGCATGAGTGACAGCACAACGAGTGCAAACACTTGGAAAATTACAAAAAGACAGTATGGAAGTAACTGAAGACAAGGTTACATTCTATATCTATGACCTACTAAAGTAAATTAGGCCAGGTATGACAGGATTTAAAAGTATGCTAGCAGCATATCCAAATGATCCATGTCTCTGTATTAAGACATATTTATTAAAATACATTGAGGTCACAAAGAATTTGAGAATACGGAAACTGGGTTGTTGATCACACACAAGAAACCACACAAGAGAGTTTCAATACAGACTATTTCCAGATGGATAAAAGAAGTCTTAACAGCTGCTGGTATTAACACTTATGTTTTTACGTCTCACTCGACTAGGGCAGCAGAAACGTCGGCGGCCAGGGCAAAAGACGGCCCCGTCGACCATATCCTCGCAGCCGCCGGGTGGTCCAATGAGTTGATGTTTCAACATTTTTACCATCGGCCTATTGTTAATGCGGGGTTGTTTGCAGAAACTATTTTAAGTTCTGTGTAAATTCCTCTGGTTTAAAGGGGATCTGATTCATTTCATTATTGAAATGAATTACTGCATTTGTGGTACAAATGTTATTATGAATGCATGATTGATTATTCTCGTTCCGAGTCAATCTATGCAGTGAGAAGCCGGGATTGATCCACGGCATGAAATCACAAAGCTTTAAAATCTTCACGTAGTCACTCACGTGACTCCGAAGTAAAATAGTAAGATTAAACGAGAACTTACCTAAGTTTGAAGTTTGATCTTTATTTTATGAGGAGTTACGTAGGTGATTACGTGCCCACCACGACCCTACCCTCTATCATAAAGGTCAGATGGAAGTTCTTGTATTACTCGTTTTATTATGAGACTATATTACTTCGGTTGTTGTTTTTTGTGATTTCACACCGCTGCTTTGAAGATTGACGCGCAGGCGCACTGGCGGGGTTCTTCACGTAATCACCTACGTAACTCCTCATAAAATAAAGATCAAACTTCAAACTTAGGTAAGTTCTCGTTTAATCTTACTACTTATGAGCATAGCAGTGGGTAAATAAAGCTGATGGTCCCTTTTCTCTTACTTTAGATTGAACACCATTTAAGTTTGATGCCATTACCATTGCTCCATCGTATGTCTGTGCTACAAGTTTCTCAGCACAAGTATATTTGTGTAAGTTATTGAATATGCATTCTGTTACACTAGTAGCAGTTCTGTCCTTAAGTTTGTCAAAGCCTATCAATGCTTCTTTAATTTCAGAGTCCAATATATAGAGTACTGTAGAGCACTGAGCTGTATTTGAAATATCAATGGATTCATCCACTTCTATGGCAATGAATGGGGCTTTTGCGATCTCTTCTTTAATATTATTTTCTACAACTGAGCCTACTGCTTCAATCAAGACAATTGTATCTTGTTAGAAATGCCAGAAAAAATGGATGAACTGTAAATTATGTGCTAATTTTTCATCATATTTTGCTGTATATTTCAGTAACTCAATATAGTTTCCACGATTTAGCGATTCCTTGTTTTCATTATCACCGCGAAAAGCAAGTTCTTGTCTGATCAAAAAGCAAGTAGCACATATTAACTTTTTTAGTATCTCTCTGTTCTCCTTAACTTTTTCATTGTGAATATCGATGCTAAGTTGTTTCTGCTTATCTATGATCAAGTCGATCCGTATAGACCCAAATGTCTTCAATGCTATTTGGCTTTCATAATGCGCAGCAGATCTCTCGTGCTTGTTTAAAGCATTAGACAAATTATTTAAATCACTGTCTCCACCTGCTCCCCATACAGTTCCACTAGATACAGAAAATAACAGGCACGGGAAACAAAACAATCTATTTGTTGAAATACAACCACATAGCCACTCTTTCCTGTTGTACCAAGCTGTTTTAAATGTTCTAATTATTTTTGTTCCTTTGCGCTGTTGAAGTTCTTTAAGGTCCGGCGTTGGTCTGCCATTTTTTATTATTTTGGTCTTTTCCTCGTAAGTTTGCTTCGAGAAACTCTTCAGGTAATCACTATCCATCTTTGAAAATCCCGCCAAGAAACTTGCGTATGCGCATGCGCAGTAGGCTGGTGCGCATGCGCAGTACGCATCGCAGCACATGCACGCAGTCCACAGTGTAAAGGCAGAATTTCAGCTGCCTTTACGGACCGTTCCACTGATGGCTTGAAGCAGCGTCGACGGCACGTGAGTAGCACATACTTCCGCGTTTAAAACATACTGCTGATGAAAGGGACGGGAGAATTACACCTCCCTAAGAGATCGATCTCCTAGGGAAGCATAATTCTCCCGTGCCTTTACTATTTATGTCCATTTTATATACGTTTTATATATTTATTTTATATATATTTTATATATATAAAATAATTACCATTTTATAATTTTAGTCAGGGTAGGCACTGCCTACCTTGCCTACCCTGACGGCACGTGCCTGCCCTGCATATTGTAGACACAAAATGCTGGAGTAACTCAGCAGGACAGGCAGCATCTCTGGAGAGAAGGAATGGGCGACATTTTGGGTCGAGACCCTTATTCAGACTGATGTCAGGGGAGTGAGTGAGACAGAGATAGTATGTAGTCGGAGACATTCAAACTGGAAGAAGAACTGGGAAGGGGAAGGGGATGGAGAGAGAAGGAAAGCAAGGGCTGTTTGAAGTTAGAGAAGTCAAAGTTCATACCGCTGGGGCGTAAGCTACCCAAACAAAATATGAGGTGCTGTTCCTCCAATTTGTGCTGGGCCTCATTCTGACAATGGAGGAGGCCCAGGCCAGAAAGGTCAGATTGGGAATGGGTGGGGCAGTTAAAGTATTGAGCAACTGGGAGTTCAGGTAGGTTAAGGCGGACTAGCGGAGGCGAAACAATCATCAAGCCTGCGCTTGGTCTCACCGATGTACAGAAGTTGACACCTGGAACAGCTTTCCTACACACCATGCATATTGTGTTCCCCTCATAATAGCTTCAAAAGCCCCAGCAGTTCCAAAGAAATCACACACCAAAAAATCACGGCAATAAACATGCTGGCAGTAATAAACAAAAGTAAATTGGTGGACATTAGCTTTAGAGATACAGCATGGAAACAAGCCCTTCAGTGCACTATCTTCACACCAACCATCAATCACCCATTCACACTAGTTCCATGTTATCCGACTTTCTCATCCACTCCCTACACACTGGAGGCTCTTCACAGTGGGCCAAATAACCTACAAACCCGCACGTCTTAGGGATATGGGAGGAAACCGGAACACCCGGTGGAAAACCACAGGTTGAACGTGCAAACTGCACACATCGTCGGGCAGGATCAAACCCGGGTCTCTTGCACTGAGGTCAGAGCTATTCATTACATCTTGCAGTATCATCAGTGCAAGCTTGCCTTAACAGCACTGAGAAAAGAAAACTTAATATAGGTAACAGTTACCATTTTAGTGTATCGAATTGAAGATGACCAAAGACCAAATATTTAGAGTATTGTGTTCAGTTCTGGGCACCATGTTATAGGAAAGGGTACAGAGAAGTTTTCCAAGAATGTTGCCAGGACACGAGGGTCTGAGCTATAGGGAGAGGTTGTGCAGGCTGGGACTCTATTCCCTGAAGCGCAGGAGGATGAGGTGTATAAAATCATCAGAGGAATAGATCGGGTAGATGCACAGAGACTCTTGCCCAGTGTTGGGGAATCGAGGACCAGAGGACATAGGTTTATGGTGAAGGGTAAAAGATTTAATATAAATCTGAACTTTTTCAAACAAAGGGTTGTGGGTGGATGGAACAAGCTGCCAGAGGAGGTATTTGAGGTTTAAGAGGCAGTTAGATGACTTCCGGTGGTGAGGCGAGCAGATGGCTGCTTAATCTCGAGCTCCCGATAGCAAGTTTAAAACTAGCCTCCCTTAATTCACTAATTGCCACATAATTCACAGTTTTCTGTATTGGAATGAGTGGGGGAGCGACAATTAGAAGTCAAAAGAAACGTGACGGACGAGAAAGAAAGAATTCACCGGAGATGGACAAAGCTCAAAGCTCAAACGATGACTCGGCAGAAACCGTGCGCTCAATGCTCCACAATATCAGCAAGGAAATATGTGACTTCAGGGCTGAATATAAAGTGGACTTACATAAATTTAAAGAAGGACTCAAAGAAGACATGAAAACCGAACTCAAAGATCTGAAGCAAGAAATTTACCATAAACTTTCTGCTAACTCCAAACAAATCCACGCCCACAAAAATAGACTAAACAAAGCAGAGGCATGAATCGAAAAGGCTGAGACAATTAGCACGGCTATGAAAAATGTGCTGTTTAAATCTATGAAAAAACAGAAAGTCATGCAAGAAAAACTGACTGATTTGGAAGGACGGTCTAGATGAAATAACATTCGCATCTATGGCGTACCCGAAGAGAAAGAAGGCAAATCCATGTCTGAATTTGTGGAGCAACTTCTGAAAACTGAACTCGCAATAACAACGGACACCAACGTACGGATCCAGCGCATGCACAGAGCTTTGGCTCGCAAACCGGAACGTAACGCATCACCTAGGTCCATACTGGTAAATTTCCTGGAGTTTAATACCAAAGAAATGGTATTGAAAAAGGCCTGGGGAAAGAACATAATGATTGACGGGCGACGTCTATCATTTGACCACGACTATGCAACGGAGGTTGTCCAGAAGCGCAAGGCATATAAGGGAATAAAGAGGGCCCTGAGGGAGAGAGGTGTCCGCTTCCAGACCCCGCTGGACAAGATGCGCATTCACTGGGACTCAGGAACATGCACATATCATAGTGCACAAGACACAGCGCAAGAGCTGAGGAGGAGAGGCTACTCCATGGAGACACCAGATTACAGAGCTGAGGTGCTGGCGGACCCAGAGATGGAGCATCTTCTCCAGGCTATGACGGCAGAAAGTTGGAAAGAGGA
The DNA here is from genome assembly GCA_038087875.1 of Malacoraja senta. NCBI lineage: Eukaryota > Metazoa > Chordata > Chondrichthyes > Rajiformes > Rajidae > Malacoraja > Malacoraja senta. The sequence continues at coordinate 87,393 of JAXLNO010002440.1, forward strand.
GCGAAGATGAGAGTGAGACAGCAAGAGAGCGACTACAGGAGTCAGAGCAGACCCCATCCAACTAGCTTATATTGTGTCATGACTTCTTTTGGACTAGAAAATAAGTTCTATCGGATGACGGTGGACGATACTAGGATGCGTGAAATGGAGTGTTTCACCTCTAGTGAGGGGCCCTCTGGGAGGAGGTTTTCCCCTCTACCTGCCAACGGGGACTCAGGGGGGCAAGGAATCACCCTTACTTGGAAGTCAACTGTTTTATCTTTTTTTAATTTTCTTTATTTGGCATATGTTGTTCAGAAGTTCAGACCTGCACAGTTTCAAGTTATCTGGAGATTTATGAATGCAATACAGGATTTGGTAAATTAAATGTCACGTAATACTATCAAATTGGTGTCACTCAATGTAAATGGGATGAATAATCCAGTTAAAAGGAGCAAGGTCCTGGTTAAACTGAAAAAAGAAAAGTCTCGGGTACTATTTTTACAAGAAACCCACCTGCCTCAACAAGAACATGAGAAATTAAAATGCTTTGGCTTTAGAAATGCATTTTTTAGTTCCTATAAAACTAGCCAAAAGAGGGGAGTGGCCATCCTTATCACAAATGCAGTCCAATTTGAATGCCATAAAGAAGTCAGGGACAAAGAGGGAAGGTATGTATTAGTTAAAGCAAAGCTGGGAAACAAAGTAGTGACACTGATCAATGTATATGCCCCCCACCCAGAGAGTACCAAATGTTTTTTCAAAACTCTGTTTGACATTATTGCTTTAGAGAATGAAGGTATTTTAATATGTGGAAGGGACTTCAATGTGGTTATGAATCATAATTTGGATACAACAACCCTAAAAAAAACAAGATACATCTGACCAGGTTTATGAACACATCAGTGCAGGAAATGGGCCTAATTGATGTTTGGAGAGAACTTCACCCTTTAGAAAGGGACTACCGCGATCTGAACGGCTGCCTGCCGCGTGACGTCATCAGGAGCGCGACTTGGACGGTATGTCGACACAACGTTCCCCCCCCTCCCGTGGGACACACAAAAAAAACGTTAAAGGGAAACCCCAACCGATGGAAGAGGAAGGCCCAACTGAGGCCTCGGCCTCAGGTACAACGACTGCCCAGGAAGACCCTCCGAAGAAAACAAAGCAGAAAAAGACTGAAATGGATGATCTTAAAGCTTTTCTCGCTGCAGAATTGAAAACCTTTGGAGTGAATTTTAAAGAGGATTTTAAAGAGGAACTTAACTCTTTTAAGGTAGATTTTAAAGCAGAAATGCTTTCTACCGTTCAAGAAATACTGGAAGTCTGGAAGAGGTCGAGGGAGGAGAAGGTCGAGGAACAGATGGAAGAGCTGGAAGCAAGGCTCGTTTCGGTGGAAGCGAGCGTTAAAATGGAGGTGGCCCCCATTCATCAAGAACTCGAACAACATAGAACAGCGATAACCGAACTTGAGAAATGGGCGGCGACAAGTGGGGAAACTGTAGGTCGACTCATTACTGAAAACCAACGCCTCACCGATATGGTGTTCAAATTAAGTGATAAATGTACCGATTTGGAGGGGCGTCAAAGACGTAAGAATCTAAGAATTGTAGGGGTGAAAGAAGGAAGTGAGCGGGAAATGGGCCCTCGAGATTTTGTGGCAGACCTACTACAAAAAGTCTTAAATTTGGATCAAAAACATTTACTCGGGCGAGCTCATAGAGCGCAGCGGCGTCGTACACAAGATGATGCCCATCCAAGAGAAATTATCGTAAAGGTGCAACTGGATCATGAATTTGACGAAATAATGAAGAAAATTGTCCGAGGCGGACAGCTCCATTTTGAAGGAGGGAGGTTCAGTATCTACCGAGATTATCCGGCAGAGGTCTTCAAGAAAAGGGCGCTGTTCACTGAGACAAAAAGAATACTGAAGAATGTACCTGATTTGAGATACGGCCTGCTCTACCCCGCAAGACTAAGAGTCACCTACAAGAACAAGGAACAATTTTTTACAGACCATGAAAAAGCACTGGAATTCGCCAAAGAAATTGGGAACGTGAGCGCAGACTGAAGAATTTACATTATCCTTCAGGAGTCAAGGATTAACGGGACCGCCAGATCTAAAAGGATCTTTAAAGTTCTTTTAAGAGCTTTAAGGACACTTGAAAACCGAATGGACGGTGGACATTGGAGAAAACCGTGGTGTTTTTTTTTGTTTTTTTAAATTAATTTTTTTAATATTTTTATTAATCACCATTATTATCTGTATATTCATATCTAACTATATATGTAATAACTAATACTTATTAAATATCTATATTACTACTTAAATTATTAACATTTATATTACTCATAAAAATTTAATACTGGGTATGATTGATAATAATGATTAATAACTAATTATTTCTCAATTTAAAATTAAATTTATAGATTTAGCGAGGATATTAATATGATATGTAGAGTATAACAACATTATGAATTTATGCTGTTCTTGGACTTTTCTGCAGGGATGCGTGCTTGTGTATGTATACATGTGGGTATATATATATATATGTATATATACCCACATGTATACATATATATATATGTATATATATATATATGTGTATGTATGTATGTATATGTGTGCGTATATGTGGGTATGTATATATGTTTGTTACTCCCAAAGAAATTATTTGATTATTAGAAATAATCCTTTTTTTTTTTTTTTTTTCGGCACGGAGCTGGGAATTTTATTTTTACAAAGGCTACGGAAGTCTTTAGAATTCTAGCCACGTTAGTGTGGCTATCACTAACTACACTAATTGTAGATGTAGTTTTTTTTCTTTCACCCTATACTAACCAATTCTATCACTTTTTTCACTTTAAATATTTTTATAACTTAATTTTTGAATGGAAAAACAAGAATAATACAAGGAGATGTGTTCGGAAGAACGATGTATATGATTTTAAATTCATCTATTTGAGGTTCAGGAGCAAGGTCAGGTTTTATGTGTTGCACCTTCTGCTCGGTTATAGACCACCTTAGAAATAATATGCAAGATGTTAATATGACAAGAGGGGGTCAGGGAATAACATTTTGTAGTTGGAATGTCAAGGGAATCAATGAACCAATTAAGAGAGGTAAAGTCTTGGCACATCTAAATTTAATCAAAGCAGATATTATATTCCTTCAAGAAACACACCTTAAAAAGGAATCCCAACACAGACTTAAAGCAAAGTGGATCGCTGAATCATATCATTCCTCCTTTTCCCATAAGTCCAGAGGAGTTTCAATATTAATTCGTAAAGGAATACCGTTTACGAATTTATCAACAATAGCGGATATTGATGGTAGATATATTATATTAGTTGGAGAGCTAAATGGAGAAAAAGTGATTCTTCTGAATGTATATGGGCCTAACTTTGATAACCCTATGTTCTTTAATAAAACATTTAATAAAATTCCTGAATTTACACAATATAAATTAATAATTGGAGGAGACTTCAACTGTACATTAGATTCATACTTAGATAGATCATCAAGGCAAAAAAAAGTAAAATCTCAATCAAGTGTATTTCTAAATTCATTTATTAATACCACTAATATTAAGGATGTCTGGAGAATAGAAAATCCAACTGGATGGGAATATTCATTTTACTCTCCAGTACACAAAACATACTCAAGAATAGATTATTTTTTAGTTGACTCCACGTTTATCCCTTTTACTTATAACTCAAAATACCATAATATTATAATGTCAGACCACGCACCTGTAACATTTATGATTAAATTAAATGGAATGTCCGAGAAACAAACATATTGGAGATTTAACCCACAAATCTTGAACGAAAGATCATGCCAGGAATACATTATTAAACAGATTCAAATATTTTTTGAGGTAAATGATAACCCTGACACACCTACTTCTCTTATGTGGGAAACGTTTAAAGCGTTTGTTCGAGGTGCATTAATCTCTGCTCAAGTATTTTATAATAAAGAGAACAGGATTAAACAACAAACATTGGAAAGGGAAATCAAACAACTAGAATTAGACAATGCGAGAACGCCATCTATTTCAAAACATAATAAAATTGCTGTATTGAAATATAAATTAAATAAAATGTATTCAGAACAAGTAATAAAACTTTATCAAAAAACCAAACAATTACATTTTGAATTTGGAGACAAACCACAAAAACTATTAGCACGTCAGTTACGAAAAATGGAAGCGGAAAAAATAATTCATAAAATTAGAACAGAGACAGGAGAATTATTAAAAATGCCCAAGGACATAAATGAAAGATTTCTCCAATACTATCATAACCTTTATTCAACTAAAACTGTAACACAAACGGAAGGAATAGCAGATTTTTTACTAAAATGTAATCTAAAAGTTTTAGATTCAAATGATAGAGAATTATTAGAAAGGGAGATTACGATAAAGGATATTGAGGAGTCTATTGGCTCCTTAAAAAATGGTAAAGCAGTAGGACCAGATGGTTTAGGCTCTGATTTTATAAAAAAAATGATGACTTGCTATGCCCACGTTTACAAAGGCTGTATGAGCATATCTATACTCAACAGAAACTCCCAGATACTTTAAATGAATCTATAATAACACTTATTCCTAAAGCTGATAAAGATCCGGAAGATCCGGGATCATATAGAGCAATTGCACTTTTAAATACAGATCAGAAAATATTAACTAAAATACTAGCGCATAGATTAAGTACAGTGATGAATAAAATAATACACCCTGACCAAACAGGCTTCATTCAGAAACGGTACTCATATTATAATCTAAGAAGATTATTCAATATTATTTATTCTAAGAGAATTATTAATGAAGATCTAGCAATAATCTCACTCGATGCTGAAAAAGCATTTGATCAGGTTGAATGGTCTTATTTATTTTCAGTGATGGAAAATATGCAACTAGGGGAGAAATTCTGTACATGGATAAAACTGTTATATACAAATCCTACGGCTAGAATATTAACAAATCAAAGGTTGTCATCAAAATTCAGCCTATCTAGAGGTTGTAGACAAGGATGCCCGTTATCTCCATTATTATTTGCTTTGGCTATTGAGCCACTTGCAGAAAGAGTTAGGGGTCATCTGGAAATATATGGGTATATCACAAAGGACATAGTGAATAAAATTTCTCTATATGCAGATGATGTACTAATTTACATTACAAAACCAGAAATTAGTATTCCAAACTTATTAGAGCTAATAACCCAATTTGGTTCACTCTCAGGTTACAGAATAAATTGGAATAAAAGTGAAATTATGCCAATAAGGGAACATAACAAACACATAATACAACAATTTCCATTTAAAATAGTAAACGAAAAATTTAAATACCTAGGTATCTATGTAACTAAGATATATACATCATTATTTAAAGCAAATTTTCCCCCACTACTGAATAAACTACATAAGAATATTCAATACTGGAAAACACTTCCTATCTCAATGATTGGCAAAATTAATGCCATAAAAATGATTTTTTTACCGCAAATATTATACCTTTTTCAGACAATTCCGATATATTTGTCAAAAAACTTTTTTTTTAAATTGGACTCTATTGTTAATGATTTTATCTGGGATTATAAGAATCATAGGATAAACAAAAGACATTTGTGTAAATCAAAAATAAATGGAGGTTTGGTTTTACCCAACTTTCTGTTTTATTTTTGGGCAGTTAATATTAAAAATATGAATTTCTGGTAGGAAGAAATAGAACAACAACCAGATTGGTTAAAAATGGAAAAGGAAGATTGTTTGCCTTTTGATATCGGTTCGATATTATTTGCTACATCTAAATTAAACAAAAAAATTTATAGGGAAAACCCTATAATATTTAGTGCCATACGGATTTGGAAACAATTAAAAAAGACATTAAAATTAGATAATTTATCACTTTTACTCCCAATTGTGGATAACCCTTTGTTTAAACCCTCATGGTTGGACAGGGGTTTTACACAATGGAGGAATTATGGAATTAAAAATATGGGACAACTTTATAAGGAAGGCACCTTTCTGACATTTCAGGAGTTGCAACAGACTTATGTACTTCGAGGAAATGATTATTTCAGATATCTTCAACTCAGAGATTATGTAAAATCGAATACTCAAAACTTTCGAATTAGAAATTCAGAAATTCTTGACGAATGTTGGAATAAACATCCTAATACAGAAAAATTAATATCTTATATATATGATATCTTATTAGACAGTGACATTCCATCGACGGATTTACACAGACAAACATGGGAAAAAGAATTAAATCAAATAATAACGAAAGATACTTGGGAAGAAAGTTTACAACATATACATCAATGTTCATTAAATGCCAGACATTCTTTAATACAATTTAAAGTAATACATAGATTACATTATTCAAAAACAAAATTACATAAAATCTTTCAACATATCTCACCTATATGTGATAAATGTCAACATTTAGAAGCCACCTTATCTCATATGTTTGCAAACTGTACAAAAATTAAAAAATTCTGGGTAAATATTTTTAGTATAATATCTAAAGTGACCAACACACAAGTGGACCCGGATCCAAAATTTATAATACTTGGAACATCAGAATTAAATCAAACATTTACAACAACACAAAGAAACTTTATTGATTATAGTATAATAACAGGAAAAAAATTAATTCTAAAATTTTGGAAAGGCCCTACGGCCCCCATAATCAAAATGTGGATTATAGAAATGACGGAGACCTAAAACGTGGAAAGAATCAGATTTTCCCTGTTGGATAAACAGGAATTATTCGTTGGAACATGGTCTCCCTTTATTGATTATTTAAAGGGTCAGAATGGTTCAGCACGGGAACCTGACTAATGCTCGGGCTAAAAAATGGATGAAATGCTATATTCTGAAATGTACGAATATATCTCGAATGAAGTTTTTTATTTTAATAAATTTTTCCACTCTTCTTTAACTATCTTTCTCTTTTTTTTTTGTGTTTTTTTTAAAAAAAAAGTTGTGTTTTTTTTTCTCTTTTTCTTCTTCTCTTTCTTTTCTTTCTTTACTTCATCTATCTTTTTAGTTCTATCTAGTTTAAAATAATTTTAAAAAAAGGTAAAAATTATTGGAGACAATGTAATAATAATTGATAATCTAATCATTTTAAAAATGTAAGACTGTAATGATGTTAATAGGTTGTGTACTTATCTCCAATAAAAAATATTTTCAAAAAAAAATAAAAATAAAATAAAGAAAGGGACTACACACACTATTCAGTACCTCATTCAGTCTACTCCAGGATTGACTACTTTTTGATGAATACGGGTGAACACCACAGGATCACAGAGTGTAAAATCGGGGTGGCAGATGTATCTGATCACATTGCGATCAGCTTGACAGTACACCTGAATAGTAGAAAAATATATACTGTTTGGAGGCTGAATGTGGGTATTTTGAATAATAAGGCAAATGTGGAACAAATAAGGGAAGAGATAAAAAGGTACATAGAAGAGAATGATAATGAGGATGTGGATCCTGTAATACTGTGGGATGCTATGAAGGCAGTTATACGTGGAAAGCTGATCGCCCTGACATCATCACAAAAAAAAGGCCCGGCTAGCTACGTATCAACATAAAGTAGAGAAATGGAAAGAACTGGAGAAAAAACATAATAACATACAGGATCAGTTGGTGCTAAAACAGATTAAGGAAATAAGGGGGGAGATAGATGAGATCCTCAGGGGAGATATGGAAAAAAGGGCAAGATTTGCAAAGCAGACCTATTATGATGCAGGTCCAAAAGCAACTAGACTCCTGGCCAGATGCCTGCGTAAACAGCAGGCCTCTAATACAATTCATAAAATAAGAGATCCTAAAACCAATCAATTATCACATGAGCCAGATGATATAGAAAGAATATTTGAAGAGTACTATAAGAAACTCTATTCTAAACCACCATCAACTGACGAAAGGACAATGAGAAGTTTTCTTAACTCACTCGACCTGCCATCCGTTGATGAGACACAAAATAATACCATTACATCACAATTTATGGTTAAGGAGCTGGAACCTGCAATCAGTAGACTTAAGGCTAGTAAATCACCAGACAGCGATGGGTTTCCACCAGAATGGTACAAGGCCTTTAAGAAACCTCTGCTCCTGTCTTGCTTTAACTGGACCCTTAAAGAGGACAGGGCTCCCCCATCATGGAAGGAAGCAATTATTACCATTTTATCTAAGGAAGAAAAAGACAAAGAGCAATGTAAAATGTAGACTACAAACTATTTACCTCAATCATTTGCAAAATACTCGAGACTTTTGTACCAGATCTGATTAATGAAGACCAAACTGGATTTATTAGGGGGTGTCAAACACAGGACAATATTAGAAGAACCCTCCACATTGTGGATAATGCTCAAAAAAAGGATACAAATATGGTCCTGGTCAGTTTAGATGCAGAAAAAGCCTTTGATAGTGTTGGTTGGGTATTTTTATATGAAGTACTGAGGAGATTTGGTTTCAATGAAGATGCAATTCGGTGTATTAAAACAATATATCAAAGGACAAAGGACAAAGGACATTTATTGTCACATACACCAAATGGTGTAGAGAAATTTGTTCTTGCCATGCAGCACAAATAGACACAACATTAAAGAAATTTAACATAAAACATAAAAACATCCCCCCACAATGGTTCCCACTGTGGGGGAAGGCACAAAGTCCAGTCCATAATCCCCTTGTCCACCCATAGTCTGGCCTATATAGGCCTCCACAGTCGCCGCTACGGGGGCCGATGTTACAGGCCCTTCTTCGCCGGGTGATGGTGCTCCGGCGTCAGGAGAACCCTCTCAGAAGCTTGGGACACCTGGAACGACCGTCTCCCTACCGGAGTCCGCGGCTTCACCACTGGAGATCTCGTCGCGAGATCCCAGGCTCCCGATGTAAAGTTTCAGCGCCGCCGCCCGCAGCTGACCGCTCCACAGTCCCGCAGCTCCACTATGTTCACCGGCGGTCCCAGCTCACCAGAGTTCCAGCACGGCGACTCGGGCAAGGCATCGCCCGCTCCGCTCCGCGATAGCGCTCCAGCGCTGTGCCGCCGCCGAAGCCGAGGTTCTGGGCGGTCCCCTCAGGAAATGCCGCTCCAGGCCCGCTGGTAGGCCGCGAGGACAGGTCGAAAGTGCAGCCCGGAGAAAAGCTGCCTCTCCGACCAGGTATGGACCCTAGAAAGTAGTTTCCCCCTTCCCCCCACCCCCCACATAAAAAAGAATAGAACACCTAAAAACAAAACAACTAACTAACTAAAAATTTAAAAAAAAGATGAAAACGGACAGCTGCAGGCTGGGCAGCCATACCACACAGGACGGCGCCCCCTAGACCAGGAGCCTACAGCTAGGATTAAGGTGAATGGAAACCTATCAAAAAGGATCCATTTAGAGAGGGGCACAAGACAAGGATGCTGTCTTTCCCCTACTCTCTTCGTTTTGTATATTGAACCCTTAGCACAAGCAATAAGGCATAGAGAAGACATGCAGGGGGTCAAAATAGCGGGGAAAGAATATATCATTGGTCTTTTCGCTGATGATGTCATTATTTTTCTTGAACAACCAGATATATGTCTCCCAAATCTAATGAACCTATTTGAAACATATGGATACTACTCAGGGTATAAAGTGAATATAACAAAAACACAAATTCTTTCATTCAATTATTCTCCATCCCAACATATCAGAGATGCATATAATCTGAAATGGAATTCTAAAACGATGCAGTATCTTTGTGTAATTATAACCAAAACACTTTACAACATGTTTGAAACTAATTATAATAAAATTGAAGAAAACATCAAAAAGGATGATGAAAGGTGGCCTACCCTTCCTCTAGACTCCAGTGCCAGAATACAAACGGTAAAAATGAATATCCTACCTAAACTACTATATTTATTCCAATCTCTCCCAATTACTGTTCCCCGAGACAAATTCATAGCCTGGGATAAGATGATCTCTAGATTCATTTGGAATAGCAAATAACAAAGAATAAAACTAACAACACTTCAACTGCTGAAAAGCAAGGGTGGAATGGCTTTACCAAATCTGAGGAAATACTTTTATGCAGCTCAACTCAGACCTCTGGCTTGTTGGTGTTGACCTGATTATGAATTTCGATGGAAAGAAATGGAAAGGGAGATACAGGGTTACCAGCCCCAGATTTTGGTGGGAGACAAATATCTGAGAGGGGGTTTGAGAAATGCTATGGATCCAATAGTAGCATTTACGTTAGAAATATGGAATGTTATAGTGGAAATATACAAATTGAAAAGAGGGATTCACGCATTGAAGTGGTTCGCATATGACTCAAAGTTTAAGCCAGGGGTGTATGATTCATGATTCAAAGAATGGGCACAAAAAGGCATAACGGCAATGTACACAGTTTCAGAAAATGGCGAGTTTATGAGCTTCCAAGATTTAAAGTCAAAGTATGGTCTCAAAAACAAAGATTTTTTTAGATACTTGCAATTAATAGACTACTTTACAAAAGAGATAAGGCCAGAACTAGATGAAACTTCAAATAATGTGATCAAGGTGATTGTGGATGCATACAAACAGAAGGGGTCACGGGTCATCTCTGCTTTCTACCAAGCTCTGGTGGGAAGCGGGGGAGAATCAACGCTCTACATAAAAACAAAATGGGAAGCAGAATTAAAGATTCAAATAACAGTCGTTGCGCCATTTGTTAGATGATAATGACGCGCATGCGGGCTGGCGGGCTCTTCACGTAGTCACTCACGTGACTCCGAAGTAAAATTCATTTGAGAAGATCTGGGAAAAATGGACCGTTTATTTGAGCCATGACACCAACTAGATAAATGCCGAGCTAGATATGGGAAGATTGTGTTATATAGAACTAGATGGTATGTTTGTGCGAATATTGAAATATCTCCAGATAACTAATCAATGTAACGTTTTTTAAAAAAAATTGTTAAGTGAACCACACGGTCATATTCCAACTTTTTACTTATTTACTTTTTTTTCCCCTTATCTATTTATTTTTTTATTTTGATTGTTGTTTTTCTTATTTTGTTTTATTTATGGTGATGGTGTTGCACTGTTTGTATATATCTCTGAAAAATCAATAAAAATTTAAGTGAAAAAGAAAGAAGCAGTTAGACAGGTACATGGATAGGACAGGTTTGGAGGGATAATAATAATAATAATAATAATTTTATTTTATGGGCACCTTTCAAGAGTCTCAAGGACACCTTACAGAATTTAACAAGTAAAAAAACATATAATCGGAGTAAAATAAATTATAAAGACATCACCAATACACAAATTAAAGACAGAATTCAATCCAAAGACAAAAAAATCAGAAACACAATGTGAAGAGAGAGCAGCGGCAGCTAAACTGCGCCAGCGTAGACTCTCCTTTCCGACAGCCATCTTGGACACAGACTAAAATAGTCACATTGCACACAAAAATCACCCCCCCCACAATGGTTACCACTGTGGGGGAAGGCACAATGTTCAGTCCCCTTCCCCAGTTCTCCCAAAGTCAGGCCTATTGAGGCCTCCGCTATTGCTTCTACGGAGGCCCGATGTTCCTGGCCGTTCTCGCCGGGTGCTGTTGCCCCGGCGTCGGGAGAGTCCTCTCAGTGGCTGGGCCACCTGGAACAGCTGCATTCCTTACCGGAGACCGCGGCTTCCGAAGCCGACAAGGCCGCGCCGGTTTGGAGCTCCCAGGCTCCCGATGTTGAAGTCGGCGCCACCCGCTCCTCTCCACAGACCTGCAGCCTGGAGGTGTTGAGCTCGGCGGTCACAGCTCACCGGAGCTCCAGCGCGTCGATCCAGTGCGGCGACCCAGGCAAGGCATCGCCCGCTCCGCTCCGCGATAGCGCTCCAGCGCTGTGCCGCCACCGAAGCCGAGGTGCTGGGTGGTCGCTGCCAGGAAACGGCGCTCCACGCCCGCTGGTAGGCCGCGAGGACGGGTCGACGGGGCAGCCCGGAGAAAAAGCTGCCTCACCGACCAGGTAGGGACCTAGAAATCTAGTTACCCCCTTCGCCCTACATTAAAAAGTCGATTTCTCCCACAAGCAAAACACTAGAACTACAAAAAAAAAGTGAATTAAACGGACGGCTGCTGATTAGCAGCCGTTCCCCAAGATGGCTCCTCCTCCTCCAGATATGGACCAAACGCAGTCACATGGGACATGTTAGTCGGTGTGGGCAAGTTGGGCCTGTTTACACACTGTAACACTCCGTGACTGTATGACTATAAGATGTAACCAAAGGAGTCGGCTAGGCTCATTAGAATTATTGGAAAAGGGAGATTAGAACAAGGGTATGATCTTTAAAATCATATGGCCATAAGTGATAGGAGTAGAATTAGGCCATTCGGCCCATCATGGCTGATCTATCTCTCCCTCCAAATCCCATTCTGCTGCCTTCTCCCCATAACCTCTGACACCCATACTAATCAAGAATCTATCTATCTCTGTGTTAGGCGCTCGCCCTCCTGGTCAATGTTATGTATTAACATGTCTCTGTTTCTTTCCCGAGTGCAGGCCTCGTGGCTGTGAGTCTGGACATCAAGGGGTTAAAAGGCTCCTGTACCCGATTGGCCAAGCTGCGTCAGGTGACGGTGACTCATCTGAAGCATAAATACCAGAGTTCCCAGAATTCTCTCCCTCTCTTCGATGCCCCTGCCTCGTGAGCTGATTGCTGGTGTGAGTTGTGGAAGGCCTGGCCACATGGCATAGAACGTCATGCAATTTCAACATTGCGTAGTACCAAATATTGAATTGGGCTGTCCTTAGAAGTTTTCAGTCTTTTGTTTCAGGGTTAGATTTCTTTTAGGCAGGTTTAGAGTCTCAGGTTCGACGGTCCATCGCGTGGCTGGCCTGAGCACTTTTAAGTTGTTTGTTTATCCATTCATATCCTTGTCTGGGTTGTTTGAATCAGGTTTGGGTTTTGGTGTGTTATTAAATAATTAAACTATTTTTGAACTTAAACCTGGCTTTTGAACTGTGTTACGTGGCTCTGGATTGCCTGCTTTCGGGGAGTCGTAACAAAATGGGGGCTCGTCCTAAGTTTTGAGGACCCTAGACGTTTTGGGGATTTTTTTTGGTAGGCTTCTGGTGACTGAGGAAGTCTGTGTGTTGTGAGAGAAATTTTTCTTCCCTGTTTGTGGTAGCATTGGTGCCCAGGGTTTAGCTGGTGGTTTGGTGCTACATTTGATATGGAGTCTAAAGGGAAGGACTTTATTGAGGCTCCTAGTCAGGAGTTGTTTGATAAATGTACGAAGGAGCATTTGATTTTTCTGGCAGAGAACTATGAAGTGCCTATTAACCCACACTCAAGGAAACAGTCCATTAAAGCGGTGTTGTGGGCTGCGTTGGTGGAGGGTGGGGTTGTGCCTGGCAGTGCAGACAGTCCCACACCTTCTGTTCAGCCTGGTCAGGACATGGAGGCAGTCATTAGGTTGAAGGAGTTAGAGCTGGCAATGAAAGAGGAGGAGACCAAAAGAGTCTCCCAAGAGGAGGAGACAAAAAGAGCAGAGATTCGGCTGCGTGGGGCTGAGGAGGAAACCAAGAGGGCACAGATTCAGCTGCGGGAGAAAGAATTAGAGATGATTATAGAAGATTTTCAGAGCTCTCCCTGAGAGGGTTACTACTTACCTTAATGAGCAGAAGGTGAATGAGGTGTCTAAGGCCGCGGTGTTGGCAGATGAGTATGTATTGACTCATAAAACTGATTTTGTTGGGCGCTCCTATAGTTTTGGTGCACGGTCGGTTGATCGTGGTGGTGTCACCAGTGGCAGTGTCAAAGATGTTTCTGTGCCTGCAAGTGGCAGCACGTTGATACATGGGGAGGTCCGAGCTGATAAGGTTGACGGAAATTTGAGGACTAATGAAGGTCCTGTGTGCTACTATTGTAAAGGGAGAGGGCACATGTTAAAGGCGTGTCCCGGTCTGAAGCAGAAAAATGCAAAGCCTGTGGCTTTGGTGGGTACACAGAAGGCACCTGTGGTACCTGAGGTGCCTGAGTCTGATGAGTGTAGGAATTATTCTGCGGTCATCATGAATAGTTTTGTTTCTCTGGAGGATGGGGGCGATAGAGTTCCAGTATCCATCTTGCGTGATACTGGTGCTACTCAGTCCTTTATATTGGAGAGTGTACTGCCGTTTTCTGGGGAATCATCGGTTGGGTCAAGTGTCCCTGTGGTAGGATTCAGGATGGATGACATGGTAGTGCCTTTGCATACCGTGAGTCTCGACTCCGAGTTGGTAACTGTTGGGTTACGGCCATGTTTTCCCCTTGGGGGAGTTTCAGTAATTTTGGGGAATGACTTGGCAGGAGGTGGAGTTTTGGTTACTCCTGAGGTAACGGCTGTTCCGATGGTGCAGAGTCCTGATGGGTTGGCTATGCAGCATCCGAAGGTCTTCGCAGCTTGTGCTGTCACGAGGGCTATGGCTGAGAGCCAGGCGAAATTTGAGGATGTAGTGGGCCTGAGTGAGAGCATTTTGGGGGATCAGAAGGAGGGATCCTGTGTTGTGGAGGGTGTTTCTACATCTCAAGATGAGATAGTGTCTGAAGATGGGCCGGTGTCGCTGTCAAGTGACCGGCTGTTTGAGGAGCAAAAGAGTGATCCATGTTTATCTGAGCTGTTCGACTGCGCGGTGCCTGAGGGGGATATGGATGCCACAGCAAAGGGGTATTTTCTAAGGGAGGGCTTACTGATGCGAAAGTGGTCTCCCTTGGATATATCTGGGCATGATGATTGGAGCGTGGTTGATCAGATTGTGATACCTCGTCGGTATAGGGACGAGATACTCTGTTTGGCTCATGATGGTCCTCTGGGTTGACATTTGGGGGTCAATAAGACGTATGACCGTATCTTACGGAATTTTTTTTGGCCAGGGTTGAAAAAGGACGTGAAACAGCAGTGCAGGTGTTGTCACATTTGCCAGGTGGCAGGAAAGCCGAACCAATCGATTGTTCCTGCGCCTTTATGTCCAATCCCTGTGGTCGGTGAGCCGTTTGGGCAGATTCTAGTTGATTGTGTGGGTCCTCTACCTCGGACAAAGATGGGCAACAAGTTTTTATTGACAATTATGTGTGCGTCTACCCGCTCTCCGGAGGTGGTCCCTTTGCGTAGAATTACTGCCCCTGTCATTGTGAAGTCTCTCACTAAGTTTTTTTCGTTGTTCGGTTTGCCCAAGGTGGTGCAGAGTGACCAAGTTCCAACTTCATGTCGAAGGGTTTTGGTCACGTAATGAAGTTTTTAGATATTAAACATTGTTACTCCAGTGCGTATCACCCTGAGAGCCAGGGAGCTCTCGAGAGGTTTCACCAGACTCAAATCTATGTTGAGGACTTACTGCCTGGAGTATGAAAAAGACTGGGATGAAGGGGTTCATCTAGTTATGTTTGCGGTGCGTGAGGTCGTGCAGGAGTCTTTGGGGTTCAGTCCTGCTGACCTGGTGTTCGCCCATACTGTACGTGGTCCGTTGAGGGTCCTAAAGGAGAAATTGTTGCAGGAGGATACAAAACGTAGTGTTTTAGACCACGTCTGCACCTTTCGGTCTAGAATGAAGAGGGCATGCGAACTGGCAATTGGTAATCTGGTTTCTGCTCAGTCTAGGATGAAGGGGTGGTTCGACAGGAAGGCTTCTAGTAGGGATTTTTCTCCAGGTGACAAGGTCCTGGTGTTGTTGCCTATTCCTGGTTCCAATCTGCAGGCTCGGTATAGCGGTCCCTATCAGGTGGTTAAGAAGGTTGGTGAAAGGGATTATGTTATTGGTACCCCTGATCGAAGGCGTAAGACCCAGCTCTGTCATGTCAACATGATGAAGCAGTACCATGAGCAGGAGCCTGTGGAGGTTGATGGGGAGGTGCTGTGTCCTTGGGTTTCGTCTAAGCCTGTTTTGGCTGCAGTGGTGCTGCCCCCTGAAACGGGTGGTGATGTGGGTGAGGCACGGTTGTCGGTGGCAATGACGCAGGGAAGGCTGTGTAACTCTGAGGCTTTGGAGTCGCTTCCCTTGCGGTTGTCGCATTTGACTGAAAGTCAGCGGGGTGATCTGCTTGCTTTGGTGAAGTCAAATGGGTCACGGTTCTCGGATGTGCCTGCAGCATGACATTGACGTGGCCGGTGCTGCGCCAATTAAACAGCATCCGTATCGGGTCAACCCTGACAAGCGTCATCGTCTAGGGAGTCAGGTTGACTATATGCTGCGGCATGGCATTGCTGAACGTAGTTGTAGTCCGTGGAGTTCTCCGTGTTTACTGGCTATGAAGGCTAATGGGGAGGACAGGTTTTGCACGGACTTTCGGAAAGTCAATGCGGTAACTAAGCCGGATTGCTATCCTCTCCCACGAATGGAGGATTGCGTGGATCGTGTGGGAAGTGCATCTTGTGTATCCAAATTGGACTTGTTAAAGGGGTATTGGCAAGTTCCCTTGACTGGGCGGGCGAGGAAGATCTCTGCGTTCGTTACGCCTGATAACTTTCTGCAGTATACAGTAATGGCATTTGGGATGCGCAATGCGCCGGCAACCTTCCAACGGTTGGTGAACATTGTATTGTCTGGTTTGTCCTCCTGTGAGGCATACCTTGATGATTTGGTTGTGTGCTCCAGGTCGTGGATCGAACACATCGGTCATCTGAAGGAGGTATTCCATCATCTAGCGGAGGCAAAGGTAACTATCAATCTGGGGAAGTGTGAGTTTGGCCAGGCCACGGTAACGTATCTGGGTAAGGTGGTGGGCCGGGGTCAGGTTCGCACTCTCAAGGAGAAGGTGGAGCATATTGTCGCATTTCCTGCTCCAACCTCGAGGACTGAAGGTATCTGGCTATGGTTGGTTACTATAGGGGATTCTGTCCAAACTTCTCTGCGGTGGCTGCCCCTTAGACGGATTTGCTGAGTCCGAAGGTAGCTTTTGTGTGGTCCGCAGAGTCAACAAGCCTTTGATCATACTAAAAGTCTTCTGGTGCGCGCACCTGTGCTTGCGGCACCTGACTTTGAGCTTTCATTTAAGCTGGCAGTGGATGCTAGTGATCGTGGGGTTGGGGGGAGTTCTTCTACAGGATGATTCAGATGGAGTGGAGCATCCAGTTTCGTACTTCTCTAAGAAGTTTAATCGTCATCAGAAGTGGTACTCCACCATTGAGAAAGAAGCCCTTGCTATGTTAATGTCTCAAAATCATTTTGAGGTTTATGTTGGCTCCTCGAATGTCCCTGTCGTCATACTCATGGATCATAATCCGTTGGTATTTTTGCATAATATGAATAAGAACCGGTGATTAATGAGCTGGAGTTTGCAGCTGCAAGACTACAACCAGGAGGTCAGGCATATCCGTGGCAAGGATAATGTCTTGGCTGACGCCTTGTCGCGCCAATGGAGCTTAGCTCCTGAATAGTTTCTGGGATTTGGTGGTGTTTTTTCTCTCTTCTTCCGAAACTTATTCAGTATCTTTGGGTGGGGGTGTTAGGTGCTCCCCCTCCTGGTCAATGTTATGTATTAACATTTCTCTGTTTCTTTCCCGAGTGCAGGCCTCGTGGCTGTGAGTCTGGACATCAAGGGGTTAAAAGGCTCCTGTACCCGATTGGCCAAGCTGCGTCAGGTGACGGGTGACTCATCAGAAGCATAAATACCAGAGTTCCCAGAATTCTCTCTCTCTCTTCGACGCCCCTGCCTCGTGAGCTGATTGCTGGTGTGAGCTGTGGAAGGCCTGGCCACATGGCATAGAACTTCGTGTAATTTCAACATTGCGTAGTACCAAATATTGAATTGGGCTGTCCTTAGAAGTTTTCGGTCTTTTGTTTCAGGGTTAGATTTCTTTTAGGAAGGTTTAGAGTCTCAGGTTCGACGGTCCATCGCGTGGCTGGCCTGAGCACTTTTAAGTTGTTTGTTAATCCATTCATATCCTTGTCTGGGTTGTTTGAAACAGGTTTGGGTTTTGGTGTGTTATTAAATAATTAAACTCTTTTTTAACTTAAACCTGGCTTTGAACTGTGTTACGCGGCTCTGGATTGCCTGCTTTCGGGGAGTCGTAACACTCTGCCTTAAAAATATCCACTGATTTGGCCTCCACTGCCTTCCCTGGCAAAGAATTCGACAGATTCACCACCCTCTGACTAAAGAAATTTCCCCTCATTTCCACACTAAAAGAACATCCTTTAATTCTGAGGCTATGACCTCTAGTCCTAGACTCTCCCACTCATGGAAACATCCTCTCCACATCCACTCGATCCAGCCTTTCACTAGTCTGTATGTTTCAATGCGGTTGCCCCTCATTCTTCTAAACTCAAATCAAAGTCGTTAACAGTGAGCAGATGAGTTATCAGGATCATGTACAAGTTAGGATGATGATAATAGATTAACTTAGAGGGTAGAGACAGAGTTTATTCCAAAACATTGCTGGAGTAACTCAGTGGGACAGGCAGCATCTCTGGAAAAAATGAATAGGTGATATTTCAGGTCGGGACCCTTATTCAGACGCGAAAAGTCACTTCCCCGTTCTCCAGAAAAGCGGCCTGATTTACTCTAGCACCTTGTGTCTTGTTTTGTAAACTTTCATCTGCAGTTCCTTGTGTTTCCATTCATCCAGAAACAATTTGGAATACCAGGTCTAAGTGTTACAAAGAGATAGCAGATGAGATGAGTTGAGATGGAGTGAGGCAATATTAGAGAAAAATATAGGCAATGATGACAGGGATATACAGTTCAAAGCCCAAGTTCAGTTTAACCAGCACCTTCAGATCCTGCCTACAAATTCAGTTTAACCAGGGTAACAACATCCCCAACAGTCAGGTTAACTGTCAAATGGTTACCAGAGAGAAGGACGGATTTGGTGGCAATTTAAAAGAAATTGCGGTTGCGAACTTCATAACAGTGAAGAAAACGTAGATTTAATTAGTTTCGTTTAGAGATACAACACATAAACAGGCCATTTTGCCCACCGAGTCCGCGTTGACCAGCAATCACCCCATACACGAACACTATCCTGCACACTAGAGACAATTTACTGAAGCCAAGTTAACCTACAAACATGTATGTCTTTGGAATGTGGGAGGAAACTGGGGCAGCTGGAAGAAACCCACACGGTCAAGGGGAGAAAGTACAAACTCTGTACGGAAAGCAGCTGTGGTCAGGATCGAACCTGGGTCTCTGGCGCTGGCACCTCTACTGCTGCGCCACTGTGCCGCCCAGCTTTACTGCTAGTACATGGGAGACAGATGATGCTGCAGTAGGATGCAAGTTCGGGTTAAGTGAACAAGAACCGAAATATGTTTGTAATTAAATAAAATTGAACATTAATGCAGTACCTCCAATGCATGCACCACTGCCACCACCGCATGTTCAGAAACATTATCCAACCCACATTCAAATGCTGTTACGATCATCCGGCCTTGTAATTGCCCTCGTGTGGGAAGCACCATGGTGTGAGTGCAAAACTTCACACCATCCTCCTCTTGGGGATCCTTCATCACAAAGTTCTGTGCCCCTGACAAAGGGTTCTGTGCTTGGAAACGATGCTGGAGGAAGATGCAAGCACTTCAGCAAAAAGCTTCATGAAATATGAAAACTATCGGATTGCTAAATTAAATGATATGTTTACACACGCACTATCTACTGAAAAGAAATGGGATCTGATCCTGGCATTAACTTGACAAAAAACGATCAAGTACAATGTTATTCCAAATTTGCTATTTATAAGCAATTATCTAACATTATCTCCTTTGTAGATGGACCAGAGCAATGTTTGGCTGAATGTTGCTGGATCTGGGTCACTGCCCACATATACTGACCTGTGGAGGCCCATTCCTATTAATCTTCGGTACCCGCGTATCATGCTACAAGGTTGAGTTCATAAGGGATAGGAGCAGAATTCGGTCATTCAGCCCATCATGTCTACTCCACCGTTTAATCATGGCTGATCTAACTCTCCCTCCTAACCTCACCTCCATAACCTCTATCACATGTCTAAACATGAGGAAGAGGAGGAGGACTAGACATTTTGGTGCCTTTCCCTCACAGTGTCGACTCTGCTGTGGGGGGATGTTCGTGTTGAATTTCTTATAGTGTGTTGTGTCTTTTTTCTACCTCTTTTTTTTCATTTATATGGATAATTTTCTCTGTAAAGCACTTTGGCTTCATTGATTGAAATTGATTGAAAAGTGCTATATAAATAAATTTACTTTACTTTACTTTACTAAACAAGAATCGATCTACCTCTGCCTTAAAAATATCCATTGACTTGGACCTCACATCCTGCTGTGGCAATGAATTGCACAGATTCATCACCCCCTGACTAGCAAGATTCAGATAGTATTTCTGCTGGACCCCCTGCCCATTCACCCCGAGTCCCATGCATCCCCTCCCCTATAAACCCCCCCTCCCCTGAGCCGATCGTGCACCCATCTCTCCCCTCCCCCTCCATTCCTACACAACTCGAACCTCATCAATCCTCTAGCTTCACAATTCGCAACTCACTAATCCTTTTATTTCACTCCCTGTACGTGTTCATCTCTGGCCTTTGTCCAACCATCTGCCCATCACTAACCTACCTCACCTGTGTTCACCTATGACCTACCATACTTTGTCCTGCCCCTCCACTCTTCTGGCTTCGTTCCTCCCACAACTGCAATCAGTCTGAAAAAGGGTCCAGACCCGAAACGCCACCTATCCATGCTCTCCAGGGATGCCACCGGACTACTGAGTTACTCCAGCACTGTCTTTTTCCTCAGGAGCCTCTGATGCTCAGAGACATTAATCATAAGTTCAAGGAGCAGGATTAGGCCATTCAGCCCATCGAGTCAACTGCGCCATTCAATCATGGCTGATCTATCCTTCCCTCTCAACACCATTGTCCTGCCTTCTCCCCGTAACTCTTGATAGCCCTACCCATCAAGTATCTGTCACTCTCCACCTTAAAAATACCCTGAAAGGAATGCGATTCGGCTATGAAAATGTAAGTCTTTCTATCTTTAAAAGCCATGGATTGGGTTAAATAGCTATCATCAGAGCATGAATTGGTTGAAATTGTCGATGTGAGACGAGCATAGACTGATAATTATTTAAAAGGTTGATGTAAATAATCGGAAAAAAACCTAGTTAACCAAAACTAACTTAGCAAAATGCAATAAAACAAGCACACCTCCATGAACACATTAAATTAATTAATAAGATCTTATGTCTTCCCCATCCTCCAGGCCTGGAAACCAAATAAAGCCTCGAAGTACATAACCGAGATGGAGATATGATGGGTGACTACAATCTGCTGCTTTTAATATTTAAACTGTAAAGATATTTATTTAGTGATCATTGTTAAATTGTAACACAATGCAGATAAAAATATGACACTTTCTTCTTTTGCATGTTTTTTTTGCCCTCAATCATCCCTTTATAGTCATACAACGTGGAAACAGGGCCAGCTTGTCCACGCCGACAACATTACATCATTATTCATCCACGGAGTATCAGGAACCTTTAGTTTGTTCTTTTTAATTACGTGAAACGAAAATGATTTTACCAAAACGTCTTCCAAAACGAGCTCAGCAAGTAGCCAAAAGAAGAATCATCGTCGGCTTGAAAGTAACTCACTTCAAACTTTGCTCGGGGAGGATGGGAACATTTTTTTGCTTTTAGGTTTACCGGGTTTAGCAGCCGATTGACTGTTCCATAGTAGAGAGGACTGACCTTCTGTAACGTGAACAGTACAAAGGCAGTAAGAGTTGGCTTCACTTCTTAAGAGTCACTCGTAATCTTTGAGAATGATATTGATAAATTTATCCTGCGGGTCACACAGGACATTAATCAGCAGCTATCTATCAGATCAAGGCAATTTATTGTGAACAAAATGCATGGCACGTGCCACATTCCCCACATGATTTAATAAAATAGAGGAAAGTCCCGCAACACTGCTCCTGTGAAATAGGGTGACAGGAATGATTGGGTTAGCATATGATGAGCGTTTAATAGTAAGATTAAACGAGAACTTACCTAAGTTTGAAGTTTGATCTTTATTTTATGAGGAGTTACGTTGGTGATTACGTGAAGAACCCCGCCAGTGCGCCTGCGCGTCAATCTTCAAAGCAGCGGTGTGAAATCACAAAAAACAACAAGCGAAGTAATATAGTATCATAATAAAACGAGTAATACAAGAACTTCCATCTGACCTTTATGATAGAGGGTTGGGTCGTGGTGGGCACGTAATCACCAACGTAACTCCTCATAAAATAAAGATCAAACTTCAAACTTAGGTAAGTTCTCGTTTAATCTTACTATTTTACTTCGGAGTCACGTGAGTGACTACGTAAAGATTTTAAAGCTTTGTGATTTCATGCCGTAGATCAATCCCGGCTTCTCACTGCATTGATTGACTCGGAACGAGAATAATTAATCATGCATTCATAATAACATTTGTACCACAAATGCAGTAATTCATTTATTTTAATAATGAAATTAATCAGATCCCCTTTAAACCAGAGGAATTTACACAGAACTTAAAATAGTTTCTGCAAACAATCCCGCATTAACAATAGGCCGATGGTAAAATTGTTGAAACATCAACTCATTGGACCACCCGGCGGCTGCAAGGATATGGTCGACGGGGACGTCTTTCGCCCTGGCCGCCGACGTTGCTGCTGCCCTAGTCGAGTGAGACGTAAAAACATCAAAGTTAATACCAGCAGCTGTTAAGACTTCTTTTATCCATCTGGAAATAGTCTGTACTGAAACTCTCTTGTGTGGTTTCTTGTGTGTGATCAACAACCCAGTTTCCGTATCTCTCAAATTCTTTGTGACCTCAATGTATTGTAACAAATATGTCTTAATACAGAGACAAGGATCTTTTGGATATGCTGCTAGCACAATTTTAAATCCTGTCACACCTGGCCAACTTTGCTTTAATAGGTCATAGATATAGAATGTAACCTTGTCTTCAGTTACTTCCATCATGTCTATTTGTAATTTTCCAAGTGTTTGCACTCGTTGTGCTGTCACTAATGCCATAAGCATGACTACTTTCATACTGAGCTTGGGCAAAGGTAAAGACACACTTGGTGACCATTCACGAAGTAGTTTCAGCACCACACTTACATCGCAGATTGTCATGTACCTAGGTTTCGGAGGTTTGGAATTAAAGATTCCTTTCATCAGTCTGGAAACAAGTGGGTGCGACCCAATTGGATTTCTTTCTGAATCCAAAACCAAATATGAGGACAATGCACTTCTGGCTGAATTAATTGCACTATAACTCAAACCTTCATCATAATAAAGTTTTGACAGAAATTCTAAAACATTTGAAATATCTGCAGTACTATATTCCACATTCTTTTGTACACAGAACTCTTCCCATTTCTTAATATAAGAAAGGTACTGTTTTTGAGTGCTCTTTATCCAGGCTGCCGTAAGCATGTCCACAGTACGCTCAGACAGTCCTCGCCCCAGAAAAGGCCTTCTTAAAACCTGCAAATCAACAAATCCAAACGATCATATAATGGATGTTGTTCCCCTGTTACAGGGTGCAGCAATAGATTACTTCTTTTTGGGACTTTCATCAACTTTTGTGTTGTTAATTCTAATATCAACGGATACCATGGCTGTGTAGGCCAATCTGGTACTACTAATACCCCTGAAGCAGCATCTTGCCTGATTTTAAGCAAACATCAGCTTATGAGGCAGAAAGGTGGAAATATATATGAAAACATACCACCCCAATGTAGCGAGACAGCATCAATCGCCACTGCTCCTGTATCTGGTTCCCATGACACATATCTTGATAGCTGATGATTCAGTCTAGATGCGAACAAGTCGATGTCTGGCATTCCAAATCTGATTACTATGTCCTTGAATACCTCTCGATTCAACATCCATTCTTTATTATCATGGAACTTTCGTGACCTGGTGTCTGCTATCGTATTAATTCTACCTGGTAGATGGATAGCTGAAATCCAAATGTTCTTTCCAATACACCAAGACCAAATTTGATTAGCCATTTTGTTATATGACACCGACTTGATTCCACCCATATGATTAATATAGGCAACTGCTGTTGTGTTATCAATTTGAACTTGAACATGCTTATTAGTTGTGTTAGAACAGTAAGCTTGGAGTCCATAGAAACATCCTAAAAGCTCCAAATAGTTAATTCCCCATGTCTGCAGTAACAATGACTCTTCCTGATTCCATCTGCCTCCGCAGCTAGATGCTAAGTCAGTTGCACCCCATCCTAGTGCACTGGCATCAGTTTGTAATATCATGGAAGGTTGTTCAATCAGCACTTTGCTGGAACTGTTTGAGACATGTAGAATCCACCACTGCAGATCAGAAACAGCATTTGTTGTTAGTTGCATGGTTCTATCAAAATGACCAGCATGCATTCTCAGTGTCTGATCTTTAACTCTCTGCAGCTGTTGATAATGTAATGGTCCGTATTGGACTGCTGGGAATGCTGCTACTAATTTTCCCAGTACTCGAGCCACCTGTCTGATTGAGGATACACAAAAATGCTGGAGAAACTCAGCGGATGCAGCAGCATCTATGGAGCGAAGGAAATAGGTAACGTTTCGGGCCGAAACCCTTCTTCAGACTGATAGGGGGTGGGGAGAAGAAAGGAAAAAAGGAAAAAGGCGGAGGAGGAGCCCGAGGGCTGGGGGAGGGGAGGAGACAACCAGATGGCTGATGAAGGGGAGGGGACAGCAAGGGCTAGCAGAATTGGGAGAATTCAATGTTCAAGGCCCCAGGATGTAGACTGCCCAAGCGGAATATGAGGTGCATTTCCTCCAATTTACGGTGTTACTCGCTGTGGCCATGGAGGAGACCCAGGACAGAGAGGTCAGATACGGAATGAGAGGGGGAGTTGAAGTGCTGAGCCACCAGGAGGTCAGGTTGGTTATTGCGGACCGACCGGAGGTGTTCGGCGAAACGATCGCCAAGCCTCCGCTTGGTCTCACCGATGTAGATCAGCTGGCATCTAGAGCAGCGGATGCAATAGATGAGGTTGGAGGAGATGCAGGTGAACCTCTGTCGCACCTGGAACGACTGCTTGGGTCCCTGAATGGAGTAGAGGGGGGAGGTGAAGGGACAAGTGTTGCATCTCTTGCGGTTGCAAGGGAAAGTACCAGGGGAGGGGGTGGTATGGGAGGGAAGGGAAGAATTGACAAGGGAGTTACGGAGGGAGCGGTCTTTGCGGAAGGCAGACATGGGGGGAGATGGGAAGATGTGGCGAGTGGTGGGGTCACGTTGGAGGTGGCGAAACTGAAGGAGGATCACTTGTTGTACGTGACGGCTGGTGGGGTGAAAGGTGAGGACTAGGGGGACTCTGCCCTTGTTGTGAGTGGGGGGATGGGGAGAGAGAGCAGTGTTGCGGGGTATGGCAGAGACCCTGGTGCGAGCCTCATCTATGGTGGAGGAGGGGAACCCCCGTTCCCTGAAGAATGAGGACATTTCAGATGCCCTGGTGTGGAACGCCTCATCCTGGGAGCAGATGCGGCATAGACGGAGGAATTGGGAGTGGGGGATGGAGTCCTTACAGGAAGCAGGGTGGGAAGAAGTGTAGTCCAGATAGCCATGGGAGTCGGTAGGTTTGTAGTGGATGTCGGTAAGGAGTCTATCACCTGCGATGGAGATAGTGAGGTCAAGGAATGGTAGGGAAGTGTCGGAAATGGTCCAGGTGTATTTGAGTGCCGGATGGAAGTTGGTGGTGAAGCGGATGAAGTCAGTCAGTTGTGTGTGGGTGCAGGATGTGGCACCAAAACAATCATCGATGTAGCGGAGGTAGAGGTCGGGGATG
Organism: Malacoraja senta; assembly: GCA_038087875.1. Taxonomy (NCBI): domain Eukaryota; kingdom Metazoa; phylum Chordata; class Chondrichthyes; order Rajiformes; family Rajidae; genus Malacoraja; species Malacoraja senta. Next base: position 113,140 of record JAXLNO010002440.1, read on the forward strand.
GGGCCCTGGTACGCATTGAACAAGGATTGTTCTACGTACCCGACAAAGAGGCAGGCGTAGCTGGGGCCCATGCGTGTGCCCATAGCTACGCCTTGTATTTGGAGGAAATGGGAGGAGTCAAATGAAAAGTTATTAAGTGTAAGGACCAGCTCCGCTAGGCGGAGGAGGGTGTCAGTGGCCGGGTATAGATTGCTTCTACGGTCGAGGAAAAAATGGAGGGCTTCGAGACCATCCTGGTGGGGGATGGAGGTGTATAATGACTGGACATCCATGGTGAAGATGAAGGAGTGAGGGCCTAGAGAATGGAATGCGCGGAGATGACGGAGAGTGTCTGAGGTGTCTTGAACATAGGTAGGGAGGGATTTAACCAAGGGGGATAGGATGGAGTCGAGGTAGGTGGAGATGAGTTCGGTGGGGCATGAACAGGCAGAGACAATGGGTCTACCGGGGCAGTCAGGTTTGTGGATTTTGGGGAGAAGGTAAAAGCGGGCTGTGCGGGGCTGGGGAACGATAATAATAATAATAGATTTTATTTATATAGCGCTTTTCAGATGAAGTTGGAGGCTCGGTCGGGCAGGGCGTGGGAGTGGATGAAGTCGGTGATGGTGCTGGAGATGGAGGCCTGGTGCTCGTCAGTGGGGTCATGGTGCAGGGGTAAGTAGGAGGAGGTGTCCGAGAGTTGGCGCGTGGCCTCAGCTTTGTAGAGATCGACGCGCCAGACTACCACGGCACCTCTCTTGTCGGCGGGTTTGATAACCCAATCTAGGTTGTTGCGGAGTGAGTCGATGGCAGTGTGTTCAGGGGGGGAGAGATTAGTGTGAGACAGGGGAGTGGAGAAGTTGAGGCGGTTGATGTCACGGCGGCAGTTTTGAATAAAGAGTTTTGTCTGATTGAGGAGTTTTGCTCGTTTAACAGATTACTGCAATCTTTAATCAACTCCACCCTTTTTTCCCTGGGCAAAGTAATTTTCATTTGGACTGAATCAATTGTGAACCCCAAATAATCAATTGAGGTACATGGTGTTAATCTTGATTTCTTTGGATGAATTAGAAACCCCAAACTTTCAAAAGTTGATTTCACAACTGCAACAGATGCTTCTGTTGACTGTTTTGTCCTTCCTATAATCAAGACATCATCCAAGTATGCCATTAGTACATGCCCCTGGTTTCTCAGCAACCCCAGAATTGGTTTTAACAGGTTTGTGAATATTCTGGGAGCGGACGTTAACCCATTAGGCAGGGCTTTGAACTGCCATAACTGGTTCATCCATGTAAATTTAAGATACTTCCTATCTTCCGAGTGAACAGACACTGAATAATATGCATCTTTTAAATCTATAGTTGCCATATAACATGCTTCTGAAATAAGTTGTTTGGCAGTCACAAATGTCTCCATTTTAAAATGTCTAAATTGAACAAAAGGATTCAGACTTGTCAAGTCTAGAATAATCCTACATCCTCCATCCTTTTTTGATCGAGGGAATACATTTGACACAAATTGGTGAATTTGGTAGACTGATTCTTCAATAACACCTTTTATATATAGGGTTTCAAGTGCAGCTTGAACCTCCATCACTTCTTTTGTGCAAAGTGGAGAGTTCTGCTAGGAACATGCTGGACAGGCAAATCATAATTTGGATTGAATTCAATTCGAGATCCTTGTATACTATTAAGAATTACCGGATCTGAAGTAATCTTCTTCCAATTGTTATAGAAGAGATGTAATCTACCTCCAACTTTGGGACTTAATCCGGTTAGTATGTTCCCATGAGAACCAGGTCCACCTACCTCTTGAGTCATTTGAGTACCCTGAGATCCCTGGGTTCTCCCGGAAGCACCCCCACTGGTTCTTGCTCCCGCTGCAGGCCGCCAGCTACGTCCCTGCGTTGATGTGCGACTTGGTCCTGGTCCAGGATCTGTATGACGTCTGAAAGGATACTTCCTCTTTACAGACTTTACAACCATTGATGATTTCATCAATCCTGTTTTCGCTTCATCTTCCAACTCTTTAATACGTCTCCCGAGATTCTCTCCAAAGAGTAAGTTGGGTAATTGTATATTACTTGGTTTGCAGAGTGCTGCGAATTTCGGATTCATAGTAGGCCGTATAGTACCTTTCCTCAGACAATTGATCTCGAAGTGGGTGCTGCATAGCAACCCCAGTGCTTCCTGATGCAACTCCGTCATCTCTTTGGCTTTTATCCGCTATTCTGGCAAAAGCAGTTATTCCAGAACCCAGCAGCTTTAATATTCTCTGCAATTTTAATTCTTGAGTTCTCATAGTCATACTCAACTGGTTCCAGATGATTTGATTCACTGCTGGTGCTTTCAGCAACACACAGTTACTTGGGGTCTCATGCTTTCTTGCAGTCTCATCCATCTCCTGCTGTTCGAGCTGATGCGAAACCAAGTAATTTATTAGGGAGGCCAATTCTTCTCCTAATGGCTCTCCTGACCCTGACGGGGCAGCGAATCGTACTGCCAGTGGTGGAATATCTGCCAGCTGCCGTTCTTCACTTTGTACAGCCTCACCGTCAGAGTCGGGGTCTGAACTCTCATGACCCGTGGCACGCTCCTCAGCCCTGAGGGTGCATTCCATCAGCCCTGTACCAGGAGCTGTCGAGCTGCTTCCAGCAGCTTGGATTTCAGTACACTCCTCCCTGAGTGTGCTTCGCTCCAACAGCCTATGTACAAGGCTTTCCATTTGGGCACTACGCTCAAAAGCAGTATCTAGCCCTGGAGCTACTTCCATTGCCTGGGACTCCTCCTCCGTGGGCCGTCTGGATTTAAACTTGGCCATTCGCCCGACAGGCGCTGACTGTGTTTTCACCAGCCCCAGGTCCACAGTCACTACGCTCACCGCTGGCGACTGTACCGGGGTTAGAGGCGGTTGGTCTCTAACCGCAGACTCCCGACTTTCTGTCGGCTGAGTCGCTCGCCTCTTCCCCCTGCCCGTTTTTTCCATGGCGTCTGTGGAAAAAATCCCCACAGACCCACAGTAAACGGACCTGGATATACTTGAAAAAAGTTTCTACTTACCTTGTAGTTGAAAAACTACAATTCCACTAGAGCTCCTCACGTCCGTTTGCGTCAAGGCGTCTGACGTAATGATGCGCAGGCGCACTGGCGGGGTTCTTCACGTAGTCACTCACGTGACTCCAAAGTAAAATGGCACTGGGCTTCTACTTGATGAAGTTTAGAAGGCTTAAGGGAGGATCCTCATTGAAACTTACCAAATAGTGAAAAGCCTGAATTGAGTGGATGTGGAGAGGATGTTTTCACTGGTGTGAGAGTATAGGTCCAGAGGTCATAGCCTCAGAATTAAAGGACGTTCCTTTAGGAAGGAGATGAGGAGGAATTTATTTAGTCAGAGGATGGTGAATCTATAGAATTCATTGCCACAGAAGGCTGTGGAGGCTGTCAATAGATCTTTTTAAGGCAGAGATAGATAGATTCTTGATTAGTACAGGTGTTATGGGGTTCTGGGGAGAAGGCAGGAGAATGTGGTTAGGAGGGAAAGCTGGATCAACCATGATCGGAGTACACTTAATGAGCCGAATGACCAAATTCTGCTCCTATCACTTACGAAGGGTGGAGACTGGGATGATTGAATGATACGTGTGCAGGTGTCAGCTGAGAGAACAGAGAAATGGCTAGTAGAAATAGAAGTAGAAACAAGGAACTGCACCTGCTGGTTTAACAAAAAAGAGACACACTGCTGGAGTAACTCAGCGGCTCAGGCAGCATCCATGGAGAACATGGATAGGTGACATTTCCGGTCGGGACCCTTCGTCAGGCTGATCTTTATTACATCTCCCAGATATACCTATTGATATTCACTAGCCTTTACCCTGTTCTATCAGCTAACTGCACCACTTATATCATTCACTCATCCTCAGTCTCCACCCAAGAGCACAGGAGCGGGGCAGAAGGACTTTCCTCCATTTTATTAAATAATATGGTAAATGTTCATGCTTCATTTTGTAAGAAACATAAGATCACTGCAAAATGAGGCGGCCAGAATGGGAGGGGTTACAAATGCAAAGGTTGAAGAATAGAGAAGAGCAAAGACAGAGAGAGATTTGAAAAGGTTGATGAGAATTTTAATTCGCCACATCTCAATTAGAAGACAGAAGTCCGTAAGCAGAGGGATAAAGACACAGCATGAGTTAGGAGAAGCACTAAAACAGATAAGTATTGGGTATTTTTGTAGAAAGTATTACAATCTCATTTACCTGAAGCTGAAACCATAATCGGACATCTCGTGAGGATCGCAAGCAATAAATCATTATGAGAATGCACTGCAAAACAAAAATGAGTTGTTGCTTTAGTAATTTCTTGCTTAATCCACCAGTTTAGAACCACGCTTGTGGTAATCCAAGACCAAAACGGTTGTCAGTGGGAAAAAAAAGATGAGCAACCAGCACTTTTCCCTGCTGTCTCAACATTATTTGCTTTTCATGTACAAATCTAATTCAATTAAAAAAGTTAATACTGCATCTATTGTCTCAAATCATTTAGGGATTTGGCTGCAGTGAGACTGTCCTTGCTACGTCTTGCCTCACGATCGACAATGTTCACCTAAACTATCCAAACATTTCTGTTTGGTTGAGCTGAACATTAGCTAAATACATTTCACAGTGAATCCCCATATGCAACATAGAGAGAAGATACCTCATCAGTCTGGTGGGTTGTTCATCAAGTTTACTCCAGCTGATTTAAGTTACTGTATTACAGTACAATAATACTTTAAACATCCCTGGAGGGATATTGGGGTGTCACCTGTTTCCCTTGGAAAATACTCAAGCTTAGTTTATTGTCACATGTAGCGAGGTACAGTGAAGAGCTTTTGTTGCGTGCTAACCAGTCAGCAGAGAGACAATACATGATTACCATCCAGCCATCCAGTGTAGATACATGATAAAGGAAATAACACTTACTGCAAGATAATGTCCTGTAAAGTCCAAGTAAAGATAGTCCGAGGGTCTCCAATGAGGTAGATAGTAGCTCAGGACCGCTCTCCAGTTGGTGGTAGGATGGTTCAGTTGCCTGGTAACAGCTGGGAAGAAACTGTCCGTAAAGCTGGAGGTGTGTGTTTTCACACTTCTGTAACTCTTGCCAGATTGGAGAGGAGAGAAGAGGGAGTGACTCTACCTCTCCATCTGGCAAGAAATGTGAGGTGAGACTCTTCGAGGTGAGACTCTACCTTGTGGCCTCGAAGGGGCCCCTTTCCGTATTGTATCAGTAACATCTGAGGTAATGTGATGATGTTGCCAGGACTCGTGGGCCTGAGTTACAGGAAGAGATTGGGTAAGCTCAGATTTGATTCCTTGGAGCGCAGGAGGCTGAGGGGTGATCTTATAGAGGTGTATAAAAAGTGAGGGGAATAGGGTGAATACAGTGCTTATTTCCCAGGATAGAGAAATTAAGAACCAGAGTAATCATTCAGCCTTAGCAACTGATCCACGGTTATCAATAGTGAGGGCAGCTATTGGATGGAGGGAAAATGCCAGATGTTATTGTGGGGAAGGTGACTTGGAGGGTTATTAAAACTTTGCAGCAATTGGAGAGGGAATTTAATGACAAGAATGAGTTTTTTTCTTTAATTCCAACTAGTCTTGGGTTACCTAGAGTTAATAAGGAGAAGGGCAAACATGAGTGGAGATTGATCCTTTTTGAAATGGGGACGATGAAGAGCTCGAAGCAACAAGCTGGGGATCAGCTAAGGTGAAGAGGATGTGAACTAAGATTCAGAAAGTGTCAGGCAATCACGTAAGTGTTTAAAATCAGTATGAAGCCAAAATTGTGGGTTGCATTTTTTCAACCCACTTAGTCTGTGCCGACCAGCGATCCCCATACACTGGTTCTATGCTACAGATCAGAATCAGAATCAGAATCAGAATCAGAATCAGATTTTATTCACCAAGTATGTTTTGCAACATACGAGGAATTTCACTGGCCAGGTCAGTCATACAATTAAAAACAACAGACTCAAAAACACATTTTAACATGAACATCCACCACAGTGACTCCTACACATTCCTCACTGTGATGGAAGGCGAAATAAAGTTCAAGTACTTCCCTTATGTTCTTCCTTGGTCGGGGGCCTCGAGCCCCCGTTAATGGGATGATCTTGGCGTTCAGGCCCTCCGCGTCGAGGCGTTCAGCTCCCTCATCGGGGGGTTGTCAGCTCCCCGCGCCGGGTGATCAAACCTCGCGTCGGGGCTGGTCGAACCTTCTGCGGCGTTGGAGCTCCCGACTAGCCTCTCCCAAGACTTCAAGCCCTTGATGGTAAGTCTGCAGGCCGTGGTGGGAGCGATCCCAGGCAAGGGATCCGCTCTGATGTTAAATCCGCGCCCCGCTGTGGGGCTCACGACAGTCCGAGGCGGCTTCCAGCTTCAGCGATGGTAGGCCACAGAGCCCGGAGAATGTGATCCGAAAAATGATCACATCTCCGGGAAGGTAAGAACCTGAAAAAAAGTTTCCCCCGATCCTCCCCCCCCCCTCCCCCCACATAAAACAACCCGAAGTACATTAAATCAAACTTTTAACAAACACTAAAAATAACAAAAAGATGAAAAAAACGCACAGACTGCCGGTAGGGCTGGCCATCTCCCCGGTGCGCCTGGTGGTCAGATTAGGGACAATAGTACAATTCATTGCCACAGAAGGTTGCAGAGGCCAAGTCAATTGGGTATTTTTACGGCAGAGATAGATTGAGTCTTGATTAGTACGGGTGTCTGGGGTTATGGGGAGAAAGCAGGAGAATAGTGTTGCAAGGGAAAGATAGATCAGCCATGATTGAATGGTGGAATAGACTTGATGGGAAAATGGCCTAATTCTGCTCCTATAACTTATGAACATGAATTTACAGCAGTCAATTAACCTACACACCTGCACGTCTTTGGAGTGTGTGAGGAAACCCACATGGTCACAGGAGAACGTCCAAACTCCATACCAACATGAACTCGTAGTCAGGATCGAACCTGGGTCTCTGGCGATGAGAGGCAGAGGCTCTACTGATTAAATTACATTTTAATTGGAAGAAATTGCAGTCCTTTCAATACTGGATAACAGACCTACACTTTGTGCATGGATGACTGGAAAGATGGAGCTGGACATCATCACCAGACGTGTAGGAGGCAACGCCCAAATCTGCAGGTTGCGTTACCAAGGAACAACACGTGTGAGAAATGCAGAGCCAAGGAAAATCCTAGGGGTTTCCTAGAACAAATCCCCTGGCTGAAGAAACTGAAAATACAACCTGATCAATGTGGAACCAATTCCACCAGGTTGGTAATGGAGGGAAGGCACTGGAGGAGATTACAATGACTTGTTCAGAGGCTGCAGAAAAATCAAAGATAACATAGAAGGATACTGAACATCAATGCAGAAACTGGTTACATAGAAACATAGAAAATAGGTGCAGGAGGAGGCCCTATACAACTGCAGAAGAACCTCTTTACTCCTATACTGAAATCCTATTGTTATGAAGGCCAACATTCCATTCGCTTTCTTCACTGCCTGCTGTACCTGCACGCCAACTTTCAATGACGTGTGAACAAGGACTGCCAGGTCCCACTGCACCTCCCCCTTACCTAACCTATCCCCATTGAGATAATAATCTGTCCTCTTATTTTTGCCGCCAAAGTGGATAACCTCACATTTCTCTATAGTTATACTGCATCTGCCACGCATCTTCCCACTCACTCAACCTATCCAGGTCACCCTGCAACCTCCTAACATCCTCTTCACAGTTCACACTTCCTGCTGGGGGGAAGCTGGGAAGTCCCTGAGCTTGACCCCGAGTTGAGTCGTGGAGGAGGAGCCACTGGTGACGACGGACAAGAGGAGAGGGACCAGGGTATTGCCTCCAGTACTTTCAAGGCAGGCTGAAGGAGGCATCCCCGGGACACAGGCAGTCGGGCGTGGAGAGGGACGTCGGTTCACGGGCTGAGCCAGTCGTGGGTGATGAAGGAGGTAAGCCAGTACATCGAGCACGTGCGTGGACTGGACTTTAGTCTTTCTGTAAATGGTGCCAAAATATGGCGACTCGTGCATGTGTGAGCGATGCAAAAAGTATTTCAGTGTTCAGTGAACACGTGACAATAAAACACCTTTGAGGAACCATTTTGTTTTCCTGTATAGCATTTCAGGAGGGCAATGATATAATTCCCAAGGACAATATCCACTCCCTGATTAACACATACAATTAAAGTCACACTTGCTCCTTGGCCCAGAAAGACAAATACTTTGTGACTTTTCTGCTGATTTCAAATCACAGTTGAGAACACCCGATGCGTTAAATTCTGATCCATGTCCTTTTTGTCATGGTCTCTTGCTTCTGGAGACATTTTTGAAATAAACGCCTATAATTTCCTAATTAGGGGAATTAAATAACAGGAGAGTGGAAATGTAGTGCTGTGCTGTGCCTTATGCAGGCCGTGCTGTGCCTTATGGTGTTAGACTTGAGGCCACAACTGCAAGCTTCTGCATCATGCATGTTCCATTTGTGCAGTAACCAGCCACATTGGCCTTGGCTTGTACAAAGTCCCATGATATCTGACCACTGTCTGCAAGGCTTGTGATTTCCCCCCCACAATAATGATGTTGCTTAAAGCATTTGTGAGATGAATATCAGAATTTTAGTTAATTAGGTCAATAGAAGCCCTTGCTTCTGCTTTCAGCATATTCACGTGGCAACCTAATCAAAGCCAGAGATCACTGCTGCCGGGAAATAACAAGATATTTGTTCTCCATGTCAGATGTGTCTCATTTTCTTCCATCTGAACAACATGTCATGTCTCTGCTGTTAATTCGACCACCATGAACTGAAGTCTACGATGTAGTTATAAGCATTTTTGTGGCAACTTTGTAAATAGGGAGTCAATTTTGCATTTCACAAATAAATTATACGATACGATACGATACGATGGCACTTTATTGTCAGACCGAGGTCTGAAATTTGTTTTTGCATACAGCCATACAATAAAATAAAGATCACAACACACAATAGAGTCCAACATAAAACATCCCCACACAGCAGAATCAAAATGTTTCCCACTGTGAGGGAAGGCACCAAAGTCAGTCAATTTCCTCGATGTTCCTGATGTTCACCGTGGACGGGGCCTCCGGAGCCCTCCGCAGTCATCGCTATGGGCGGCCCGCCGCTCAGGCCCGCTCGCCGGGATGATGGAACTCTGACGTCGGAACGGGAGGCCAACCTCTGCGGCTTGGACCTCCGAATCGGCTGCTTCCCACCGGAGTCTGCGTCTCCCGACGTCCCCAGGCCGCGCCGGGCGGAGATTCACGCTGGCGGCCCTTGGTAAATGTCGATGCTGCAGGCCCAATGCTCCGGAGCTTCAAACGGCGATCCAGGTAGGTATCGCCTGCTCCGCGGCGAATCCTGCCGAAGCTCTGGTCTGGTCCCCGGTCTCCGGTAGGAAAGGCCACTCCGATCCAGTTGGTAGGCCGCGAAGAGGGGGGCGAGGACGCGACTCGGAGAAATAGTCGCATCCTCGCCAGGAAGTGACTGGGAAGCGGTTTCCCCCTTACCCTACTCCCCTCCCCCACATAAAAAATGAAATAAATCTCCCAAACAAACTATTTAGACAAACTAAAATAAAAAAAGATAGAAAAAACGGACAGGCTGCAGGCAGAGGCTGCTAGCAGTGCAGCGCCCCCTTTTGCTCATACACTTACCTTTGTGCAGCTATTGTCAGCTTGAACCATATCTACAATGTTACAAGAGTGCCAGGGAATCTTTGAAATTCATTGCCACAGACGGCTGTGGAGGCCGCACATGCGCACACTCTGGAAAAGCCCCGCACATGCGCCCACTCTAGAAGAGCCCCGCATATGCGACCACTTCATTCTCCCCTCCTATTTATAAGTTGAGACGGTCAGGAGGTTTAAAGCCCTGTCCCACTGTACGAGTTCATTCAAGAGCTCTCCTGAGTTAAAAAAAATAATCAAACTCATCGTAAGCACGTAGAATGAACGTAGCGGGTACATCGGAGCTCGGGAACATCTCTTAGCGGCTCGTAACGCTAACGGCAGGTACTCGGGAAACGCGGTAAGCTCGGGAAGACTCGGGAAAACATGTTGAAAAATCTCCACGAGAGCTCAGAGTAGCTGCGAGCGGCCATTACCGTAAATCTCCGAGTTCGAATCAGGGCAAACTCGAGAGAATTCTTGAATGAACTCGTACAGTGGGACAGGGCTTAAAGTACGTCTTGATGACTGTTGCAGCACTGGAGCATCAGGAGATAATGGTGTTTCAATAGCTGGTGGTACATATATTGCTTGGTCATCAACTTCACTCATATTGTTATTTATATTTTCAATTTTAGAATTACTTATAGAAGTTTCCATAGGGGATGATGGAGTGTTGAAGGAAGTTCTCGATTAATATTATCAAGGAGTATGGAGCTGATGGAGAAGACGGACATGGTGCAAGGTCACCAAGTGAGACAGTTGACTGACGTCCATCCTGATACTTGATAGTTGCATAAGAAGGGTTGACATCAGTCAGTTCAACTTCATCAACAAAAGGCTCATTCTTATTTGATCGGACATAACGACGAAGCAACACAGGCCCTCTATTAGAAAAGTAGTGGTGATCACAATACCATTAGTTTCAATATAATTATGGAGAGGGTCAGAACTGGACCTAGGGTTGAGATTTTTGTTTGGAGAAAGGCTAACTTTGAGGAGATGCGAAAGGATTTAAAAGGAGTGAATTGGGACATGTTGTTTTATGGGAAGGATGTAGAAGAAAAATGGAGGACATTTAAGGGTGAAATTTTAAGAGTACAGAATCTTTATGTCCCTGTTCGGTTGAAAGGAAATAGTAAAAAATGGAAAGAGCCATGGTTTTCAAGGGAAATTGGACACGGTTTGGAAAAAGAGAGAGATCTACAATAATTATAGGCAGCATGGAGTAAATGAGGTGCTTGAGGAGTATAAAGAATGTAAAAAGAATATTAAGAAAGAAATTAGAAAAGCTAAAAGAAGATATGAGGTTGCTTTGGCAAGTACGGTGAAAGTAAATCCAAAGGGTTTCTACAGCTATATTAATAGCAAAAGGATAACAAGGAATAAAATTGGTCCATTAGAGATTCAGAGTGGACAGCTATCTGCAGAGCCAAAAGAGATGGGGGAGTTATTGAACAATTTCTTTTCTTCGGTATTCACGAAGGAGAAGGATATGGAATTATGTGAGGTAAGGGAAACAAGCAGAGTAGCAATGGAAACTGTGAAATTCAAAGAAGAGGAGGTGCGGACACTAATGAAAAATATGAAAATGGATAAGTCTCCAGGTCCTGACAGGATATTCCCTAGGACATTGAGGGAAGTTAGTGTAGAAATAGCAGGGGCTATGACAGAAATATTTGAAATGTCATTAGAAACGGGAATAGTGCCGGAGGATTGGCGTACTGCGCATGTTGTTCCGTTGTTTAAAAAGGGTTCGAAGAGTAAACCTAGCAATTATAGACCTGTTAGTTTGACATCAGTGGTGGGCAAATTAATGGAAAGGATACTTAAAGATAATATATATAAGCATCTGGATAAGCAGGGTCTGATTAGGAACAGTCAACATGGATTTGTGCCTGGAAGGTCATGCTTGACTAATCTTCTTGAATTTTTTGAAGAGGTTACTAGGGAAATTGATGAGGGTAAAGCAGTGGATGTTGTCTATATGGACTTCAGTAAGGCCTTTGACAAGGTTCCTCATAGAAGGTTGGTTAAGAAGATTCAATTGTTGGGTATTAATGGTGGAGTAGCAAGATGGATTCAACAGTGGCTGAATGGGAGATGCCAGAGAGTAATGGTGGATGGCTGTTTGTCAGGTTGGAGGCCGGTGACTAGTGGTGTGCCTCAGGGGTCTGTGTTGGGTCCACTGTTGTTTGTCATGTACATCAATGATCTGGATGATGGTGTGGAAAATTGGATTAGTAAGTATGCAGATGATACTAAGATAGGTGGTGTTGTGGATAATGAAGTTGATTTTCAAAGTCTACAGAGAGATTTAGGCCATTTGGAAGAGTGGGCTGAAAGATGGCAGATGGAGTTTAATGCTGACAAATGTGAGGTGCTACATCTCAGCAGGACAAATCAAAACAGGACGTACACGGTAAATGGTAGCGAATTGAAGAATGCAGTTGAACAGAGGGATCTAGGAATAACTGTGCATAGTTCCCTGAAGGTGGAATCTCATGTAGATAGGGTGGTAAAGAAAGCTTTTGGTGTGCTGGCCTTTATAAATCAGAGCATTGAATATAGAAGTTGGGATGTAATGTTAAAATTGTACAAGGCATTGGTGAGGCCAATTCTGGAGTATGGAGTACAATTTTGGTCGCCTAATTAAAGGAAGGATGTCAACAAAATAGAGAGAGTACAGATGAGATTTACTAGAATGTTGCCTGGGTTTCAGCAACTAAGTTACAGAGAAAGGTTGAACAAGTTAGGTCTTTATTCTTTGGAGCGCAGAAGGTTAAGAGGGGACTTGATAGAGGTCTTTAAAATTATGAGCGGGTTAGACAGAGTGGACGTGGATAAGCTTTTCCCATTGAGAGTAGGGAAGATTCAAACAAGGGGACATGACTTGAGAATTAAGGGACAGAAGTTTAGGGGGAACATTAGGGGGTACTTCTTTACTCAGAGAGTGGTAGCTGTGTGGAATGAGCTTCCAGTGGAAGTGGTGGAGGCAGGTTCGATGTTATCCTTTAAAAATAGATTGGATGGGTATATGGACTGGAAAGGAATGGAGGGTTATGGTCTGAGTGCAGGTAGATGGGACTAGGGGGAAGTATTTATTTTTAATTAAAAAAAAATGTTCGGCACGGACTTGAAGGGCCGAGATGGCCTGTTTCCGTGCTGTTATGGTTATATGGTTATATAGTCTTTTAAATCTTTTGACATGAATGAGGTGCCCCTGTCAGAATGTATGTAACTTGGAAATCCTCAGAATGAAAACAGTTGATCTAAACATTTGATAACCACAGCAGCTGACATATTTTGACAAGGAAAAGCAAATGGAAATCTCGAATATTCATCAACTAAGATAAGTATATAAACATTTCGAGAGGAGGATGGTAAAGGCCCTTTGAAGTCATTGTGTGGTTTTCTGCTGCATCTGCTGAATGTCCTTCATTATTCACTAATATCCTCTAAGTGCAAGCCAATTGCTACAAAATCAAGACATTTTAGTAAAGATGATAGGAACTTTATCAACACAGAAGTAACTAATCTTTTACAAGAAGGTATCATAGAACCCAGCTCTTCCCCTTGGAGGGCACAAGTTGTCGTGGTTAAGGACCCCTTGGAAAGACATAGAAAGAGACTCTGCATTGATTACTCTCAGACTATAGAACTCCAGTTCACGGAGCTTGATGCATATAGAAACATAGAAACATAGAAAATAGGTGCAGGAGTAGGCCATTCGGCCCTTCGAGCCTGCACCGCCATTCAATATGATCATGGCTGATCATCCAACTCAGTATCCAGTACCTGCCTTCTCTCCATACCCCCTGATACCTTTAGCCACAAGGGCCACATCTAACTCCCTCTTAAATATAGCCAATGAACTGGCCTCAACTACCTTCTGTGGCAGAGAATTCCAGATATTCACCACTCTCTGTGTGAATTTTTTTTTTCTCATCTCGGTCCTAAAAGATTTCCCCCTTATCCTTAAACTGTGACCCCTTGTTCTGGACTTCCCTAACATCGGGAACAATCTTCCTGCATCTAGCCTGTCCAACCCCCTTAAGAATTGTGTATGTTTCTATAAGATCCCCCCTCAATCTTCTAAATTCTAGCGAGTACAAGCCAAGTCTATCCAGTCTTTCTTCATATTAAAGTCCTGAAATCCAGGAATCAGTCTGGTGAACCTTCTCTGTACTCCCTCTATGGCAAGAATGTCTTTCCTCAGATTAGGAGACCAAAACTGTACGCAATACTCCAGGTGTGGTCTCACCAAGACCCTGTACAACTGCAGTAGAACCTCCCTGCTCCTATACTCAAATCCTTTTGCTATGAATGCTAACATACCATTCACTTTCTTCACTGCCTGCTGCACCTGCATGCCTACTTTCAATGACTGGTGTACCATGACACCCAGGTCTCGTTGCATCTCCCCTTTTCCTAATCGGCCACCATTCAGATCATAGTCTACTTTCCTGTTTTTGCCACCAAAATGGATAACCTCACATTTATCCACATTATACTACATCTGCCATGTATTTGCCCACTCACCCAGCCTATCCAAGTCACCTTGCAGCCTCCTAGCATCCTCCTCACAGCTAACACTGCCACCCAGCTTCGTGTCATCCGCAAACCTGGAGATGTTGCATTCAATTCCCTCATCCAAATCATTAATATATATATTGTAAATAGCTGGGGTCCCAGCACTGAGCCTTGTGCTAGTCACTAGTCACTGCCTGCCATTCTGAAAAGGACCCGTTTACTCCTACTCTTTGCTTCCTGTCTGCCAGCCAGTTCTCTATCCACATCAATATTGAACCCCCAATACCGTGTGCTTTAAGTTTGTAAACTAATCTCTTATGTGGGACCTTGTCGAAAGCCTTCTGAAAGTCCAGATATAACACATCCACTGGTTCTCCCTTATCCACTCTACTATTTACATCCTCGAAAAATTCTATAAGATTCGTCAGACATGATTTACCTTTCATAAATCCATGCTGACTTTGTCCAATGATTTCACCACTTTCCAAATGTGCTGCTATCCCATCTTTAATAACTGACTCTAGCAGTTTCCCCACTACCGATGTTAGACTAACTGGTCTGTAATTCCCCGTTTTCTCTCTCCCTCCCTTTTTAAAGTGGGGTTACATTAGCTACCCTCCAATCCTCAGGAACTACTCCAGAATCTAAAGAGTTTTGAAAAATTATCACTAATGCATCCACTATTTCTGGGGTTACTTCCTTAAGTACTCTGGGATGCAGCCTATCTGGCCCTGGGGATTTATCGGCCTTTAATCCATTCAATTTACCTAACACCACTTCCCGGCTAACCTGGATTTCACTCAGTTCCTCCATCTCATTTGACCCCTGGTCCCCTGCTATTTCCGGCAGATTATTTGTCTTCCTCAGTGAAGACAGAACCAAAGTAGTTATTCAATTGGTCTGCCATGTCCTTGTTCCCCATGATCACTTCACTTGTTTCTGACTGCAAGGTACCCACATTTGTTTTAATTAATTAATTCATTAATATATATTGTAAATAGCTGGGGTCCCAGCACTTAGCCTTGCAGTACCCCACTAGTCACTGCCTGCCATTCTGAAAAGGCATTCTGAAAATATCCATTACCTCGTAGAGAAGAGATTATCTATACATTAGCTAAGTATAAGATATTCTCTACTTTTGACTTAAAAAGTGCTCACTACCAAATTCTTTTGAAAAAATCAGAGAAGAAATACACTGCGTTTGAAGCAAATGGGAAATTATATCACCCGGCGGGGTCACAACATCGGAAGCCTGGATCGCCTCAACGCAGAAGGAGAACAAGGAGGGAAGAGACAAGGACTTTAAGACTTTTGCCTTCCATCACAGTGAGGAGGTGCCTGGTGGACTCACTGTGATGGATGTTAAATCTGTGATCATTGTGTGTTTTGTTGTATTATTCTATGTTATGACTGCAAGGCACGAAATTTCGTTCAGGCTGAAAAGTCTGAATGACAATAAAGGATACTTTGACTTTGATATCACTACTGCAGAGTTCCTTTTGGTGTAACTAATGGCGTGGCTGTTTTTCAGAGAGAGATGGACAAACTTGTTGAACAGGAAACCTTAAAGATACTTTCCCTTATCTTAATAGAACTATTGCAGGAAAAGACCACTTCACTTTGATAACAGATCAGCATTCTGTAGCTTTTATGCTGGATAATCCAACCAAAGGCTGATTAGTATGGAAGGGGAAGAAAATGTAATAATTGTTAACATAAGTAAAAGGTAGATAAGATTGGAGATTAGAGAAGATTTAATTAGATATATAGATATGGTAATGGTGATATATAAAATCTGGCTTTGAATTGGTCCCAACTCCTTTTTGCAAGATTATTCAAGGGGACGGAGCTAAATGTAGATTAACAACTACGGAAGTCAATACATGTGTAACTACCACCATTAGGTGGATAATCGGTTACAGTGTCGTCATTTTTAGACACTGTAACCTCACTTTTTTGATTTTTTTTAAATGTCACAATAATGTACACTTTTTTGTTTCTTTGCTTAAGGACAATTTTGAGAGGGATGTAACAACTGAATTTAATATTGCAAATGCTCCCCCAACAGCCAGAGACCTAAGGTATTGGTTGCACCACATGTTTAAAAGGTATTAAATAATTTAAAATGCAAGGCGATAAACAAAAGAAATCTGGAGGAATCACATTCTGCAGTTGGAAGATTAGGGGTGCTAATGAACCAATTAAAAGGGGTAAGATTTTTGCACAATTGAAGTCACTCAATTCGGACATAATATTTCTACAAGAAACTCACTTGAAACTGCAAGCTCAAGCTAGATTGAAGACAAATTGGATAGGCCAAACATACCAATCTTCATATATTTCCAAATCCAGAGGCACAGCAATTATTATTCGAAAAGGTATACCATTTAAATCAAAGAATATCATAATAGATGAGGAAGGGAGATACCTTATAGTTACTGGAGAGATTCATGCTACTCCAATTACCTTGGTAAATATTTATGCGCCTAATTTTGATAATCCCCAATTTTTTAATAAAATCCTGAATATAATTACAGAGTTCAATTATCAAAATGTGATAATTGGGGGAGATTTTAATTGTGTTTTAGATCCATACTTGGATAAATCTTCACAACAGAGCAGGGGCAACACAAAATCTAAAACCAGTGAAATCTTAAATACTTACATAAAAAATACAAATATAACAGATGTCTGGAGGATCGCTAACCCTGTCGGAAGGGAATACTCGTTTTATTCAATGGTACACAAAACTTCTTCACGTATCGACTATTTTTTAGTGGATACAAAACTAATTCCCTTTACACTGAACCCAAAATATCACAATTGTATAATATCCGATGCATCTTATCGGGACACATCACAGCACAGTTTAGGAACAGCTCCATCTAAGACCCACAATAAATCGCAGAGTTGTGGACGCAGCCCAGACCATCATGCATGCCAACCTCCCTTCCATTGACTCCATCTACACCTCACGCTGCCTCGGCAAGGCCAGCAGCGTAATCAAGGACCAGTCTCACCCCGGTCACTCCCTCTTCTCCCCTCTCCAATCAGATTCAGGGACAGTTTCTTCCCTGCAGTGATACAGCATGGAAACAGGTCCTTCAGCCCAACTTGCCCACATCGGCCACCATGTCACATCTACACTAGTCCCACCTGCCTGCGTTTGGTCCATATCCCTCCAAACCTGCCCTATCCACGTACCTGTCCAAATGTCTCTTAAAAGTTGCGATAGTGAACTACATCCTCCGGCACCTCGTTCCATGCACCCAGCACCCTCTGTATGGAAAAGCAACCCCTCAGGTTCCTAATAAATCTTTCATCTTTCCCCTCTTCTCTCACCTTAAACGTGTGCCCTCTGTTTCTCAATTCCACTACTCTGGGCAAGAGACTCTGGTCGTCTACCCAATCTATTCCCCTCATGATTGTGTACACCTCCATAAGTTCACCCTTCATTCTCCTGCGCTCCAAGGAATAGAGTCCCAGCCTGCCCCAACCTCTCCCTGTAGCTCAGACCCCTCGAGTCCTGACAACTCTCTCCCCCTTCTTTCTCTCACCCCTCTCTGTCTCTCCCCTTCTCACTTTGCCCTCTCTCCCCCCTATTTTTCATCTCTCTCTACCTCTCTCCCCACTCTCATCTCTCTCTCCCCTCTCCTTTCTCTCTCTCCCCCTCTCTGTCACTCTCCCCTCCTCACTCTCTCTCTACCTCTCTCTGCCCCTCTCAAATCTTGCTCCCTCCTCTCTCCCTTTATCACTCTGCCCCTCTCTCCCCCTCTCTCACCATCCTTTCTCTCCTGTTTCCCCCCTCTCTCTCTCCCCCCCTCTCCCTTTCTCTCTCTCTCTCTCCCCTCTTTCTCTATCTCTCCCCCTCTCTAGCTGGGAATAAAATGGAGGATGTATCTCAGAGACAAGTTGATTCCCTGGACGCCAAATGATTTTGTGATCAGATCAGGATGCGTTTATTCGAGATCAGCTCGAAAGAAAATCAAAATGTAGAGGGAGCGATAAGCCAGCCCTGCTCCCTCTCCCCTCCCTCCTCCCCTCCCCTCGCCCCTCCTCTCCCATCTCCTACCCTTCACCCCTCCCCTCCTCCCATCCCCTCTCCTCTCAAATTCAGCACAAAAGATCATTGTGATATGGTTTTGAGAGATTTTCTCCTCTCCTTCCCTCCCCCTCCCTTCCCTCATCTCTCCCCCTCTCCCATCGTTTCCTCTCCACCCCTCTCCCCTCCTCATCTACTTCCCACATCTCCTGTCCTCCCCTCCCCTTTCATTTCTCCCCTCTCCTCTATGCTCTCCTCCCCTCACCTCTCCTCTACTCACTCATCCCCCTCCGCCCCTCACTTCTCCTCCTATCCCCACTCCGTTCTCTTCCCCATCTCCCACACTCCCCCTACCCTCAAATCCAGCTCCAAAGATAATTGTAATAAGGTGGTGGTGACATTTTCTCCTCTCCTCTCCACCCCCTCCCTTCTCCGCTCCCCTCTTCTCTTCCCTCCCCTCTCCCCTCCTCTCATCTTCTCTTCTTCTGCCCTTTACTCCTCCCCTGCCCTCTCTTCTCCCCTCCAGACCTGTAATCTCGTCTACTCTCCTCTCCTCCCCACTCATCTCCTCTCCACTCCCCTCATCCTATCCTCCTCCCCTCTCCTATCCTCTCCTCCTCTCCCCTACCCACTTCTATCCCTACCCTCCTCCCCTCCCCAAACCTACTCTCTTCCCCTTATCCCCTCTACTATCCTCTCCCCTCTTCCTACCTCTCGTCTCTTCTCCTCCCCTCTCCTCTGCTCACTCTCTCTTCCCCTCACTACACACATCTCCGCTGTCCTCTCCTCCTCTCAAATCCAGCACTTAAGATAATTGTAGTAAGGTGGAGGTGAGAAATTCTCGTCTCCTCCCCTCACCCCACCCTCCCTTCTCCTCTCCTCTCCCTCTCCTCCCCTCTCCCTCTCTTTCCCCCTCCCCCACCCCTCCTCCCCTCTTCTGCCATCTTCTCCCCTATCCATCCTCTCCTCCCCTCTCCTATCCCATCCTCCTTTCATCTCCACCTGTCTTCTCCACTCCTCTCTCCGACGAATCAATTAATCAATCAGATTTATTCATCACATACACAATAAAGTGCAGTGAAATGAATTTGCCAGCAGCGGTACAATAAAAAAGAACACACAATACACAATAAAATGTAACACAAACATCCACCACAGCATTCTTCACTGTGGTGGAAGGCACAAAGTACAGTTAGTCCTCCTCCATTGTCCCCCGTGGTCGGGAACATGAACCTCCACAGTCACCGCTGCGGATGTACAGGCCCTCTCTTCAGGAAGGTAAGTCCCGAATCGGTGCTTCCCTGGTTCTGGTTGATTACTGCGCAAACACCTCATCGGAGACCGCGGCTTCAAGATGATGTCGGCCGCAGGCTGGCGGTCGGAGCTCTTCTCCAGGGATCCCCGGCGATGGATCCCTTTCCGGATGGTAAGTCCACGCCGCGCCTGCGGCTAAAAATCCACAGACCGAGGCTTCACGATGTGGTCGGAGCTCTTCTTCTCCAGGGCTGGTGGTCGGAGCTCTTCTTCTCCAGGGATCCCCTATGAGGGATCACAGGCTAGAAGCTTCAGGCTGAACAGTCGATCGGTAAGCGATCGGAAAAAGTCCATGCTGCGCCCGCTGCTGAAGCTCCGGGCCCGACTCTGGGAAAGGCCGCACCAATCCTTAGTGTTAGGGCGCGAGGGAGGCAACATGGAAAAAGCCACCTCTCCGAGGAGAAGGCGACCGAAAGCGGTTTCCCCCTTACCCCCCATCACCACCCCCCACACAAGAGACACTAAAACAAGCATTTGGACATACTAAATGTAAAAGATCTATAACGAGGCATCGTTACTTTACTATCTTTATTCATATTGGAGCATTACACATTGCACTAGCTGTACGTGGTCTGTCACAGGAACTAGAGAGTGATCTGTGGGTGGGGAGGTTGTAGATATACTTGTGATATGGGGAGTGGTTAGTAGGTATGAGGTCACTATGTTAAAGGCACATGCATATCTCATCTACATCTTTCCTCTTCGAAACGACAGGCAAATACAATGGTGACATGGCGACCACGGCTCATGCGCTAGGATAGTTAAACAAAATCGCCATAGCGGTCAGGCGGTTTGACAAGACGTCCCGCCCGGGTTCGCGTCTCGCCATCCACCCTCCCTGCAGGAGGAAGAGGCACCGGCGGGGACAGACGAACCTGAAAGGGGGAAACGGGAGGAGACGGAGGAGACCGCGGCACCGAACCCGGAGGTGATGCGAGATCAGGACCGGGAAGAGCGCGGGCAGGCGAGCGAGGACTAGTCGGAGCGGGGTGGAACGGAAGGGGCTGAGGAGGAGCAGAACGTTGCATGTCAGGAAGGACGGGCAGAGCAACGCCCTGACGCGAAACAGGCAGTGGGGGAGCAAAGGGATCCATGGCAGGAGGACGCGGCTCGTTGACGAGCCGAAGGTGCTGGCGGGACCGTCGGTAAATGGCTCCAGCGTGGTCGACGAGATAGGACCTGGGCGACCCCGCAGAGCCGACGACGGTAGCGAGCTTGGAGTGACCGGGAGCGGTCTGCATACGGACAACTTGACCGGGGAAGAGGCGCGGCAGCGGGTGGCAGGACCTGCCATGGGAACGCTTTTGGACGTCGTGCCTGAAGGCAATGCGTTTCTGAACCGCCGCAGGTGGGAGGATGGAGGGTATGAGGGAGCGCTGGGCCACAGGGAGTGGGAGTCTGGTAGCGCGAGACATGAGCCGCTGAGCAGGTGAACCCATGGCAGAGTCGCGGGAAATGTTCCGAAGGTTGAGGAGGGCCAGATGGAAGTCGGAGTTAATGCCACCACACTGTTCCAACAGGTGCTTCGCGCTGCGGACTGCGCGCTCGGCCAAACCGTTGCTTTGCGGGTACTCCGGGCTGCTGGTGAAATGGCGGAAGTTCCATCTGGAAGCGAACGCTTTAAACTCAGAGCTCGTGAACTGGCTGCCATTGTCCGATTGCAGGCTTGCCGGGGGGCCAAAAGTGCCAAAATGAGGGTACAACCTATCGATGACGGCCGAAGAGGTTATGGAATGCAGCCGGTCGACCACAAACCAGCTGGAGTAGGAATCAACGAGAACCAGGAAGTGTTTGCCCCGCCACTCGAAAATGTCGGCGGCAAGCGCCATCCAGGGCAGTTCGGGCGCGGGCTGCTGCAGAAGCGGCTGACGCTGCTGCAGGTGGAACACGAGGAGACCCTCTCCCGGATGTATTTGGCCATATCCGGCCAGTAGAACTGGCTCCTGGCGAGAGACACGGTGGCTTCGGCCCCAGGATGACCGCGGTGAGCGACTTGAAAATAGTGGTCGTGCAGCGCCGCGGGCACGACCACCTTGTGACCCTTCACCACCACGCCGTCGTGCAGTACGAGCTCATCACGGACCAGGAAGTAGGGCACGGCACCAGCCGGCAGTGCCGAACGACGGTCAGGCCAGCCCTGCCGGATGACGGCAGACAGCTGTTGCAGGGCAGGGTCATTGGTAGTGTGTTCAACCAGGGACTTCATCTGCTGTGAGGGGACGATGTTCAATTGTAGCACCAATAGCTCAGACATTTCATATTGGTGGCGAGCGGTGGACGTCAGCGGGGCGCGAGACAACGTGTCGGCCACGAACATGTCCTTGCCCTTACGATAAACCACCGTGAACGTGAAGCGCTGGAGCTGCAGCATCATGCGCTGCAGGCGTGATGAGGCCACATGGATCGACTTGTTGAGGATGGTGACAAGTGGCTGGTGGTCAGTTTCAACGGTGAAAGTGTTGCCCACGATGTAGTCCCGGAATTTGGAGCAGGCAAACACCACGGCCAGTAGCTCCTTCTCGATCTGCGCGTAGTGCTGTTCGGTGGCGGTCATGGTGCGGGACGCGAAGGAGACAGGCAGCTGCAGGCCGTCATGGACCTGGAGACAGGCGGCACCGAGTCCGAACTGAGAGGCGTCGCAGGTGAGAACAATGGGACGCTGCAGGTCAAAGAACTTGAGCGTGGGGGTGCTGATCAGCTTAGACTTAAGAATGTCGAATGCCTTCTGATGGTTGGGTAACCAAAGCCAGGACGTGTCCTTTTTTATCAGATCCCTCAGGGGAGCGCTGAGCTCGCTGAGGTCGGGGATGAACTTCCCCAGGTAGTTTACCAAGCCTAGGAAGCGTTGCAGGCCTGCCACATTGGTAGGAGGGGGCATCCCTGAAATGGCAGCCGTTTTCTGCGGGTCTGGCTTTAACCCCTCAGCGGTGAATACATGTCCAACATAGGTGACCTCCGGGACGCAGAATCGGCACTTCTTGGGGTTCAGTTTCAAGTTGATTTGCCGGGCCCGGTCCAGGACCTGGCGGAGGTTGACATCGTGTTCGGCAACGTCCTTACCGTAAACGAGGATGTCGTCAACAATTATGGCGCATGGTAGACCTAAAAACAACTGCTCCATTGTCCGCTGAAATACCTCGCTGGCAGAGTTGATTCCGAATGGCATTCGGAGGAACCGAAACCTTCCGTAGGGGGTGGCGAAAGTTGTCAAAATGGACGACCGCTCGTCCAGTGGTATCTGCCAGAAGGAGCTTTTGGCATCGAGGACAGAAAAAAACGTTGCTGGACCAACCTGTGCAGCGACTTCTTCCACCGTTCTCATAGGGTAGTGAGGGCGTCTAATGGCCAGGTTGAGGTCTTTGGGGTTGATGCAGATGCGTATCTCGCTCATGTCCTTTTTAGCAGCAACAACCATGGAAGAGACCCAGCTGGTGGGCTCGACGACCGCCTTTAGGATGCCCATTTGTACCATACTGTGTAGTGTCGCCTCCACTCTGTCCCTCATGGCGAAGGAGACACGGTGAGGAGCATGGACCACAGGAACGATCTTACGGTCCACTACAATCTTGTAGCTGCAGGGTAGTTTGCCTAGCTTATCATCAAAGCGGTCGGGATAATCGGCCAGCGGGTCCATAAGAGTCTGCACCTGGTGGATGTCACGGTGGAAGTACACCAGTCCCATTTCCTGGCATGCCCGGATCCCCGGCAGGGGAATGCATTTTCGATCGAGGAGATAGAAGGTGAGGGGCCGAGAGGTCTCTAGTATCTTACAGCGTAGCGTGGCCTTGCCCACAGGAGTAAGAATCTCCCCACCGTAGGCATGCAAGGTTGAGCTCTGGGAAAATATCTGCTCATTAGTTCTTATCTGGTTGAAAAGGGATGTTGACATTACGTTGGTCACAGCCCCCGTGTCAATCTTAGCAGTGAAGGTCGAGTTGTTCACAGTGACTAGCACAGAAGGGTCCGTTATCATAGCAGGTGCGTCCAACACGGTAAACAAGTTGGTCTCCCCCTGAGAGGAGTCAGATGCAGAAACAGACTGTTCATCGAAATAACACTGGGAGCTGAGCGCACTGTCAGCTTGTAGGTTGTTTAAATTTCCCCTTCGAGCAGCGACAGGCTTCCCACGGGAACGACAAGCCGCAGCAAAATGGTTCAATTTTTTGCAGACATTACACGTTTTACCCAAGGCAGGGCACACATTGTATTGATGAGTCGTGAAGTTGCAATTAGGGCACCTTTGCCGGGTACCTCCCCCTGTAGCAGCACCGAACCCCGGGGCGCGTCCCCCTCGAGCAGCGAGCGACCCCGGGGGTCGCGACTGGGGTGTGTTTATGAGATGACTGGGAGTGCTGGCAAAGTTGATCGCCTGTTCAGCCGGCGCCGCCGCCGAGGAAACAGCTTCAGCTAAGCGAGTAGCGTGCATAGCATCGGTTAAAGTCAGATCCGGCTTGCGCAGAAGTTCGGCCCTGAGCTTCTCATCACGGAGACCGTAAACCAGAAGGTCCCTGAGAATCTCATCGGGGTTCCACGCGTGGAGGCGGCAGCGCCTGCCGAGGTGCTGCAGCGCAATGACATAGTTCTCAGCAGATTCCCCAGGGAGCTGACGCCGCGCGAACAGTTTAAAACGTTCTAAGATGCAATTTGTCGGAATATCACAAATAGCATCAAACTTAGCCACCAGACATACCGGGTCCCGAGCTGATTCGCCATCAGCGTAGACGAAGAAGTCAGAGCGAGTCAGTGCCTCGGGACCAGCCAAGTTGAGAAGCAGAGAGGCTTTGAGATCGGCGGTGGCGGCAGGATGAGCGATCGTGAAATAGTGTTCAAAGTCACGTTTGAATACGTCCCATCGAAGGGCGATGTCTAAATCGAAAACGAGCACATCGGGCTTACGGGCAGAAGAGGCCATGACAAAGAAATAGGAGGGCGGGGAAACAAAAAACTGGGACAAAATTAAATGATAAACCGATAAACAGGAGGCGCAAGGTAAGTTATTCGACACCATGTAAAAGATCTATAACGAGGCATCGTTACTTTACTATCTTTATTCATACTGGAGCATTACACATTGCACTAGCTGTACGTGGTCTGTCACAGGAACTAGAGAGCGATCTGTGGGTGGGGAGGTTGTAGATATACTTGTGATATGGGGAGTGGTTAGTAGGTATGAGGTCACTATGTTAAAGGCACATGCATATCTCATTTACACTAAAAAAACAAAAAAAGTAGAAATGACTAAAGGGCCTGTCCCACATACGTGTCCTTGGCACGCAAATTACGCGACCTCGTGGTCACGTTGAGCCGCGACGGTCCCGCGCGACTTCATTCGACCGCACAGCTGTCAGGAGCGCGTGACGTCATTTGAAGATGGACGCAAAATGCCGGAGTAACTCAGCGGGACCGGCAGCATCTCTGGAGAGAAGGAATGGGTGACGTTTCGTGTCGAGACTCTTCTTCAGTCTGAAAGAAGGGTCTTGACCCGAAACTTCACCCTTTCCTTCTCTCCAGAGATGCTGCCGGTCCCGTTGAGTTACTCCAGCATTTTGTGTCTATCTTCAATTTTCTAGGCCCCGCTCTGGGAGTAGAAGTGGGGGCGGATCCGGTCCGCAATGACCGTGAGCCCCAGGCCGAGCTCGCCGATCGTTTGTCTGCTTCTGCTGCTGTTGGAGGTGAGACGTTGCGTCGCGCCAGGGTCTTGGGCCTGTCCCACTTTGGCCATCAGTTCCGTGACAGGCCGTTGGCGTGCGAAGATTTCGCTCGCTACAAAAATTTCGGAGCCCCGCGCGATACCGCACACAACTCCATACCCCCCCCCCCTCCTCCTTCCTCCTCTCCTCCTTCTCCCTCTCTCTCCCCTCAAATCCAGCACCAAAGATAAATGGACTAGGTAAGAGTCTGTCTCCCCTCTCCTCTCCACCCTTGCCCTCCCCTCTTCTCCTCTCTGCTCCCCTCCACCTCCCGCTCCCCTCCATATCCCTTTCCTCTCCTCCTCACCCCTGTTCTATCCACTCCTCCTCTCCTCTCCTCTTCTCCTTTCTATTCTGCTCTCCTCCCCTCTCATCTCGCCCCTCCCCTGTTCTCTTCTCTCCTCTACTAAACTCCTCCACTCCTCGCCTCTTCTCTCCCCTCCTCTCCTCCCTTGTACTCTCCTCTCCTCTCCACCCCTCTTCTCTCTTCGCTTCACTCAAATCCAGCACCAAAGATAATTGTAATATAGTGGAGCTGAGATATTG
>JAXLNO010002441.1:0-88338 GCA_038087875.1 Malacoraja senta
CGATGGGATAGTCCCAGCCTCAACTACCTCCTCTGTATTATATGATAAACCGATGGCAAGAATATTAACTAATAATATGTTATCTCAAAAATTTCAATTATCAAGGGCAATAAGCAGGGATGTGCGTTATCACCCCTGCTATTTGCCCTTATGATAGAGCCTTTGGCTGAAAGTATAAGAATTCATCCGAATATTCAGGGCTACAATACTAGGGACTCAAATAATAAAATTTCATTATATGCAGACGATATACTTTTATATATTACAAATGCACAAACGAGCATACCAAATTTATTAAATTTAATAGAGGAATTCGGGTCCTTTTCTGGATATAGAATAAACTGGAATAAAAGTGAAATCATGACGTTAAAACCTCAAGAATCTACACATTTACAGAAGTTCCCCTTTAAAATTGCAACAGAAAAATTTAAGTATTTGGGTATTCAAATTACTAGAAAATATAAAGCTTTATTCAACGCTAATTTTATACCTTTATTAAATAAACTCAATATGTTGATTACATTTTGGAAAACACTTCCTTTATTAATAGGTAGAATAAATGCTATAAATATGATCTTTCTACCACAATTATTATACCTATTTCAGTCTATACCATTATATATACCAAATAGTTTAAAAAAAAATTATACTCTAATATTACTAATTTTATTTGGGATTATAGATCACATAGAATTTAAAAAAAAACACTTATGTAAACCAAAAGATGTCGGGGGATTTTCACTCCCGAATTTTTTGTATTATTATTGGGCAATACATATTAAGAATATAATTTATTGGTTGGACAGTTCTACCCAACAGACAGAATGGAAAAGAATGGAGAAACAGGATTGCTTTCATTGTAATAAAGGAACGATCCTCTTCTCCCCGAAAAAACTGAGCAACACAATATATAAAAAGAACCCAATTATACACGATACAATAAGAATTTGGAAACAAATAAAATTATCCTTAAAATTAAGAAATTTATCATTGTTAATGCAAATAGCGAATAATCCTTTATTTAAACCATTTCTTATTGATAAAACATATAACCAATGGGGAAAGTTTAGGAATTAAAAGGATCGGGGATATGTATGAAATGGGAAATCTATTATCATTCTAACAATTACAATTAAAATTTAAATTGAAAAAGAACCAATATTTAAAAATATCTTCAGATTTGCGATTTCATGAAGAAATACATACAAGGATATCAAAAAATAACTTCTGACTTATTGGAAGAAGCAATGAATATTAAAGCTGACTCACAAGAATTAATATCATATTTATATAATAGTATTTCAAATATAGATTTACCATCGACAGAGGTACTTAGAGAAGTGTGGGAACGGGAATTAATGATACAAATTACGAAGGTTACATGGGAAAAGTATTTGATATATATACACAAATGTTCGATTAATGCAAGACATAATCTAATTCAATTTAAAATTTTACATAGATTATATTATTCAAAAACTAGATTGAATAAATTCTATCCAAATATATCCCCCATTTGTGATAAATGTCTATCCCAAAACACAACTATAACACACTCTTTTGTTTCCTGCATAAAACTTCATAGATTTTGGAGTGATATTTTTGAAATATTTACAAAATTATTCAAGATAAGAATGGAACCTAATACTGAAATGATTATATTTGGAGTAATGGAAGGTGGGAACAAATTGAACCCATCTCAAAATTTATTTTTAAATTATGGTTTAATAATAGCAAAAAAAACGAATACTTAAATTTTGGAAAAATACACCAATACCAACGCTTAAAATGTGGATGGCAAGCATGTTGGACACCGCGCATCTTGAGGAAATGCGATTCCTCCTAATAGATAAATCAGACCAATTCTTAACGAGTTGGTCTCCATTTGTCGTCTTTTTGGAATCATATGGTGCAACATAATTGTAGAAACTAACTGTTTCAGGACTGGGTGGGGATGGCCAAGATTATAAATAATGATCTCCTTACTTCTTTTTTTATTTTTTACTCTCTTTTCCCTATTTTCTTTTCTTCAACTTTCTTCTTTCATTCTTTTTTTTCTTCTTTTTCACACACTATATATCTCACGTTTTTCTATCCTTTATTATCTAATTTCTTGTTCTTAATCTTCTTTATAACCATATAACCATATAACCATAACAGCACGGAAACAGGCCATCTCGGCCCTTCAAGTCCGTGCCGAACATTATTATTATTATTTTTTTTTTTAAATTAAAAATAAATACTTCCCCCTAGTCCCATCTACCTGCACTCAGACCATAACCCTCCATTCCTTTCCCGTCCATATACCCATCCAATCTATTTTTAAAGGATAACATCAAACCTGCCTCCACCACTTCCACTGGAAGCTCATTCCACACAGCTACCACTCTCTGAGTAAAGAAGTTCCCCCTAATGTTCCCCCTAAACTTCTGTCCCTTAATTCTCAAGTCATGTCCCCTTGTTTGAATCTTCCCTACTCTCAATGGGAAAAGCTTATCCACGTCCACTCTGTCTAACCCGCTCATAATTTTAAAGACCTCTATCAAGTCCCCTCTTAACCTTCTGCGCTCCAAAGAATAAAGACCTAACTTGTTCAACCTTTCTCTGTAACTTAGTTGCTGAAACCCAGGCAACATTCTAGTAAATCTCCTCTGTACTCTCTCTATTTTGTTGACATCCTTCCTATAATTAGGGCGACCAAAATTGTACTCCATACTCCAGAATTGGCCTCACCAATGCCTTGTACAATTTTAACATTACATCCCAACTTCTATATTCAATGCTCTGATTTATAAAGGCCAGCACACCAAAAGCTTTCTTTACCACCCTATCTACATGAGATTCCACCTTCAGGGAACTATGCACAGTTATTCCTAGATCCCTCTGTTCAACTGCATTCCTCAATTCGCTACCATTTACCATGTACGTCCTATTTTGATTTGTCCTGCCGAGATGTAGCACCTCACATTTGTCAGCATTAAACTCCATCTGCCATCTTTCAGCCCACTCTTCCAAATGGCCTAAATCTCTCTGTAGACTTTGAAAATCTACTTCATTATCCACAACACCACCCATCTTAGTATCATCTGCATATTTACTAATCCAATTTTCCACACCTTCATCCAGATCATTGATGTACATGACAAACATGTACATTATAATAAAAAATAAGAAGCTGTACATAAAGTGTATTATGTCAATATATATTAGGCACTTTGGGTGCCAAATGATTGTACTTACTTCTAATAAAATAAAAAAAATTAAAATTAAAATTAAAAAAAACTACCTCCTCTGGCAGCTCGTTCCATACACCCACCACCCTCTGTGTGGAAAAGTTACCCCTCAGATTCCAATTAAATATTTTCCCCTTCACCTTCAACCTATGTCCTCTGGTCCTCGATTCCCCTACTCTGGGCAAGAGACTCTGTGCATCTACCCGATCTATTCCTCTCATGATTTTGTACACCTCTACAACCTCACCCCTCATCCTCCTGCGCTCCAAGGAATAGAGACCCAGCTACTGTTTTTTCTGGAGCTTTAGAGACTGGGGGGAAATGTATCAGAAGTATAGAAGATTAGGAGAGGGATAGATAGGCTA
Organism: Malacoraja senta; assembly: GCA_038087875.1. Classification (NCBI taxonomy): domain Eukaryota; kingdom Metazoa; phylum Chordata; class Chondrichthyes; order Rajiformes; family Rajidae; genus Malacoraja; species Malacoraja senta. The sequence continues at coordinate 3,599 of JAXLNO010002441.1, forward strand.
GACAGTCAGAATCCCAGGGTGGAAATGTCAAAGCATGCATAAGTAGATGGTCAGAGGGACAAAGATTAAAGAAACCACGTCAGCACAGACATTGTGGGCTGAAGGGCCTGCTCCTGTGCTGTTCCATTCACCAGAATATAACACATGTCAATCTTTTGCAGCTTAACAACTATCTGTATATATGTATTTGCCTATGTACATACACCAATATATCCTCATTTGTATATATTGTCTTAATCAGCACCTTACTACTTTGCACCCTGGTTAGATGCAAAACTGCATTTCGTTGTACTGTGCTTGTATTATGTGCAATGACAACAAAGTTGAATCTAATCTCATCTAATTACGCATTATTCCTTCTGCTGTTGTACAGGGCCCTAGTGAGACCACACCTGGAGTATTGTGTGCAGTTTTGGTCCCCTAATTTGAGGAAGGACATTCTTGCTATTGAGGGAGTGCAGCGTAGGTTCACAAGGTTAATTCCCGGGATGGCGGGACTGTCATATGCTGAGAGAATGGAGCGGCTGGGCTTGTACACTCTGGAGTTTAGAAGGATGAGAGGGGATCTCATTGAAACATATAAGATTATTAAGGGCTTGGACACGCTGGAGGCAGGAAACATGTTCCCGATGTTGGGGGAGTCCAGAACCAGGGGCCACAGTTTAAGAATAAGGGGCAAGCCATTTAGAACGGAGACGAGGAAACACTTTTTCACACAGAGAGTGGTGAGTCTGTGGAATTCTCTGCCTCAGAGGGCGGTGGAGGCCGGTTCTCTGGATACTTTCAAGAGAGAGCTAGATAGGGCTCTTAAAGATAGCGGAGTCGGGGGATATGGGGAGAAGGCAGGAACGGGGTACTGATTGGGGATGATCAGCCATGATCACATTGAATGGCGGTGCTGGCTCGAAGGGCCGAATGGCCTACTCCTGCACCTATTGTCTATTGTCTATGTTTAGATTAGTTTAGTTTAGAGATACAGCGTGGAAACAGGCCCTTCGGCCCACCGAGTCCGTGCCGACCAACGATCCCCGCACACCAACACTATCCTCCACACACACTAGGGAACAATTTACAATTCGCAGAAGCCAATTAACTTACAAACCTGCACGTCTTTGGAGTGTGGGAGGAAACCGGAGCACCCGGAGAAAACCCACGCAGGTCACGGGGAGAATGTACAAACCCCGTACAGACAGCACCCGTAGTCGTGATGGAACCCGGGTCTCTGGCGCTGTGAGGCAGCAACTCTACCGCTGCGTCACCATGCCAGCCTCTGTTGTACTGTTCTACGTTCTATAGTGTCTTGTTTAAGCTGTGGGCCAGTTGAAGGAGATAGTATTCACCAAGCATTGCATACAGGGGCAGTGAGAATGAAGAAAGCAAATGGTATGCTGGTCTTTACTGGATTTGAGTATATAACATTAAAACCATCTTGATCCAATTACACAGGGATCGGCTTGCAGTGCATCTGGATTACAGCTCACAGGCCTGGTATCCCAACCTAAGGGGCATGGCGGCAGCAATAGAGGGAGTACAGCCCCGGGGTCAGCACATTGGTCTCTGCGCTGACGGCTTTATCCGACGCCTCAGGGTGTAGACCTCTGTGTTCAGAAGAATGAGAGATGATCTCATCAGATCAGGCACAAAAAACTGGAGTAACTCAGCGGGTCAGGCAGCATTCTGTGGAGAACATGGATAGGTGACGTTTCACAGAGTTCTGGAGTAACTCAGCGGGTCAGGCAGCATCTGTGGAGCGAAGGAAATGGGCAACCTTTCGGGCCGAAACCCTGAAGGAAATAGGCAACGTTTCGGGCCGAAACCCGGAAGGGTTTCGGGCCGAAACGTTGCCTATTTCCTTCGCTCCATAGATGCTGCCGGAACATGGATAGGTGACGTTTCACAGAGTGCTGGAGTAACTCAGCGGGTCAGGCAGCATCTGTGGGGAACATGGATAGGTGACGTTTCACAGAGTGCTGGAGTAACTCAGCGGGTCAGGCAGCATCTGTGGGGAACATGGATAGGTGACGTTTCACAGTCGTCAGTTCCATAGACATAGTCCAATGCCCGTAACAGGGTCGAGGTAAATCTGACAGTATCCTAGCTTAGAGTCACAGAGTGATACAGCGTGGAAACAGGCCCTTTGATCCAACTTGCCCACACCGACCAACATGTCCCAGCTACACTAGTCCCACTTGCGTTTGGCTCTTATCCCTCTAAATCCGTCCTATCCGTGTACCTGTCTAAGTGCTTCTTAAACGTTGCGATAGTCCCTGCCTCAACTATCTCCTCTGGCAGCTCGTTCCATACGCCCACAATCCTTTGTGTAGAAAGGTCACCCCTCAGATTCCTATTAAATCTTTTCCCCTTCACCTTAAACCTATGTCCTCTGGTCCTCGATTCCCCTACTCTGGGCAAGAGACTCTGTGCGTCTACCCGATCTAAGATGTTTCACGTTAAACCAGGGGTGAGCTGAGTCTAGGACAGATACCGGCACAGTGGTGCAGCGGTAGAGTTGCTGCCTGACAGTGACACAGACCCAGGTTTGATCCTGACCACGGGTGCTGTCTTTACGGAGTTTGTTTGTTCTCCCTGTGGCCTGCGTGGGTTTTCTCCGGGTGCCCTGGTTTCTCCCACACTCCAAAGATGTACAGGTTTGTACCTTCTGCCGGACGGGAGCGGGGACGAGAAGGAATGACCGGGGTGGGACAAGTCTTTGATGATGTCGGCTGCTTTCCCGAGGCAGCGTGAAGTGTAGATGGAGTCAATGGTGGGGAGTGTGGTGTGTGTGTGATGGACTGGGCTACAACTACAATGGTGGGGAGTGTGGTCTGTGTGATGGACTGGGCCACATCTACAATGGTGTGGAGTGTGGTCTGTGTGATGGACTGGGGTACATCCACAACACTTGGGCAGAGCTGTTCCCAAACATACAGCCGGACAGAATGCTATCTATGCTGGAGTAACTCAGCGGGACAGGCAGCATCTCTGGAGAGAAGGAATGGGTGACGTTTCCTTGAACATCGTCTGCTTTGATCTATTATTTTCACACCCTATCCTTCCATATCTCTGGACTCACTATCCCCTCTCTCAGTCTGGGGTAGCGTCTCGACACAAAACCTCTACCCAGAGGTGCTGCCTGTCCCGCTGAGTTACTCCAGCAACTGTTTACCATATATATTAATGATTTGGAAGAGGGAATTAGGAGCAACACTAGCAAGTTTGCAGATGACACAAAGCTGGGTGGCAGTGTGAACTGTGAAGAGGATGTTAGGAGGTTGCAGGGTGACCTGGACAGGTTGAGTGAGTGGGCAGATGTGTGGCAGATGCAGTATAATATAGATAAATGTGAGGTTATCCAATTTGGCGGCAAAAACAAGGGGGCAGTTTATTATCTCAATGGGGTTAGGTTAGGTAAGGGGGAGGTGCAGCGAGACCTTGTACACCAGTCACTGAAAGTTGGCGTGCAGGTACAGCAGGCAGTGAAGAAAGCTAATGGAATGTTGGCCTTCATAACAAGAGGATTTCAGTATAGGAGTAAAGAGGTTCTTCTGCAGTTGTATAGGGCTCTGGTAAGACCACATCTGGAGTATTGTGTACAGTTTTGGTCTCCTAATTTGAGGAAGGACATCCTTGTGATTGAGGCAGTGCAGCGTAGGTTCACGAGATTGATCCCTGGGATGGCGGGACTGTCATATGAGGAAAGATTGAAAAGACTAGGCTTGTATTCACTGGAGTTTAGAAGGATGAGGGGCATCTTATAGAAACATATAAAATGATAAAAGGACTGGACAAGCTAGATGCAGGAAAAATGTTCCCAATGTGGGGCGAGTCCAGAACCAGGGGCCACAGTCTTAGAATAAAGGGGAGGTCATTTAAGACTGAGGTGAGAAAAAACTTTTTCACCCAGAGAGTTGTGAATTTATGGAATTCCCTGCCACAGAGGGCAGTGGAGGCCAAGTCACTGGATGGATTTAAGAGAGAGTTAGATAGAGCTCTAGGGGCTAGTGGAGTCAAGGGATATGGGGAGAAGGCAGGCACGGGTTATTGATAGGGGACGATCAGCCATGATCACAATGAATGGCGGTGCTGGCTCGAAGGGCCGAATGACCTCCTCCTGCACCTATTTTCTATGTTTCTATGTTTTGTGTCTATCTTCGATGTAACCCAGCATCTGCAGTTCCTTCCTACACAGTAAGCTTTCTGTGTTGCATCTCCAGACGTTGGAAATTTGATCGGAAAGGTTGAGAAGGAGATGGGCCCAATGCTGGCAAAAGAGTCAGTGTCATTGAGTGACACAGTGTGGAAACAGGCCCTTCGGCCCAACTTGCCACACCGGCCAACCTGTCCCAGCTACACTAGTCCCACTGCCCACGTTTGGCCCATAATCCCTCCAAACCTGTCCTATCCATGTACCTGTCTAACTGTTTCTTAAACGTTGGGATAGTCCCAGCCTCAACTACCTCCTCTGGCAGCTTGTTCCATACACCCACCACCCTCTGTGTGAAAAAGTTACCCCTCAGATTCCTATTAAATCTTTTCCCCTTCACCTTAAACCTATGTCCACTGGTCCTCGATTCCCCTACTCTGGGCAAGAGATTCTGTGCGTCTACCCGATCTATTCCTCTCATGATTTTGTATTTAGATGTGATACCTTGGTTGGCATGGGTGAGTTGGCCGAAGAGCCATTTTATAAACAATAGGTGCGGGAGTCAGGCCATTCGGCCCTTCGAGCCAGCACCGCCATTCAATGTGATCATGGCTGATCATCCCCAATCAGTACCCCGTTCCTGCCTTCTCCCCATATCCCTTGACTCCGCTATCTTTAAGAGCCCTATATAGCTCTCTCTTGAGAGAGCACATTTTTCTGTGCTAAATGACTAAATTAAAGCTTGTCTTGGTCTACATGCTGCCTCATATGTCTAGTAACATTCCTGTAAACCGGTGCCCATTCTCCACTGACTCTGTGCCTATTTATAATGCGGTCACCAAACGGTCGGTACACCGTGTTCTGAGGGTCACCGTTTCCCTTCTTGACAATTTGTTCCCTCTTGGGAAAAATTCTGGTGCATGAGTTTGCTCTTGCTTTCCATGATGTCCTTACCAACCAGCTCATAAGGTCATAAGTGATAGGTGCAGAATTAGGCCATTCGGCCCATAGAGTCTGCTTCGCCATGCAATCATGGCTGATCTATCTCTCCCTCCTAACCTCATTCTCCTGCCTTCTCCCCTTAACCCCTGACACCCACACTAATCAAGAATCTCTGCCTTAAAAATATCCACTGACTTGGCCTCCACAGTCATCTGTGGCAAAGAATTCCACAGATTCACCACCCTCTGGCTAAAGAAATTCCTCCTCATCTCCTTCCGAAAGGAACGTCCTTTAATTCTGTGGCTGCGGCCTCATGTCCTGGACTCTCCCACTAGTGGAAACATCCTCTCCACATCCACTCTATCCAAGCCTTTCTCTATTTTGGTAACTTTCAATGAGGTCACCGTAGATGACATGTGCATGTACCTTTAACATAGTGACCTCACCACTACTAACCACTCCCCACATCACTAGTATAATTACAACCTTCCCACCCAGTGCTGGCTCTCTCTAGTTCCGGTGACAGACCACGAACAGCTAGGGCAGTAAAGTATGTGTATCATGAATAAACAGTAGTAAAGACACAGTGTGTTATGACTCCTCTTTACATGGTGTCAGAAGTGGGAATCGAACCCACGCCTCCATTTGGAATCATGTAAAGAGGAGTCATAACACACTGTGTCTTTACTACTGTTTATTCATGATACACATACTTTACTGCCCTAGCTGTTCGTGGTCTCTCACCGGAACTAGAGAGCGAGCACTGGGTGGGAAGGTTGTAATTATACTAGTGATGTGGGGAGTGGTTAGTAGTGGTGAGGTCACTATGTTAAAAGTACATGCACATGTCATCTACAGTCACCCCCCCTCATGAGGGGTGGTGGAAGAAGATAGCTGGCGGCCGTGAACCTCCGGTGAACTCGCCTCCCGCGGCCATCTCCGCCAACAGCCCCGCCCGCCACCTCCGCAAACCCGGCACCCAACGCTTCCAGCCGCCCCTCCCCAGCACCCTGGAGATCGGCAGCGGGAAGCTCCCACTGTCTACGTGTGTCACCACTTTCAGGGAGTTACGGACTCGGACCCCAGGATCCCTCTGTACAGCCGCCCCCTCCGCTTCTGTGCGTCGAGGTTTTGTTCAGTTCAGTTGAGTTTATTGTCACGTGTACCGAGGTACAGCGAAAAGCTTTTGTTGCGTGCTAACCAGTCAGCGGAAAGACAATACATGATTACAATCGAGCCGTTAACAGCTTACAGATACATGATAAGGGAATAATGTTTAGTGCAAGGTAACGTCCAGTAAAGACTGATTAAAGATAAAGTCCGAGCGTCTCCAATGAGGTAGATGGGACGTCAGGACTGCTCTCTAGTTGGTGATATGATGGCCCTGTCATAGAAACATAGACAACAGGTGCAGGAGTGGGGCATTCGGCCCTTCGAGCCAGCACCGCCATTCAATGTGATCATGGCTGATCATCCCCAATCAGTAACCCGTTCTTGCTTTTTAGACAATAGACAATAGGTGCAGGAGTCGGCCATTCGGCCCTTTGAGCCAGCACCGTCATTCAATGTGATCATGGCTGATCATCCCCAATCAGTACCCCATTCCTGCCTTCTCCCCATATCCCCAGACTCCGCTATCTTTAAGAGCCCTATCTAGCTCTCTCTTGAAAGTATCCAGAGAACCGGCCTCCACCGCCCTCTGAGGCAGAGAATTCCACAGACTCACCACTCTCTGTGTGAAAAAGTGTTTCCTCGTCAGTTCTAAATGGCTTACTCCTTATTCTTAAACTGTGTGGCCCCTGGTTCTGGACTCCCCCAACATCGGGAACATGTTTCCTGCCTCTAGCGTGTCCAAACCCTTAATAATCTTATATGTTTCAATAAGATATCCTCTCATCCTTCTAAACTCCAGAGTGTACAAGCCCAGCTGCTCCATTCCCCCATATTCCTTGATTCCGTTAACCATTAAGGCCCTGTCCCACTGTACGAGCTAATTCAAGAGCTCTCCCGAGTTTAAAAAAAATCAAATTCGTGGTAAGCACGTAGAATGTACGTAGCGGGTACGTCGGAGCTCGGGAACGTCTCTTAGCGGCTCGTAACGCTAACGGCAGGTACTCGGGAAACGCGGTAAGCTCGTGAAGACTCGTGAAGATTTTTCAACATGATGAAAAATGTCCACGAGAGCCCCGAGTACCGACGAGCGGCCATTACCGTAAATCTCCGAGTTCGAATCAGGGGAAACTCGGGAGAACTCCTGAATTAGCTCCTACAGTGGGGCAGGCCCCTTAAGAGCTTGATCTAACTCTCTCTTGAAACCATCCAGTGAACCGGCCTCCACTGCCTTTTGTGGCAGAGAATTCCACAGATTCACAACTCTTTGGGTGAAAAAAGTATTGTCAACGTGTCTCACTTCCCGAGCCGAGCACGGAGAGTCGGGGCGCTTCCCGAGGGGGCAGGAGATGAGTTCATGGATTGAGACAGCTGCTGACTACCCCCCCCTCACCTTCCACCCCCACCAGCTTGGAGTAAGAAGATTAGCATACGCCACAGTCGCTACAGACTTCATAAAGAAATGTGCGGAGGACTGCATCCCTACAAAAACCTTCCGAGTGTTTCCTAACCAGAAGCCTTGGATGAACCATGAGATCCGCACTCTTCTGAAGTCCAGATCCCGGGCATTCAGGTCTGGAGATACAGAGGTCCACAAGAAGTCCAGATACGACCTTGGTAATGTCATCAAAAGGCCAAAAGGGACTTCTGCTCCAAGCTGGAGGATGAGACGGATGTTCGGCAACTGTGGCAGGGCTTGAATGCCATCACCTCCTACAAGGCGAAATCAGGAGGCAGCTCAATTGTCAGTGAAGCATCACTCCCTGACGAGCTCAATGCGTTTTCAGTCACAGTCACAGAGGCCGACGTCAGAAGATCCTTCAAGGGGGTGAACCCTCGGAAAGCGCCTGGACCTGATGGTATACCTGGTCGTGTTCTAAAAACCTGTGCGGACCAACTGGCTGGAGTTTTTACGGACATTGTCAACCTCTCACGTCTGAGGTCAGAGGTTCCCACCTACAATTAGTACGAGAGCTCCTCAAGGCTGCGTGCTCAGCCCCCTGCTGTACTCACTCTATACTCATGACTGCGTAGCCGGACATAGTGCGAACTCCATCATCAAGTTCGCCGACGACACCACTGTTGTGGGACGTATCACTGATGGGGACGAGTCAGAGTATAGAAGTGAGATCGACCGATTGACCAAATGGTGCCAGCACAATAACCTGGCTCTCAACACCAGCAAAACTAAGGAACTGATTGTGGACTTTGGTAGGGGAAGGATGAGGACCCACAGTCCTGTTTATATTAACCAGGGGTGAGCTGAGTCTAGGACAAGGGGTCAAGAAATTCTAATTCCTGGGCCTGCATATTTCCGAAGATCTTTCCTGGACCCAGCACACTGATGCAATTGTAATCAGCGCCTCTACTTCCTGAGAAGATTACGGAGATTCGGCATGTCGAAGAGGATTCTCCTAAACTTCTACAGGTGCACAGTAGAGAGCATTCTGACTGGTTGCATCGTGGGTTGGTTCGGCAACTTGAACGTCCAGGAGCGGAAAAGACTGCAGAATGTTGTGACCACTGCCCAGTCCATCACCGGCTCTGACCTCCCCACCATCGAAGGGATCCATCGCAGTCGCTGCCTCAAAAAGGCAGCCAGCATCATCAAGGACCCACACCATCCTGGCCACACACTCATTTCACCACTGCCATCAGGAAGAAGGTACAGGAGCCTGAAAACTGTAACGTCCAGGTTCAGGAATAGCTACTTCCCCACAGCCATCAGGCTATTAAACACAACGAATAAGCTCTGAGCTCTGAACTGTAAAAGACAACATTATTATTTGTTATTCACACTATATTTGTTATTTATTGAACTTTTTCTTTTTTTCCCCGTTATATACAATGTTTACATATTGTGTAGTGCTGCAGCAAGTAAGAATTTCATTGTCCCGTCCGGGACTTATGACAATAAAACACTAAAGACTGGTGAAGATTTTTCAACACGTTGATAAATGTCCACGAGAGCCCCGAGTACCGACGAGCGGCCATTACCGTAAATCTCCGAGTTTGAATCAGGGCGAACTCGGGAGAGCTCTTGGAATGAACTCGTACCGTGGGACAGGGCTTTAAGGCTTCGCACATTCTCTCCACTGTCCTCATGACTATTTGCAGTGTGGTCGCCCAACTGGTACACCGTGTTCTGCGGAGATTCGCTTCACGTCCAGCATAACCCCTCACTCACTCCACTCCCTCCAGAGCTGAATTCATGTACAGATTTCTGGCAGCTTCCCGTGCACAAATTGGCCTACGCCTTTCTTGGACTGCAGTGCGAACTGCACTTCCAAAATCGGTTGTCGATCATTTCGCAACGAGTCACAGAGTCATACAGCGCGGAAACAGGCCCTTCGGCCCAACAACGGTCCCCGCCGACCAACACGCCCCATCTACGCTAGTCTCACCTGCCTGCGTTTGGTCCATATCCCTCCAAACCTGTCATATCCACGTACCTGTCCAAATGTTTCTTAAACGTTGGGATAGTCCCTGCCTCAACTACCTCCTCTGGCAGCTCGTTCCGTACACCCACCACCTTCTGTGTGAAAAACGTTGCCCCTCAGGTTCCTACTAAGTATTCCCCCCCCCACCCCCTCACCTTAAACCTATGTCCCCTGGTTCTTGGTACCCCTACTCTGGGTAAAAATCTCCAAGCAGAAGGGTATTTGTATACATTATGTATGCAGCAAAGAATCTCACTAATATAAGGTTATTAAGAGTTTGGACACTTTAGAGGCAGGAAACATGTTCCCGATGTTGGGGGAGTCCAGAACCAGGGGCCACAGTTTAAGAATAAGGAGTAAGCCATTTAGAACGGGGACGAGGAAACACTTTTTCTCACAGAGAGTTGTGAGTCTGTGGAATTCTCTGCCTCAGAGGGCGGTGGAGGCCGGTTCTCTGGATGCTTTCAAGAGAGGGCTAGATAGGGATCTTAAAGATAGCAGAGTCAGGGGATATGGGGAGAAGGCAGGAACGGGGTACTGATTGGGGATGATCAGCCATGATCACATTGAATGGCGGTGCTGGCTCGAAGGGCTGAATGGCCTCCTCCTGCACCTATTGTCTATTGTCTATTGACTATTGTAATTGGCTTCTGTAAATTGTCCCTAGTTTTTGGATAGAACTAGTCTACGGGTGGTCGGCACGGACTCGGTGGGACGAAGGGCCTGTTTCCATGCTGTATCTATAAACTAAACTAAATGTTGCTGTTTCATAAGTGACCTACTCCTGCGTCTATTGTCCATTCACCCTAACTGTTGTCCTCGCGATGTTATACGTGACGGTCTTGGCATCATGTACGGCACAGACTTTGTGGGCTGAAGGGCCTGTTCCTGTGCTGAGCTGTCCTGTGCTTCATGTATAACAGTGGGTGTACGCTGCAGATTTGTTTACACAGTCGGTTTAGCCTGTGTTTAAGAAGGAACTGCAGATGCTGGAAAATCGAAGGTAGACAAAAATGCTGGAGAAACTCAGCGGGTGCAGCAGCATCTATGGTGCGAAGGAAATAGGCAACGTTTCAGGTCGAGACCCTTCGTCAGACAGATGTGGGGGGGGGGAATGGAAGAGGCGGAGACAGTGGGCTGTGGGAGAGCTGGGAAGGGGAGGAGAAAGCAGGGACTACCTGAAATTGGAGAAGTCAATGTTCATACCGCGGGGGTGTAAACTACCCAAGTGAAATATGAGGTGCTGCTCCTCCAATTTACGGTGGGACTCACTCTGGCCATGGAGGAGGCCCAGGACAGAAAGGGCTGATTCGGAATGGGAGGGGGAGTTGAAGCGCTGAGCCACCGGGAGATCAGGTTGGTTATTGCGGACCGAGCGGAGGTGTTGGGCGAAGCGATCGCCAAGCATGCGCTTGGTCTCACCGATGTAGAGCAGCTGACATCTAGAGCAGCGGATGCAATAGATGAGGTTGGAGGAGGTGCAGGTGAACCTCTGTCGCACCTGGAAAGACTGCTTGGGTCCTTGGATGGAGTCAAGGGGGAGGTGAAGGGACAAGTGTAGCATTTCCTGCGGTTGCAAGGGAAAGTGCCCGGGAAGGTGGTGGTACGGGAGGGAAGGGAAGAATTGAACAGGGAGTTACGGAGGGAGCGGTCTCTGTGGAAAGCAGACAGGGGAGGAGATGGGAAGATGTGGCCAGTGGTGGGGTCACGTTGGAGCCTGTAGCTGCCAAGTCCAGCTGTACATGCCACTAATTAAAACAAGACGCTGGGCAGAGAATGAAGTGTTTTGAATGAATGTTCCCGTACCGCTGGCCTGCCTGCCTTCCACACTCTGCACCGACTTATTCAATGGAAACTCTTCCTCTAAACATGCTTCATGACTTCTATCCTGAAATGTTAGAAACATAGAAACATAGAAAATAGGTGCAGGAGGAGGCCATTCGGCCCTTCGAGCCAGCACCACCATTCATTGTGATCATGGCTGATCGTCCCCTATCAATAACCCGTGCCTGCCTTCTCCCCATATCCCTTGACTCCACTAGCCCCTAGAGCTCTATCTAACTCTCTCTTAAATCCATCCAGTGCCTTGGCCTCCACTGCCCTCTGTGGCAGGGAATTCCATAAATTCACAACTCTCTGGGTGAAAAAGGTTTTTCTCACCTCAGTCTTAAATGACCTCCCCTTTATTCTAAGACTGTGGCCCCTGGTTCTGGACTCGCCCAACATTGGGAACATTTTTCCTGCATCTAGCTTGTCCAGTCCTTTTATAATTTTATATGTTTCTATAAGATTCCCCCTCATCCTTCTAAACTCCAGTGAATACAAGCCTAGTCTTTTCAATCTTTCCTCATATGACAGCCCCGCCATCCCAGGGATCAATCTCGTGAACCTACGCTGCACTGCCTCAATCACAAGGATGTCCTTCCTCAAATTAGGAGACCAAAACTGTACACAATACTCCAGATGTGGTCTCACCAGAGCCCTATACAACTGCAGAAGAACCTCTTTACTCCTATACTGAAATCCTCTGGTTGGGTCTGTGCTGGACTGGAGTGATCTGGGCGTGGATCAGGGCCAGCAGCGTTCCCTGCTCCTGCAGCATGGGATGTTACCCCTCACTGCGTGAGCCAGCCAGCGCCGACCAGCACCAGATCCGGGGGCAAGCCTCCACCCCCCCCCCCTCAAGGCACGGCAACTGCGGTGGCGCAGCGGGTAGAGTTGCTGCCTCACAGCGCCAGAGACCCGGCTTCTGTCCCGACTACGGGTGCTGTCTGTACGGAGTTTGTACCTTCTCCCCGTGACCTGCGTGGGATTTCTCCGGGTGCTCCGGTTTCCTCCCACACTCCAAAGACGCGCAGGTTTGTAGGTTAATTGGGTTCGATAAAAATATAAATTAGACAATAGACAATAGGTGCAGGAGTAGGCCATTCGGCCCTCGGAGCCAGCACCGCCATTCAATATGGGGATATGGGGAGAAGGCAGGAACGGGGTACTGATTGGGGATGATCAGCCATGATCACATTGAATTACGGTGCTGGCTCAAAGGGCCGAATGGCCAACTCCTGCACCTATTGTCTATTGTCTACTGTCAATGTGATCATGGCTGATCATCCCCAATCAGTACCCCGTTCCTGCCTTCTCCCCATATCCCCTGACTCCGCTATCTTTGGCCCTGGTGTGTGTAGGGTAGGGTTAGTGTGTGGGGATTGCTGGTCAGTGTGGGCTGAAGGGCCTGTTTCTGTGCTGTATCATTAAACTAGACCAAACTAAACTTGGGAACTAACTGCTGGCGCTGTGCTTGTGTCTTCTGCCAGAACGGGGCATCTATTGAGGTGTACGAGTGGGTCGATCTAGCTTTGTAACGGGGGGGGGGGGGGGGGCGGGGGGGGGGAAGGGTGGAGGATGCAGGGGCTGGTATAACCAGTTGAAACGTTACCTCATCTTTTCCACTCGTCACTTTAAATCAGCACCAGGTTTTCATCATTTGACTTAAATACTCTTGGCCCGGACTCTCGTCTGGTCCGCTTTCCTTGGTTGAACATAGCAAGGGATGTTGCCAGGACTCGAGGGCCTGAGCTACAGGGAGAGGTTAAGCAGGCTGGGACTCTACTCCTTGGAGCGCAGGAGGATGAGGGGTAATCACTGCACGGCAGAGTTTACGCAACACACCACAGTTTACACGACAGAAAACCTTCTCCCCGTGACCTGCGTGGGGTTTCTCCAGGTGCCCTGGTTTCCTCCCACACTCCAAAAGACGTGCAGGTTCGTAGGTTAACTGGCTTGGCATAAATGTAAATTGTCCCGAGTGTGTGTAGGATACTGTTCGTGTGCGGGGATCGCTGGTCGATAGACAACAGACAATAGACAATAGGTGCAGGAGTAGGCCATTCGGCCCTTCGAGCCAGCACCGCCATTCAATGTGATCATGGCTGATCATCCCCAATCACTACCCCGTTCCTGCCTTCTCCCCATATCCCCTGACTCCGCTATCTTTAAGAGCCCTATCTAGCTCTCTCTTGAAAGTATCCAGAGAACCGGCCTCCACCACCCTCTGAGGCAGAGAATTCCACAGACTCACAACTCTCTGTGAGAAAAAGTGTTTCCTCATCTCCGTTCTAAATGGCTTACTCCTTATTCTTAAACTGTGTGGCCCCTGGTTCTGGACTCCCCCAACATCGATCGGGAACATGTTGGGCCGAAGGGCCCATTTCTACGCTGTATCAATCTATGACTCTATGAGAATATGGAACAGTAGTACATCACTGGAAGAGACCTTTCAGCCCACAATGTCCGTGCCGAACATAATGCCGTTAAACTGATCTCCTCTGCCCGCACGTGATCCGTATCCCTCCATTCCCTGCATATCCACGTGCCTATCCAAAAGCCTCTTAAACACCACTATCGTATCTGCCTCCACCCCCACCCCTGGCAGCGCGTTCCAGGTACCCACCACCCTCTGTGTGAAATAGCAGCATCAAGACTTCCTGACTCTTATACTCAACGCCCCTTCCGATGAAGGCAAGAATAGTAGACGCCTTCTTTACCGCACACCAACCGTGTTATATAGAACATAGAAGAGTAAGTACAGCACAAGAACAGGCCCTTCGGCCCACATTGCCCCTACACTGAACATGATGCCAAAACCAACTCTTATCTGCCGGCACGTAATCCATAAGGACATTCTTATGTCCTGATGGATTACGAAGGTCCTTCTGCAGTTGTACAGGGCCCTGGTGAGACCACACCTGGAGTATTGTGTGCAGTTTTGGTCCCCTAATTTGAGGAAGGACATTCTTGCTATTGAGGGAGTGCAGCGTAGGTTCACAAGGTTAATTCCCGGGATGGCGGGACTGTCATATGCTGAGAAAATGGAGCGGCTGGGCTTGTACACTCTGGAGTTTAGAAGGATGAGAGGGGATCTCATTGAAACATATAAGATTGTTAAGGGCTTGGACACGCTAGAGGCAGGGAACATGTTCCCAATGTTGGGGGAGTCCAGAACCAGGGGCCACAGTTGAAGAATCAGGAGTAAGCCATTTAGAACGGAGACGAGGAAACACTTTTTCACACAGAGAGTTGTGAGTCTGTGGAATTCTCTGCCTCAGAGGGCGGTGGAGGCCGGATCTCTGGGTGCTTTCAAGAGAGAGCTAGATAGGGCTCTTAAAAATAGCGGAGTCAGGGGATATGGGGAGAAGGCAGGAACGGGGTACTGATTGGGGATGATCAGCCATGATCACATTGAATGGCGGTGCTGGCTCGAAGGGTCGAATGGCCGACTCCTGCACCTATTGTCTATTGTATCTTCTGCCGGATGTGTGTGGCCGAAAGAGGGGGATTACACGGATGCTAGATTAAGATAGACACAAGAAGCTGGAGTACCTCAGCGGGTCAGGCAGTATCTCTGGAGAAAAGGAATAGGTGACGTTTCTGGTCTGAAGAAGGGTCTCGACCCGAAATGTCGCCCATTCCTTCTCTGCAGAGATGCTGCCTGACCCGCTGAGTTACTGCAGCATTTTGTGTCTATCTTCGGTTTAAACCAGCATCTGCAGTTCCTTCCCTACGCATACTGGATTACGATACGTTGATTACATCCATCTGGATGGCACAATTCTCCCGCACTGATGCAGCTCGATAGGACTATGGGCAGGCCACATTTGGAGTATTGCGTGCAGTTCTGGTCACCTCCATTACAGGAAGGTCATGGGGGCTTTGGAGAGGGAGCAGAGGAGGTGTACCAGAACGATGCCTGGGTTACAGGGTATTAGCTATATGGAAAAATTGGCCAAATTTGGATTATTATTTTCTGGAATGTTAGAGGTTAAAGGGAGACCTTATGATAGAATTCTTTTACATTTTGTCTTGGGCCCCCTTGTTACTGGCTGACCATGGGTGTCTCCAGAGTTGGAGGACGCCTGTGCATGACTTTACATAGAAACATAGAAACATAGACAATAGGTGCAGGAGGAGGAGCCATCTTGGGGAACGGCTGCTAACCAGCAGCCGTCCGTTCAATTCACTTTTTAATTTAATTTTTAGTTTTTTTTCTTGTCTATATCTAGGGGAATTTTGACTTTTAATGTGGGGGGGGGGATCACATTGAATGGCGGTGCTGGCTCGAAGGGCCGAATGGCCTACTCCTGCACCTATTGTCTATTGTTGTTTGTACATTCTTTGTCTCTGAAACTTAAAGGACCAGAAAAGGCACAGAGTGCTGGAGTAACTCAGCGGGTCAGGCAGCATCTGTGGAGAACATGGATAGGTGACGTTTCACAGAGTGCTGGAGTAACTCAGCGGGTCAGGCAGCATCTGTGGAGCGAAGGAAATGGGCAACCTTTCGGGCCGAAACCCTGAAGGAAATAGGCAACGTTTCGGGCCGAAACCCAGAAGGGTTTCGGGCCGAAACGTTGCCTATTTCCTTCGCTCCATAGATGCTGCTGCACCCGCTGAGTTTCTCCAGCATTTTGGCCTACCTTATCATTTATAGTGTGGTTCCGTATAGCTTACAAAGCACAGAAGTACACTGTGCCAGAGTAACTCAGCGGGTCAGGCAGCATCTGTGGAGAACATGGATAGGTGACGTTTCACAGAGTGCTGGAGTAACTCAGCGGGTCAGGCAGCATCTGTGGAGAACATGGATAGGTGACGTTTCACAGAGTGCTGGAGTAACTCAGCGGGTCAGGCAGCATCTGTGGAGAACACGGATAGGTGACTTTTTTGGGGATGGGAACCTTCGTCAGACTCATTGCCTGACCCACTGAGTTACTCCAGCACTGTGTCCTTGCGTGTATTAACCAACATCTGCAGTTCCTTGTTTCTACTGAAAGGATCTTTCTACTTTCAGTCGACAGTTCAGAGTCGAGATGACTTTGAGAGCCTTTGGAGCGGAGAGGGTTAAATATGCCCTTTAATTATTGCAGTTTATCATTAATCACCACTGGCCTTTTGGATTAAATCCAAAATGTCACTCTTTTTCGGTACTGTCCTGGGTAGCTAAAAGTAGACCATCAAAGAATATATCTTCCTGTGGAGCTAAATGAGGAAGTGTAAAATTAGCTGCTAAATTATAGATCTACAAAGCAGATCAAAGGATTTCAGGTTTAGAAGCCCCGTGATTATAGAATCAGCATGGTACCCTGCGCTGGCAGGTTCAGCAAAGCATCCGACAAGGGTTCCGCGTGGTAGTCCTGATCAGTCTGAAGAAGGGTTTCGGCCCGAAACGTTGCCTATTTCCTTCGCTCCATAGATGCTGCTGCACCCGATGAGTTTCTCCAGCACTTTTGTCTGCCTTCCGCATGGTAGGCTGCTCTGGAAGGTTCGATCGCTTGGGATCCAAGGAGAGATAGCTGAATGGATAGCAAACTGGCTCACAAAAGACAAGAGACAATAGGTGCAGGAGTAGGCCATTCGGCCCTTCGAGCCAGCACCGCCATTCAATACGATCATGGCTGATCATCCCCAATCAGTACCCCGTTCCTGCCTTCTCCCCATATCCCCTGACTCCTCTATCTTTAAGAGCCCTATCTAGCTCTCTCTTGAAAGCATCCAGAGAACCTGCCTCCACCGCCCTCTGAGGCAGAGAATTACACTCTCTGTGAAAAAGTGTTTCCTCATCACCGTTCTAAATGGCCTACCCCTTATTCTTAAACTGTGGCCCCTGGTTCTGGACTCCCCCAACATTGGGAACATGTTTCCAGCCTTTAGCGTGTCCAAACCCTTAACAATCGTATATGTTTCAATGAGATATCCTCTCATCCTTCTAAACTCCAGAGTGTACAAGTCCAGCTGCTCCATTCTCTCAGCATATGACAGTCCCGCCATCCCGGGAATTAACCTTGTAAACCTACGCTGCGCTCCCTCAATAGCAAGAATGTCCTTCCTCAAATTAGGGGACCAAAACTGCACGCAATACTCCAGGTGTGGTCTCACTAGGGCCCTGTACAACTGCAGAAGGACCTCTTTGCTCCGATACTCAACTCTTCAGTATAGGAAGCAGAGGGTGATGGTGGAAGGTTGCTTCTCAGACTGGAGGCCTGTGACTAGTGGTGGGCCTCAGAGTTCGGTGCTGGGCCCATTACTGTTTGTCATCTACATCAATGGTTTGGATGAGAATGTACACGGCGTGATTAGTAACTTTGCTGATGACACTAAAGTGTTCAACTAAAGTTAGTTCAAGTTCAATTAGTTCGTTTTATTCAAGTTTAAGTTACATGTATTGTCACGTGTACCATTTGGTGCAGCGAGGTTTGAGTTACCGTACAGCAATACGAATAAAAATAACACAACGCACGATAGAGTTTAACATGAAGATCCCCACACAGCGGAATCAACGTTTCCCACTGTGAGGGAAGGCAATAACGTTCAGTCATCTTCCTCTATGTTCACCCGTGGTCGGGGCCTATTGAACCCTCCGCAGTCTCCGCTACGGGCGGCCCGATGTTCAGGCCCTCTCGCCGGGATGATCAGAACTCTGGCGTCGGAACGGAAGAACACTCTCAGCGGCTTGGAGTCTCCGAATCGGCCGCTCCCTCCCGGAGACCGCGGCTCCCGAAGCCCACAGGCCCGAGCTGGACGGAGATTCAACACTGGCGATCCTCGGCAAAAAGATCCCAGGACTCCGCGATGTTTAAGTCTGCGCCGCCCGCGGCTGGAAGCTCCGCAATCCACCGCTCCACAGGCCCAACACTCCGGAGCTCCAACACGGCGATCCCAGGTAAAGGCTTCGCCCGCTCCGCGATGGAATCCAGTGCAGCGCCGCCGCTGCTGAAGCTGGAGCTCTGGCCGGTCTCCGGCAGGGAAGGCTGCGCCAATCCAGACGGTAGGCTGCGGGGAGGGGGGGGGGGGCGAAGATGCGGCTCGGAGAAAAGACGCATCCACGACCAGGTGGTGATTGGGAAACAGTTTCCCCTCTTCCCCTGCCCACCTCACCCATGTAAAAAATACGAAGAAACCTCCGGGAACATACTGTAAACAGACTAAAAATAACAAAAAGGGTGAAAGGACGGACAGACTGCTGGCGAGGCTGCCGCACGCGGCGCCACCCGATGACGTGGGTGATGTTGTAGACGCTGGCGAAGATGGTTGTCAATATTACAGCAGGATCGTGAGCAGTTGGCCAGGTGGGCTGAGGAATGGTTGATGGAGTTTAGTGCAAATAAGTGCGATGTGTTACATTTTGGGACGTCGAACAAGGGCAGGACAGTGTACAGTTTTGGTCTCCTAATTTGAGGAAGGACATCCTTGTGATTGAGGCAGTGCAGCGTAGGTTCACGAGATTGATCCCTGGGATGGCGGGACTGTCATATGAGGAAAGATTGAATAGACTAGGCTTGTATTCACTGGAGTTTAGAAGGATGAGGGGATATCTTATAGAAACATATAAAATATAAAAGGACTGGACAAGCTAGATGCAGGAAAAATGTTCCCAATGTTGGGCGAGTCCAGAAACCAGGGGCCACAGTCTTAGAATAAAGGGGAGGTCATTTAAGACTGAGGTGAGAAAAAACGTTTTCACCCAGAGAGTTGTGAATTTATGG
The DNA here is from genome assembly GCA_038087875.1 of Malacoraja senta. NCBI lineage: Eukaryota > Metazoa > Chordata > Chondrichthyes > Rajiformes > Rajidae > Malacoraja > Malacoraja senta. Next base: position 22,768 of record JAXLNO010002441.1, read on the forward strand.
AATTCCCTGCCACAGAGGGCAGTGGAGGCCAAATCACTGGATGGATTTAAGAGAGAGTTAGATAGAGCTCTAGGGGCTAGTGGAGTCAAGGGATATGGGGAGAAGGCAGGCACGGGTTATTGATAGTGGACGATCAGCCATGATCACAATGAATGGCGGTGCTGGCTCGAAGGGCCGAATGGCCTCCTCCTGCACCTATTTTCTATGTTTCTAGGACCTACAGTGAATGGCAGGGCTCTGGAGAGTGTTGTAGAGCAGAGGGTACACAAAATGCTGGAGTAACTCAGCGGGACAGGTAGCATCTCTGGAGAGAAGGAATTGGTCGAGACCCTTCTTCAGTGAGAGTCAGGGGGGGAAGGGAGACACAGAGGTATGGAAGGGTAAGGTGTGAACATGACAGATCAAAGCAGACGATGGTAAGGAAATGTAGAATGGTTCATTGTTGGCTGAGGGGAAGGTCCAATCACTGAGAATTTTCAGATGGACGGTGAAACTAGTCGAAGAACTAGGATGGGGGCGGGATGGAGAGAGAGGAAAAGCAAGGCTCACTCGGTTGGAGAAATCAATATTCATACCGCTGGGTTGTATCTGGAGTGCAGGTACATATTTCCCTGAGGGTGACGTCACTCTAGGGCAGTCAAAAGGCTTTTGGCAGATTGGCCTCCATCAGTCGGAGTATTGAGTATAGAAGATGCTCTGCATCTGGATGAGGGAATTGAAAGCAACATCTCCAAGTTTGCGGATGACACTAAGCTGGGGGGGGCAGTGTTAGCTCTGAGGAGGATGCTAGGAGGCTGCAAGGTGACTTGGATAGGTTGGGTGAGTGGGCAAATGTTTGGCAGATGCAGTATAATGTGGATAAATGTGAGGTTATCCACTTTGGTGGCAAAAACGGGAAGGCAGACTATTATCTAAATGGTGGCCGACTAGGAAAAGGGGAGATGCAGCGAGACCTGGGTGTCATGGTACACCAGTCATTGAAAGTAGGGCATGCAGGTGCAGCAGGCAGTGAAGAAAGCGAATGGTATGTTAGCTTTCATAGCAAAAGGATTTCAGTATAGGAGCAGGGAGGTTCTACTACAGTTGTACAGGGTCTTGGTGAGACCACACCTGGAGTATTGCGTACAGTTTGGTCTCCAAATCTGAGGAAGGACATTATAGCCATAGAGGGAGTGCAGAGAAGGTTCACCAGACTGATTCCTGGGATGTCAGGACTGTCTTATGAAGAAAGACTGGATAGACTTGGCTTATACTCTCTAGAATTTAGGAGATTGAGAGGGGATCTTATAGAAACGTATACAATTCTTAAGGGGTTGGACAGGCTAGATGCAGGAAGATTGTTCCCGATGTTGGGGAAGTCCAGGACAAGGGGTCACAGCTTAAGGATAAGGGGGAAATCCTTTAAAACCGAGATGAGAAGAACTTTTTTCACACAGAGAGTGGTGAATCTCTGGAACTCTCTGCCACAGAGGGTAGTCGAAGCCAGTTCATTGGCTATATTTAAGAGGGAGTTAGATGTGGTCCTTGTGGCTAAAGGGATCAGGGGGTATGGAGAGAAGGCAGGTACGGGATACTGAGTTGGATGATCAGCCATGATCATATTGAATGGCGGTGCAGGCTCGAAGGGCCGAATGGCCTACTCCTGCACCTAATTTCTATGTTTCTATGTTTCTAAGATAGACACAAAAAGCTGGAGTAACTCAGCGGGACAGGCAGCATCTCTGGAGAGAAGGAACGAATGAAACATAAATAAACCAAAGGAATAGTTAGATCTGAAGCCGGGTGTTGAGCAGCCAGGTTGTTGTCTCTGTTGGCGTCAATGTCTGCCAGGCCCTGACACAGCTCCATTTGGTGGGTGGTAGAGCGGGCACCCAGAGATGACATGGTTGGCTGTCTGTTACTCTGCTCCGCATTCACAGGCTGGGCTCTGGCGGAGGGAGCCCCCATCTCCACACGCTGGCATTGAAACGCCCAACTCCAGTACCAAGTCTGTTGAGCTTCACCCATGCTCCTCTGGGGAGGTCAGACCCTGGACAGCTTTTATCTGGTGAAGAGATGTAGCTGTGTAATGGAGATGAGGTTGCCTTCCACTCCTGTGACCAATTGGTGGCTATCCAGTGTGCTTTTGTCTCAGTTGGCTGGATGGATGGATGCTAGGACTTGTTTTCCATGTGGAGCAAAGGGGTGACGGGACTTCAGTCGGGGTGGCCTCTGCTCTCTGCTGATAGCCTGATGGAGGAGGTGATCTGTGTCCATGGCACGACCAGATAGTGCCAGAGTTGGAATGGGTGACGATTCTGGTCGAGACCCTTCTTATAGAAGTTGGGAGGTCACGTTGCAGAATAAGACGTTGGTGAGGCCGCATTTGGAGTATTGTGTTCAGTTCTGGGCACCGTGTTATAGGAAAGATGTTGTCAAGCTGGAAAGGGTTCAGAGATGATTTACGAGGGACGTTGCCAGGTCTCGAGGGCCTGAGTTATAGGGAGAGAAAAGATGTCCATCAAGACAAATATTCACACACAGAGGGTGGTGGGTGTAAGGAACGAGCTGCCAGACAAGGTAGTCTCCATGCTGCAGGACTCTATGACTTTATGTTGGACAATAGACAATAGGTGCAGGAGTAGGCCATTCGGCCCTTCGAGCCAGCACCGCCATTCAATGTGATCATGGCTGATCATCATCGTAGGAATCTTGAGTGCTGGAGGAACTCAGCAGGTCAGGTAGCATCTGTGGTGGGAATGGACAGATGACATATTGTGTAGGGTCTTTCTTCAGACACCGCAGGCTTACTGAAGAACAGCCATTCTGAGAGCGGGAACCTAGCAGTGGAGGTGCAGCTGGTAAATCAGACTCTGTGCTTTATTGAACGCTCTGCTACGGAGATGAGGTGGGATCGTGGAAGTTGTCCAGAAGACACAAAGTGCTGGAGTAACTTTAAACTTTAAGAGTAACTGGCGTCACGGCGTTAGAGTTGCTGCCTCACGGTGCCAGAGACCCAGGTTCTATCCTGAATGAATGAATGAATGAATGAATGATATCTTTTTATTTCGAATGATTAAAAAAAGAAGAAAAGAAAAGATGAAAATGAATAATAAATAAAGGAAAATTATATATATACATATATATATACATAAATACATACACACATACATACATATACATGTACATATATACATAGATACATAGATACATAGAAAATAGGTGCAGGAGTAGGCCATTCGGCCCTTCGAGCTTGCACCGCCATTCAATATGATCATGGCTGATCATCCAACTCAGTATCCTGTACCTGCCTTCTCTCCATACCCCCTGATCCCTTTAGCCACAAGGGCCACATCTAACTCCCTCTTAAATATAGCCAATGAACCGGCCTCAACTACCCTCTGTGGCAGAGAGTTCCAGAGATTCACCACTCTCTGTGTGAAAACGTTTTTTCTCATCTCGGTCTTAAAGGATTTCCCCCTTATCCTTAAGCTATGACCCCTTGTCCTGGACTTCCCCAACATCGGGAACAATCTTCCTGCATCTATCCTGTCCAATCCCATAAGAATTTTGTACGTTTCTATAAGATTCCCTCTCAATCTCCTAAATTCTAGCGAGTATAAGCCAAGTCTATCCAGTCTTTCTTCATATGAAAGTCCTGACATCCCAGGAATCAGTCTGGTGAACCTTCTCTGTACTCCCTCTATGGCTATAATGTCCTTCCTCAGATTTGGAGACCAAAACTGTACGCAATACTCCAGGTGTGGTCTCACCAAGACCCTGTACAACTGCAGTAGAACCTCCCTGCTCCTATACTCCTATACTCCTATACTCCTATACATACATACATATACACATATACACACATACACATATACATAACATATATGTACATACATAAATTAAAAAATCAAAAGCCAATTTCAACATAATACACATTAGACTCGTTGGAAAAGGGATAGGAAGAAGCCTATGCTTGTCAAGGCCTACCCCCATTCTTCACCATTAACAAATGCAAAATTCAATAAACTAAACTAAACAGACAATCCAAATAAAACTACTCCAATCAAGCTATTAAGAAAAAAGAACAAAAAAGAAAAGACCCCAAAGAACAAGCCCCATTAACATCTGTGAGATTTACATTCTCCTTCCTCATTACTGTACTTTTCAAAGATATATCTTTTGTACATTTTTTTAAATTGCATTATATTCATATTTAATCGTTTCGTCAAGACCATTCCACAAAACCACCCCCCAAATGGAAATACACATACTTATTAATTTGGTCCGAGCATAATGCTGTTTCAAGTTTCGTTTCCCTCTAAAGTTATAACCCCCCTCTCTGTCTCTGAACAGTTTTTGTATGTTTACAGGTAGCAGTTTATTTTTTGCTTTATAAATTATTTGTGCAGTCTTAAATTCTACCAGATCCTTAATCTTGAAGGTGTGTCATTTTAAATACAGTATATTGGTGTGTTCATGATATCCTACATTGTTTACTATACGAATAGCTCTTTTTTGTAGTGTGCTTAATGATTGTAAGGTGGTTTTGTAGGTGTTGCCCCATACTTCCACACAGTAATTTAAATACGGTAACACAAGTGAGCTGTACAGAATATACAGTGCTCTCTCATTCAAAACATGCCTTGCTTTCCCCATCACTCCAATACTCCGTGCTACCTACTGTTGCTCTCACATACATGTTTTATATGGGGTTTCCAGCAGATTTTGTGATCAAGAATCACACCCAGACATTTATTTTCATACATACACTCTTTCTATTTCAACATTATTTATCATTACTTTTACTTGTGTATTTATTTTGCGTTTTCCAAACAGCATAAGTTTGGTTTTGTTTAAATTTAATGATAATTTATTCAAATCAAACCATGTTTTTAGTTTACTAATTTCTGCTGTGACCACCTCCAAACGCTGCTGCAAATTGTCCCCATCACAGAAGATATTAGTGTCATCTGCAAATAACACAAATTTCAAGAGGTTTGACACCCTACATATATCATTGCGACTCATTCAGACTCATCCATGCCTTCATCTCCTCCCGACTGGACCACTGTAACTCTCTTCTTTTCGGAATCAATTCCAGCAACATCAACCGACTCCAACTGGTCCAAAATGCAGCCGCTCGACTCATTACCCACACCAAATCCTGGCACCACATCACCCCAGTTCTCAAAGAACTTCACTGGCTTCCCATTTCCCACCGGATCACCTACAAAATCCTGGTCCTCACCTACAAAGCCCTCAACAACCTGGCCCCCCCTTATCTCATTGACCTCCTCTTCCCCTACCAACCCTCACGGTCCCTCAGATCCACATCAGCTGGTCTCCTCTCCACTCCGAAATCAAACCTCTGCACTTTTGGAGGCAGAGCCTTCTCCAGGGCAGCTCCCAGGCTCTGGAATTCCCTCCCACAACCGGTCCGAAATTCTGAGTCCCTCACCATCTTCCAGTCCCGCCTCAAGACCCATCTCTTCACCTCTGCATACCCTTAGTCCCATGTTCCCCTCCCCTCTGTCTTACTGCTCTATTTTGTTTTGTTTATTCCTGACTCTCAATTGTAAAGCGACTTTGAGTCCTGAAAATCTCAACTCAGCAGGTCGGGCAACATTTCTGGAGAACATGGATAGGTGGTGTTTCAGTCCGGGACCCTTCTTCAGTCTCAAAGAGTCCGGATGAGTAATTCCATGGAGGAAGTTGTCAGCATGGATTTTAGCAAAGGGCCTGTCCCACTTACCTGATTTTTTTCGGCGACTGCCGGCACCCGCCATAGTCAATAGACTATTGGTGCAGGAGTAGGCCATTCGGCCCTTCGAGCCAGCACCTCCATTCATAGAAACATAGAAAATAGGTGCGGGTGTAGGCCATTCGGCCATTCAATGTGATCATGGCTGATCATCCCCAATCAGTACCCCGTTCCTGCCTTCTCCCCATATCCCCTGACTCCACTATCTTTAAGAGCCCTATCTAGATCTCTCTTGAAAGTATCCAGATACATAGATACATAGAAAATAGGTGCAGGAGTAGGCCATTCGGTCCTTCGAGCCTGCACCGCCATTCAATATGATCATGGCTGATCATCCAACTCAGTATCCCGTACCTGCCTTCTCTCCATACCCCCTGATCCCTTTAGCCACAAGGGCCACATCTAACTCCCTCTTAAATATAGCCAATGAACTGGCCTCAACTATCCTCTGTGGCAGAGAGTTCCAGAGATTCACCACTCTCTCTGTGAAAAAGTTTTTCCTCATCTCGGTCTTAAAGGATTTCCCCCTTATCCTTAAGCTGTGACCCCTTGTCCTGGACTTCCCCAACATCGGTAACAATCTTCCTGCATCTAGCCTGTCCAACCCCATAAGAATTTTGTACGTTTCTATAAGATCCCCTCTCAATCTCCTAAATTCTAGCGAGTATAAGCCAAGTCTCGCTAGAATTTAGGAAATTTAGGCGGTGGAGGCCTCAGAGAACCGGCCTCCACCGCCCTCTGAGGCAGAGAATTCCACAGACTCACCACTCTCTGTGTGAAAAAGTGTTTCCTCGTCTCAGTTCTAAATGGCTTACTTTGGGCGACTACTCACGACCGTACGGGCGTCACCCCGCGACATGTCATAGCAAAAGGATTTGAGTATAGGAGCAGGGAGGTTCTACTGCAGTTGTACAGGGTCTTGGTGAGACCACACCTGGAGTATTGCGTAAAGTTTTGGTCTCCAAATCTGAGGAAGGACATTATTGCCATAGAGGGAGTGCAGAGAAGGTTCACCAGACTGATTCCTGGGATGTCAGGACTGTCTTATGAAGAAAGACTGGATAGACTTGGTTTATACTCTCTAGAATTTAGGAGATTGAGAGGGGATCTTATAGAAACTTACAAAATTCTTAAGGGGTTGGACAGGCTAGATGCAGGAAGATTGCTCCCGATGTTGGGGAAGTCCAGGAAATGGGGTCACAGCTTAAGGATAAGGGGGAAATCCTTTAAAACCGAGATGAGAAGAACTTTTTTCACACAGAGAGTGGTGAATCTCTGGAACTCTCTGCCACAGAGGGTAGTCGAGGCCAGTTCATTGGCTATATTTAAGAGGGAGCTAGATGTGGCCCTTGTGGCTAAAGGGATCAGAGGGTATGGAGAGAAGGCAGGTACGGGATACTGAGTGGATGATCAGCCATGATCATATTGAATGGCGGTGCAGGCTCGAAGGGCCGAATGGCCTACTCCTGCACCTAATTTCTATGTTTCTATGTTTCTATGTTTCTATGTCACCTGTATGGTCGCGAGAAGTCGCCCAAAGAGTCGTTCCTTGTTCTGGTAGCCGCTGGATTTTCAACATGTCGAACATTTTCGGCCACCTGCTGCGACTATGACGGGTGCCGGCAAGTCGCCGAAAAAATCGTGTAAGTGGGACAGGCTCTTAAGGCTTCAGGTTTAGTTTAATGTTTATTACTGTCCACCTACCCAATGGATTTTAGTAGTAAGATAAATGTGGTGAAAATAAATATTTTGCCAAGACTATTGTACTTGTTTCAATCTCTGCCGATAGAGATACCATTAAAACAATTCACGGATGGGATAAATTAATATTTAGATTTATTGGGGAGGAAAGAAGGCCAGAGTTCGATACACTACGCTCCAGTTGCCAAAGGACAAAGGTGGAATGGCACTTCCCAAATTTAGGATATTTCTATGCAGCCCAACTTCGACCACTAATTAATTGGTGTGAGGACAGCTATGTAGCTAGGTGGAAAGAGATTGAGACATATATCCCTGACTTCCACATCCAAACACTCTTGGAAGAAAAAGCGCTTCCTGGACATATCAGGAGTATAATCGATCCAATCGATCCTGTGGAATTCTCTGCCTCAGAGGCCGGTTCTCTGGATGCTTTCAAGAGAGAGCTGGATAGGGCTCTTAAAAATAGCGGAGTCAGGGGATATGGGGAGAAGGCAGGAACGGGGTACTGATTGGGGATGATCAGCCATGATCACATTGAATGGCGGTGCTGGCTTGAAGGGCCGAATGGCCTACTCCTGCACCTATTGTCCATTGTCTATTGTCTATAATAACGATATTTACTTTAGAAACCTGGTTCACTCTTCCCAGACGACTTAAACTGAATAAAGGACAACAAGTTTTAAGATGGATAGCTTTGGATAGTGAATTTAAACCAGGGATGTATGACTCAACATTTAAAGAGTGGATGAAGAAAGGAACGACTGCATTTTCTACTGTTACTGTAAATGGAGACATAAGAAGTTTCCAAGATTTGAAGGATAGATTTGCCCTTCGGAACCAAGACTTGTTTAGATCCCTCCAACTGAGAGATTATTACAAAAGAAAGTAAAAAGGGAGGCACTAGAAGAAAAGAATCCAGTGGTAGAAGTGATAGTTCATGCGTATCATCAAAAAACATCAAGGCTTATTTCTAAACTTTCCCATAGTTTAATGGAATGTCAAGCTAACACTACAATTTATGTCACATTTAAGTGGGAAAAGGAATTGACCATCACAATCTCAGAAGAAGAATGGCAGCATATGTGTGTAACACTACAGACATCCACTAATTCACAAAAATAGAGAGAATTTAATTGGAACATTTGGATTAGTTTCTTTATTACGCCTAACATGAAAAGCAAGCAAATTGTAAGGCAGCAAACATGCTGGAGGCAATGTGGCCAAACAGATGCAAATCATGCACATATCTTCTGGAGTTGCCCAAAAATAGAACCATTTTGGGACAGAGTGAATTGAGAATTAAAGGAGGTATTAGGATATATCGTCTCCAAGAAGTGTTCCATTTTATACCTGGGTAACATAAATACAGTGGTGCTGAAGGAAGATCATTACTTGGTTCAAATCCTACTCACAGCTGGCAGAAAGACCATTCCAAGGAACTGGCTTGCAGCGGACACACCCAGACTTACACAATGGTTACACATAGTACAGGAAATATTTGTCACGGAGAAAATGACATATTCTCTAAGAGTGAAAGAAGACAAGTTTAACAGAAAATGGGGAAAATGTGATTCGGTATAGAAATAAAGACATCAACACTGTATCATTTTATTGACACATGTCCGAGACACTACAATTGGAAAATATTAGGCTTGTCTTGGCGGAAAAAACAGATCAATTTTTCAAGACATGGACACCCTTCACTGAATTCTTACAAGAATAGTATGGAGTAACACAAGTTTAGATTTAAATCTGATTCTGGGTTGGGTGAGGTGGGCGGGGGCGGGGGGGGGGGGGGGGGGCACACTACTTTGGTCGTCTAGGGGTCATTTCTTTGTGCTTTTTCGAGCTATCTTTTCACTTCTCACTTTCTCCCTCCCGTGTTCTCTCTCTCTTTTCTTTCATTTTCAGGTTATAAGATTAACAATGAAGCTGTACAATAATTGTATAATTTTAGATGCCGAATGTTTTATCTTTGTACAATTGCTTTTATCAAATATAATATTTAAAAAATATATTTAAAAAAAAAATGATTGACAATATTGTAAGTTATCGGAAAATGTTTTAATAAGAAAATACTTCTGTAAACGGCATCATTAATTGTAAACTGACCCCCCCCGCTGCATTGTTGTATGTTTCATTGTTATATTTGTGTTTTATTTGTGTATGCATAAAAGCAATAAAGACTAAAGTGATAAAAAAAGAAAAGCTTTGTTTCGCAAGTAGACATAAATGCTGGAGAAACTCAGCGGGTGCAGCAGCATCTATGGAGCGAAGGAAATAGGCAACGTATCGGGCCGAAACCCTAACAGATCAAATGTTTCATACATAAATATTATCAAGTTAAACACAACAGGTAGAGCAAAGGGGAAGATACAGAGTGCAGAATATAATTCTCAGCATTGTAGTAAGCAGCATCTCAGACTCGGTGGGCCGAACGGCCTGTTTCCATGCTGTATCTCTAAACGAAACTAAAAGATTCAATTGTGGAGGAAGGAACTGCAGATGCTGGTTTAAACCGAAGATAGACACAAAATGTTGGAGTAACTCAGTGGGTCAGGCAGCATCTTCAGACTATTTTGGGGTCCATTCCTGTCTCTGATGTCAACACGTGGGAATGTGGGGATTTGAGAACAGTGAAATCAGAGCAGAATGTCAGAAAGGGCAGCATGGTGACGCAGTGGGTAGTGCTGCTGCCTCACAGCGCCAGAGACCCGGGTTCCATCCTGACTACGGGCGCTGTCTGTACGGAGTTTGTACCTTCTCCCCGTGACCCGCGTGGGGTTTCTCCGGGATCTTCGGTTTCCTCCCACACTCCAAAGACGTGTGAGTTTGTAGGTTAATTGGCTTGGTGTAAATGTACAAATGGTAAAACAATTGTCCCCAGTGTGTGTAAGATAGTGTTAAAGCCCTGTCCCACGGTACGAGTTCATTCCAAGAACTCTCCCGAGTTTGCCCTGATTCGAACTCGGAGATTTACGGTAATGGCCGCTCGTCGGTACTCGGGGCTCTCGTGGACACTTTTCAACATGTTGAAAAATCTTCACGAGTCTTCCCGGTGCTTACCTGCCGTTAGCGAGTCTTCCCGAGTGCCTGCCGTTAGCATTACGAGCCGCTAAGAGACGTTCCCGAGCTCCGACGTACCCGCTACGTTCATTCTACGCGCTTACCACGAGTTTGATTTTTTTTAAACTCGGGAGAGCTCTTGGAATGAACTCGCACCGTGGGACAGGGCTATTAGTGTGCGGGGATCGCTGGTTGGTGCAGTCTTGGTGCGATCAGCACTTTATCTCGACACTTCTTATCGAGTCTTGTGTATATATTTCTTGTGTATATATTTATAGAATGCCTTGTAGTCAATGCCTACTATGTTCTGTTGTGCTCAAGCAAAGCAAGAATTTCATTGTCCTATCAGGGACACATGACAATAAACTCACTTGAATTGCTTGACTTGACTTGAGTCCACATCACAAGTTTGGAAAACTTTCAGCCAGCGCTGAACACACTTCTCAGCATCTGCATTCAATGGCGTCTTGTGCTTCTTGTGCGTGGTGGTGGGAAAGATTGGTGGAAACACGGGGCAGAGACGTGAACGCTCTTTCCTTGACCCCCCCATCTCGAAACTAAAAAACTTTAAACTAAATGAATGGAGACAGGTAGGGAAGTGAACGCTGCCCTCCAGTGGACCACAGCAGAGTTACAGGTGCAACGTTACCTATTTCCTTCGCTCCATAGATGCTGCTGCACCCGCTGGGTTTCTCCAGCATTTTTTGTGTACCGTCAGTATAAAGCCACTGGCTATAACACCAGCAACTTACTCCGACAGTGAGATGTTAACTCTATAACTGCTGGAGTTGTGTTACTGCGTTGGCCTGGATGGGGATTGGCTGCTCCAGCAAATGACGCCAAACTACTTAGAATTGAGATTAGACACAAACTTTGACAATAGACATTATAGACAATAGGTGCCGGAGTAGGCCATTCGGCCCTTCGAGCCAGCACCGCCATTCACTGTGATCATGGCTGATCATCCCCAATCAGTACCCCGTTCCTGCCTTCTCCCCATAATCCCCTGACTCCGCTATCTTAAGAGCCTATCTAGCTCTCTCTTGTTTTTAGACAAACACAGTTTGTCTAAAAACTTCACCTATCCATGTTCTCCACAGATGCTGCCTGACCCGCTGAGTTACTCCAGCACTCTGTGAAACGTCACCTATCCATGTTCTCCACAGATGCTGCCTGACCCGCTGAGTTACTCTGGCACAGTGTACTTCTGTGCTTTGTAAGCTATACGGAACCACACTATAAATGATAAGGGTAGACCAAAATGCTGGAGAAACTCAGCGGGTGCGGCAGCATCTATGGAGCGAAGGAAATAGGCAACGTTTCGGCCCGAAACGTTGCCTATTTCATTCATGGTTTCGGCCCGAAAGGTTGCCCATTTCCTTCGCTCCACAGATGGCTGCCTGACCCGCTGAGTTACTCCAGCACTCTGTGAAACGTCACCTATCCATGTTCTCCACAGATGCTGCCTGACCCGCTGAGTTACTCCAGCACTCTGTATTTTGATTTATAAATCTGTATATGTAGTTCCTTGTGTTTACTTCAAACTGAATGGACCGTGCTTCAAAGATCAGTGTTTGGTGACCTCTAGTGTTCATTCAACACATTACAATAGACAATAGACAATAGGTGCGGGAGCAGGCCATTCGGCCCTTCGAGCCAGCACCGCCATTCAATGTGATCATGGCTGATCATCCCCAATCAGTACCCCGTTCCTGCCTTCTCCCCATATCCCCTGACTCCGCTATCTTCAAATCGTGGATGCAATGTTGATCATTTTCCAATGTTCCCCAGACCCTGGATCAGTTCCTGTGGACTGGAGGGCAGCAAATGTAATCCCACTCTTTAAGAAAGGCGGGGAGAGAGAAAACAGGGAATTTTACTTCGGAGTCACGTGAGTGACTACGTGAAGAGCCCGTCCAGCACGCATGCGCGACATTAGCGTTCACGCAGTGCAACAGCGACGACCGGGAGTACAGGCACTCCCGCTACAAGTTTAAACAGCGGACCATCAGGTAAGTACTTACTCTGAGGTCGTAATCAGCAAGCTGTGCTCTGCTCTGCTCTGTAAATTCCAGGGGAAACTGGAAAAATGAGTAAAGCACGGCAAAGGAAGAAAACCGCTCCCCGTTCGACTCCAACAGAACGGGAGTGTTCCATCAGTGGGGGGCGAGAGGCGGCACCTGGACCGCATATGCTGCGGCACACCCTCATTGAGACCGAGCCGAGCCCAGTACTGCTAGTGTAGCCTGATGAACAACAGCGGGCTGGAGGCAAATCAAGGCACAAAACATACCGGCCGGTTATGTCTCACTCCGATGAAGAGGACTCTCCGCCTTAGAGCGGCAGAGCTAGCCGCCTGAGCCGCATGGAAAGGCTCATGGAGCAAATGCTCCAGCGAGACTTGCTTCGGGAGCTGGAGCAGTCTCGCCAAGGGAACTCAGGCACTCCCACATCAGTGCTCTACAATGCACTGGCCATCGCTTCCCCCTCAGCCGAGGGCAGCGTTGGCGACCAGGGCTGGGCTGGTCAGGAACAGGGGTCATTGGGCTGAAGATATCGGGAGTACGCTTGGGGTACAGGATCAGGAAGAGCTGCTGGGTGTGGAGATTCGCTACGTGGTTACACCACGAGCAGGGCGGCTGTTGCAGCCAAAACTGGCGGCCAGCATTAACCACCTGTCCCTCAAACCCCTACAAGACAGGTACTTAATGAGGCACTAGAACTGGAGAACTGCAGTTCGCTCAATGTACCGGATGTTGGACAGAGTATCCGGAACCAGGAGCTAAAATCCTCAAGCTCCTGACGACAGGGATAACAGCCTATGCTCTTTCCGTGGATGGGGTGGATATGACCACCAACCAGCAAGACACTCTGGCTCTGCTGTGCAACACCCAATATGAGATAAACAACCTCCGCAAGGAGAGAATAAGACCTGCCCTCAATCCCAGGTATGCAGGACTGTGTAAAACCACCGGCCTCAGAGCCGCAGATCCTGTTATTTGGAGAGAACTTGACAAAACAAGTGAAAAACCTGGTGGAAGAGTACAAAGCATTTGGCCTCATGAGGGCAGGCCCCGGAACGAGCAGACCCACACAACCCAGACGGCAGTACCCTACCGCGTCCACCAGTCTACGTCAAATTTATGGGACTGGTGAAAGCTCGGGGTCCGCATACCATCCCTGAAAGCCTTTTTTAGGCCAGGGCCCAGAGCGGACCCCATGGAAAATGCACCACCCCCAACCAGCAGTACATCCAGCAGTACAACGACGGATGAAGAAACTGAAGAAAGGAACACTCCCATAATTATGGAGGTAGGTGGGTCTGGTTCCTACCAGCATGTAAAAGTGGGGGAACTGTACTAACAGGGGGGAGATTACACCTGTTCATTGAAGCATGGAGGTCTATCACGAATGATAGTTAAATACTTAACAGTATTCGTGGATACAAAATAGAGTTCATTCAAGAAAATATGCCACCAGTTCAGCATGTACCCCAAAGGGTCTGTACCCTCTCAGTCAAAAAAAAACTAGAGGGTCAAGCAGAACTGGTGAGGTTACTTACAAAGGGTATCATTGAGAAATCCAAACATGAACCTTTGGAATTTGTCTCAAATATATTTACCAAACACAAAAAAGATGGTGGATGTCGCATCATCATTGACTTAACCTCGCTAAATACTTTTGTTAAGTATGTACATTTCAAAATGGAAACATTTGTAACTGCCAAACAACTGATTTCCAAAGGATTCTTTATGGCAGGCATTGATTTAAAAGATGCCTACTATACAGTACCCATTCACAAGGGTCATCGCAAATACCTGAAATTTACCTGGATGGGGCAACTATGGCAGTCTAAGCCGTTGCCTAATGGGTTAACATCAGCCCAAGACTATTTACCAAGATATTAAAACCAGCCTTGGCAACATTAAGAAAACAGAGACATCTTGTCATGGCATGTCTTCATGATATTCTAATAGTAGGCAAAACCATGGAGTTGGCTAAATCAGCTGTATTAGCTACCAAACAATTGTTTGAAACCCTGGGATTTGTCATACATCCAGATAAATCTAAGTTGACGCCATCCACAACTATGGACTATCTGGGATTCACAATTAACTCAGTCCACATGTCCGTAACGTTGCCAAAAGATAAAGCAGCAGAATTGGCACAGACGTGTAACAATTTAATGGTTAGCAATCGACCAACCATCTGACAAATGGCAAGAGTAATTGGCAAAATGGTAGCAGCATTTCCAGCTACACAATTTGGACCCTGCACTATCAAAACCTACAAAGGGCAAAAGTACAGGCATTAAAACAACATGCAGGTCACTTTGACCGAACAATGAAATTGCCCATTGAGGTAATATCAGAGTTACAGTGGTGGATAGAGCACATTTGGCATAGTTCCAGCCCTATCATCATCAATAACCCAACGTTAACTATACAAACAGATGCCAGTGCTCAAGGCTGGGGAGCAACTAATACCATATCCAGCACAGGTGGTAGATGGACTAACCTAGAATCATCTTTACTACAAACACTGGGCATAAATTATTTGGAAATGTTGGGTGCGTTTTATGGTTTTAAAGCATATTCTACGAATATGCACCATTTGCATGTTCGTTTACAAATTGATAATATCACGGTGGTGGCCTATATTAACCATATGGGCGGAATAAAATCGATATCATGTGACAATTTGGTCAACAAAATCTGGCAATGGTGTGTCGATAGACATATTTGGCTATCAGCAACTTACCTACCAGGTAAGCTAAATACAGTGGCAGACACCAGGTCACGCAAATTCAATGATAACACCGAATGGATGTTAAATCCTAGAGCTTTTGCTAAAATTACAAAGCAATATGGCACACCAGATATCGATCTCTTTGCATCCAGACTAAATCACCACGTACCAATGTATGTTGCTTGGGAACCAGACCCTGAGGCAGCAGCGATAGATGCATTCGCGCTGAACTGGGGGACCTATTTATTCTATGCTTTTCCCCCTTCTGCCTCATCAGTAGGGTACGACGCAAAATACAGATGGACTCTGCTTCAGGTATTTTGATAGTACCAACTGGCCTACACAGCCATGGTTCCCAGTGGTCCTCGACATGGTCATCGAAACTCCTATGACCTTTCCCAGTAGCCCAGACCTATTGACGCACCCGGTATCAGGCATAAGTCATCCATATAACCATATAATATAACCATGTAACAATTACAGCACGGAAACAGGCCATCTCGACCCTTCTAGTCCGTGCCGAACACGTATTCTCCCCTAGTCCCATATACCTGCGCTCAGACCATAACCCTACATTCCTTTCCCGTCCATATAACTATCCAATTTATTTTTAAATGATAAAAACGAACCTGCCTCCACCACCTTCACTGGAAGCTCATTCCACACAGCCACAACTCTCTGAGTAAAGAAGTTCCCCCTCATGTTACCCCTAAACTTCTGTCCCTTAATTCTCAAGTCATGTCCCCTTGTTTGAATCTTCCCTACTCTCAATGGGAAAAGCTTATCCATGTCAACTCTGTCTATCCCTCTCATCATTTTAAAGACCTCTATCAAGTCCCCCCTTAACCTTCTGCGCTCCAAAGAATAAAGCCCTAACTTGTTCAACCTTTCTCTGTAACTTAGTTGTTGAAACCCAGGCAACATTCTAGTAAATCTCCTCTGTACTCTCTCTATTTTGTTGACATCCTTCCTATAATTAGGCGACCAAAATTGTACACCATACTCCAGAATTGGCCTTACCAATGCCTTGTACAATTTTAACATTACATCCCAACTTCTATACTCAATGCTCTGATTTATAAAAGCCAGCACACCAAAAGCTTTCTTTACCACCCTATCTACATGAGATTCCACTTTCAGGGAACTATGCACAGTTATTCCAAGATCCCTCTGTTCACCTGCATTCTTCAATTCCCTACCATTTACCATGTACGTCCTATTTTGATTTGTCCTGCCAAGATGTAGCACCTCACACTTATCAGCATTAAACTCCATCTGCCATCTTTCAGCCCACTCTTCCAACCGGCATAAATCTCTCTGTAGACTTTGAAAATCTACTTCATTATCCACAGCCCCACCTATCTTAGTATCATCTGCATACTTACTAATCCAATTTACCACACCATCATCCAGATCATTGATGTACATGACAAACAACAGTGGACCCAACACAGATCCCTGTGGCACCCCACTAGTCACTGGCCTCCAACCTGACAAACAACCATCCACCATTACTCTCTGGCATCTCCCATGCAGCCACTGTTGAATCCATCTTGCTACTCCACCATTAATACCCAACCATTGAACCTTCTTAACCAACCTTCCGTGAGGAACCTTGTCAAAGGCCTTACTGAAGTCCATATATACAACATCCACGGCTTTACCCTCATCAATTTCCCGAGTAACCTCTTCAAAAAATTCAAGATTAGTCAAACATGACCTTCCAGGCACAAATCCATGTTGACTGTTCCTAATCAGCCCCTGTTTATCCAGATGCTTATATATATTATCTCTAAGTATCCTTTCCATTAATTTGCCCACCACTGACGTCAAACTAACAGGTCTATAATTGCTAGGTTTACTCTTAGACCCCTTTTTAAACAATGGAACAACATGCGCAGTACGCCAATCCTCCGGCACTATTGCCGTTTCCAATGACATTTGAAATATTTCTGTCATAGCCCCTGCTATTTCTACACTAACTTCCCTCAATGTCCTAGGGAATATCCTGTCCGGACCTGGAGACTTATCCACTTTTATATTTCTCAAAAGTGTCAGTACTTCCTCTTCTTTGAATCTCATAGTTTCCATAGCTACTCTACTTGTTTCCCTTACCTCACATAATTCAATATCCTGGAGGCAGTGCAGCGAAGGTTTACAAGATTAATTCCTGCAATGAGGGGATTGACATATGAGGAAAGGTTAAGTAGGCTGGAACTCTACTCTTTGGAGTTTAGAAGAATGAGAGGCGATCTCATTGAAACATATAAAATCGTGAGGGGCCTTGATCGGGTGGATGCACCGAGGATGTTCCCAATGATCGGGGAAACTAGAACTAGGGGACATAGTTGTAGAATAAGAGGGGGCTCTTTTAAAACTGAGATGAGGAAGAACTTCTTCACCCAGAGGGTGGTTAATTTATGGAATTCACTGCCCCAGGGAGCAGTGGAAGCAGAAACATTAAATATATTTAAATCTAAAATAGATGGTTTTTTAGCTGCCAAGGGGATAAGGGGCTACGGGGAGAGGGCAGGGATATGGACCTAGGTATGGTTAGTATAGTAAGACCTGAGTGATCTCCTGGACAAGTGTCGATCGCCTGGATTGGGGTCGGAGAGGAATTTCCCGGATTTTTTTCCCGAATTGGACCTGGGTTTTTATCCGGTTTTTTGCCTCCCCCAGGAGATCACGCGGTTCTTGGGGTGGAGAGGGGTGATAGCGATATAAAGGGGAGGGTAGTGTCTTGTGTTCTGTGTCTTGTGTCTACTGTTTGTGGGTAAGGGTGTCTGTTTAGTGTTCAGCCATGAGCGAATGGCGGTGCGGGCTCGATGGGCCTGGTGGTCTACTCTCGCACCTACTTTCTATGTTTCTATGTTTCTATGTTTCTCCTTGATGAATACCGAAGAAAATAAATTGTTCAATATCTCCCCCATCTCTTTTGGCTCTGCAGATACCTGTCCACTCTGACTCTCTAATGAACCAATTTTATCCCTCGTTATCCTTTTGCTATTAATATAGCTGTAGAAACCCTTTGGATTTACTTTCACCTTATTTGCCAAAGCAACCTCATATCTTCTTTTAGCTTTTCTAATTTCTTTCTTAAGACACTTTTTACATTTTTTATACTCCTCAAGCACCTCATTTACTCCATGCTGGCTATAATTATTGTAGATCTCTCTCTTTTTCCGAACTAAGTGTCCAATTTCCCTTGAAAACCATGGCTCTTTCCAATTTTTACTATTTCCTTTCAACCGAACAGGGACATAAAGATTCTGTACTCTTAAAATTTCACCTTTAAATGTCCTCCATTTCTCTTCCACATCTTTCCCATAAAACAAACTGTCCCAATTTACTCCTTTTAAATCCTTTCGCATCTCCTCAAAGTTAGCCTTTCTCCAATCAAAAATCTCAACCCTAGGTCCAGTTCTGACCCTCTCCATAATTATATTGAAACTAATGGTATTGTGATCACTGGTCCCGAACTGTTCCCCAACGCATACCTCTGCCACCTGACCCGTCTCATTTCCTAACAGGAGGTCCAGCACCGCCCCTTCTCTAGTAGGTACTTCTATGTATTGCTGCAAAAAACTATCCTGCACACATTTTACAAACTCCAACCCATCCAGCCGATTTACAGAATGTGTTTCCCAGTCCATGTGTGGAAAATTGAAATCTCCCACAATCACTACCTTGTGCTTACTACTAATATCTGCAATCTCCTTACATATTTGCTCCTCCAATTCTCGCTCCCCATTTGGCGGTCTATAATACACCCCTATGAGTGTTGCTACCCCTTTCCCATTTCTCAGTTCCACCCAAATAGCCTCCCTAGAAGAGCCCTCTAATCTATCCTGCCAAAGCACTGCTGTAATATCTTCCCTGATAAGCAATGCAACACCTCCACCTCTTGCCCCTCCAATTCTATCACACCTGAAGCAACGAAATCCTGGAATATTTAGTTTCCAATCACAGCCCTCCTGCAACCATGTTTCACTGATCGCCACAACATCATACTTCCAGGTGCCAATCCAGGCTTTAAGTTCATCCACCTTTCTTACAATGCTCCTAGCATTAAAATATACACATTTAAGAAACCCACCCTCTCTTATTCTCTGTTTATTGTCTTTTTCTTCTCTCTCCCCTACATTTTGGGTCAGAGTGCTTCCATTCTCTGCCTCCTGCCTCCCACACTGACTGCTAGCTTTCCCAATTTGAGTCCCTCCCCCCAACCATACTAGTTTAAAGTCTCCCCAGTAGCCTTTGCAAATCTACCCGCCAGGATATTGGTCCCCCTCGAGTTCAAGTGCAACCCATCCTTTCTGTACAGGTCGCACCATCCCCAAAAGAGGTCCCAATGATCCAGAAACTTGAATCCATACCCACTGCACCAGTCCCTCATCCACTCATTTATCCTCCATCTCGCTCCATTCCTACTCTCACTGTCGCGTGGCACAGGCAGTAATCCTGAGATTGTTACCTTTGCAGTCCTTCTCCTTAACTCTCCTCCTAACTCCCTAAATTCTTCTTTCAGGACCTCTTCTCTTTTTTTACCTATGTCGTTGGTACCTATATGTACCACAACCTCAGGCTCCTCTCCCTCCCATTTCAGGATTTCTTCGACACGTTCAGACACATCACTGACCCTGGCACCAGGGAGGCAAACTACCATCCGGGTCTCCTGTCTGCGTCCACAGAAACGCCAATCCGACCCCCTGACTATAGAGTCCCCTATTACAATTGCCTCCTCTTCTTTTCCTTACCCTTCTGAGCACCAGGACCGGTCTTTGTGCCAGAGGCCCGGCCGCTGTCGCTGCCCACAGGTAGGCCGTCTCCCCCACCATTACTCAAACATGAGTACTTATTGCCATGACAAAATTAACCTACTGGGTTGCAGATTATCAAAAGACCACTGCTGGGCCTGGGATTGTCTGACAGGACCATCAACACGATGACACCGTATGTCCACCAGGAAACAATACCTATCGAGCATCAGGAAGTGGGAAAGATACTGCTCGACTACTGGGACAACGTAGTCATCTGCAACCATAACCAATGTACTGGAGTTCCTGGCTGGCCTTCACCATAATGAAGGACTGAGCTACAGCGCCATCAATACTGCCAGAAGTGCTTTGTCAGCCTACTTAAAACAGGTGCCAGGACAACAGGCCATAGGGTCTCACCCGCTGGTGATCAAACTCATGAGGAGTATATTCAACTCCAACCCTCTTAGACCTAGGTATACCCAAATCTGGGATGTCAGTGTGGTCCTGACATACCTAAGGGGATGGTCACCAGCCAGGTCCCTCACCCTGGAACAGCTAACCCTGAAAACGGTCATGCTGATGCCACTAGTCTCAGCACAAAGAGTCCAGTCCCTCCACTTACTGCGACTGGACAACATGGTTATAACACCAGACCGGGTCTCATTCACCATTCAGGAGCTGCTAAAGCAGAGCAGGCCAGGAACTTCAGGCCTAGTTATGGATTTCCGGGCATACCCACCTGACCTACGGTTGTGTGTCATGACTCACTTATTCACTTACATCAACACAACAAGAGATTCTCGAGGGAGAAGGGAAAAAAATAATAATAATAATAATAAATAAATAAATAAATAAAAAGCCTTATGGGTCAGCCACAAGAAACCTCATGGTTGGGTGTCGAGCCAAACCATCTCAAGATGGCTCAAGCAGGTACTGGGAGCTGCTGGAGTAGATACTGATGTATATACATCTCACTCCACCAGGGCAGCATCCACATCGGCGGCTAAAAGAATGAACATGGAGAAAACGTTCCAAACGTTCTACCACAAGCCGCTAGCAGAACCTGTGTTATTTGCAGAAAGAGTTTTAGAATCTGCAAATATATAATTTAAGCCCGGGGGAGCATTTTGTCTTTTGTTATTGTTTAATAGATACCATTATTGTTTACAAACAGATTATGGTTGATTACGATAACATACTTCCTCCCTTGAATGACTTCGGCAGCGAGTGAAGTAGGAATTGTTACAGGGTTTGAAATCACAGAGCTTTAAAATCTTCACGTAGTCACTCACGTGACTCCGAAGTAAAATAGTAAGATTAAACGAGAACTTACCAGTTTGAAGTTTGATCTGTATTTTATGAGGAGTTACGATGAGGGATTACGTGCCCTCCACTCCCACCCTCAATTATAGATCAACTGGTATCTTAGTTCTCCTTTTCTTTACTATGTTTATTTCAATTATTGTGTTTCCTGTGATTCCACACCGCTGTTTTGAAGAATGTCGTGCATGCGTGCTGGACGGGCTCTTCACGTAATCCCTCATCGTAACTCCTGATAAAATACAGATCAAACTTCAAACTGGTAAGTTCTCGTTTAATCTTACTATTATAGACCAGTTAGCCTTACATCGGTGGTGGGGAAGATGCTGGAGTTGATTGTTAAAGATGTTACAGCAGCACATTTGGAAAGCAGTGACAGGATCGGTCAAAGTCAGCATGGATTTATGAAGGGGAAATCATGCTTGACTGATCTTCTGGAATTTTTTGAGGATATAACAAGTAGAATGGTTAAGGGAGAGCCAATGGATGTGGTGTATCTGGACTTTCAAAAAGCCTTTGACAAGGTCCAACACAAGTAAATAAGTAAGTTTATTGACCAAGTATTCACATACAAGGAATTTGCCTTGGTGCTCCGCCCACAAGTAACAACATGACATACAGTGACAGTTACGAATGACTCAGAAAACACTAAACATTAATAATAATAAAACATTCATGATAAAACACCATTGATCAAGCACGTGAACCAACAAAATACCAGATCAAAGGGAGGCTACAGATTTTTGGCTGTTGAGTAGAGCAACTACTCGTGGATAAAACCTGTTTTTATGTCTGGCTGTGGCAGCTTTGACAGTCCGGAGTCGCCTTCCAGAGGGAAGTGATTCAAAGAGTTTGTGGCCAGGGTGAGAGGGGTCAGAGATGATCTTGCCCGCTCGCTTCCTGGCCCTTGCAGTGTATAGTTCGTCAATGGAGGGAAGGTTGCAGCCAATAAACCTTCTCTGCTGATCGGACGATTCGCTGCAGCCTCCAGGTGTCATGCTTGGTGGCTGAGCCAAATCAGACCATGATGGAGAAGGTGAGAACAGACTCTACGATGGCCGTATAGAATTGGACCATCATTGCCTGTGGCAGATTGTGCTTCCTCAGCTGCCGCAGGAAGTACATCCTCTGTTGTGCCTTTTTGACTGTGGAGTCGATGGTAGCTCCCCACTTAAGGTCCTTGGAGATGATGGTTCCCAGGAACTTAAAAGACTCCACGGATGTGACTGTGGTGTTGTTGATGGTGAGTGGGGTGAGGGGAGGGGGAGCTCTCCTAAAGTCTACAATCAATTCCACTGTCTTAAGAGCATTGAGCTCTAGGTTGTTGCTACGGCACCAGGATGCCAGCTGTGACACTTCCTGTCTGTAGGCAGATTCCTCCCCATCCTGGATCAGTCCAATCAGGGTTGTGTCGTCCGCAAACTTGAGAAGCTTGACAGAGGTGTCTGTGGAGGTGCAGTCGTTGGTGTAGAGAGAGTAGAGGAGTGAGTAAGAGATTAGTGGGCAAAATTAGACCACATGGTATTGGGTGTAGGGTATTGACATGGATTGAGAACTGGTTGGCGGACAGGAAGCAAAGAGTAGGAATTAACGGGTCCTTTATTAACAGGCAGTGACTAGTAGGGTGCCGCAAGGCTCAGTGCTGGGACCCCAGTTATTTACAATACAGTTTAGACGAGGGAATTAAATGTAACATCTCCAAGTTTGCGGATGGCACAAAGCAGTGTGAGCTGTGAGGGGGATGCTATGAGGCTGCAGGGTGACTTGGACAGGTTGGAGAGTAGGCAGATGCATGGCAGATGCAGTATAATGTGGATGAATGTGAGGTTATCCACTTTGATGTCAAGAACAAGAAGGCAGCTTATTATCTGAATGGTGTCAGACTAGGAAAAGGGGAGATGCAACAAGACCTGGGTGTCCTTGTACATCAGTCACTGCAAGTAAGCATACAGGTACAGCCTTCATAGGGAGAGGATTTGAGTACAGGAGCAAGGAGGATCCACTGCAGGCCCTAGTGAGACCGCATCTGGAGTATTGTGTGCAGTTTTGGTCTACTAATTTAAGGAAGGACATTTTTGCGATTGAGGGAGTGCAGCGTAGGTTCACCAGGTTAATTTCCAGGAAGGCAGGACTGTACACATGATGAAAGAATGGGTCGACTGGGCTTGTATTCGCTGGAATTTAGAAGGATGAGAGGTTATCTTATAGAAACTTATGTAAAATTCTTAAGGGATTGGACATGTTAGATGCAGGAAAAATGTTCCCGATGTTGGGGGAGTCCAGAACCAGGGGCCACACAGTTTAAGAATAAGGGGTAGGCCATTTAGGACTGAGCGGAGAAAAAACCTTTTCACCCAGAGAGTTGTGAATCTGTGAAATTCTCTGCCACAGAAGGCAGTGGAGGCCAATTCACTGGATGTTTTCAAGAGAGTTAGATTTAGTTCTTAGGCCTTACGGAATCAAAGGATATGGTGAAAAAGCAAGAACGGGGTATTGATTGGGGATGATCAGCCATGATTATATTGAATGGCGGTGCTGGCTCAAAGGGCCGAATAGCCTACTCCTGCACCTATTTTCTATGTTTCTATGATTCTAAACTATACACAAATGCACAGGTTAGGCAAGAAGAAAATAAACAGTGTGGAATATAGTATTACAACAGTTTACTATGATTACAATCGAGTCGTCCACAGTGTACAGATAAATGATAAGGGAATAACGTTTAGTGGAAAATAAGGTCCAGTAAAGTTTGAGGTAGATAGTAACTCAGGACCGCTCTCTGGTTGTGGTAGGATGGTTCAGTTGCCTGATAACAGCTGGGAAGAAACTGTCCCTGAATCTGGAGGTGTGCGTTTTCACACTTCTGTACCTCTTGCCTGAAGGGAGAGGGGAGAAGAGGGAGTGGCCAGGGTGCGACTGGTCCTTGATTACGCTGCTGGCCTTGCCGAGGCAGCGTGAGGTGCAGATGGAGTCAATGGAAGGGAGGTTGGTTTGTGCGATGGTCTGGGCTGCGTCCACAATTCGCTGCAATTTCTTGCGGTCTTGGATGGAGCTGTTCCCTGATGCATCCCGATAAAATGCTTTCTGTGGCGCATCTGTAGAAGTTGGTGAGAGTTGTAGGGGACATGCCAAACCTCCTAAGCCTTCTAAGGAAGTAGAGGCGTTGCATGGTATGATTTCTCGGGTAGAACACAAAACAAAGCTTTTCACTCTCGATCTCGATTAACATGACAATAATAAACCAATATCAAGATCACCGTCATAAAAAGCATTGAAACTTTATTCATCAAATATTGAGTGGTAACAAATGAAACTGTATTAAACAGTACAAATAGCTTTGACATCATGAAAAGGCAAATTATACATTTGTGAGAACATTGTTGAGTCATTCTTAAACTATCATTTGTATCAAAAAATATGTTGCTCTTCATTCAAGAGATCTGTAGAACTCTCACATTCGGTTATCTCGCACGTATTTCATTGTAAAAGTGACGCCTTTGACGTACGCCTAGTCTGCGTCAAAATTCGACCAGATATGTAACCGCTCGTCTGCCAGCAGCTCGGGGAAAGTTTATTCGCTCGGCTCGAAATCTAAGCTGCCACATCGAGTCATTCAGCTGGGAAACCGGCCATTCGGCCCAACTCATCCATACCTCCCAAGATGCCCCATCTAAGCCAGTCCCATTTCCTCCCAATCTTTCCTATCCATGTAGCTGACCAAGTGTCTTTTAAATGTTATTGTACTGGCCTCAACCTCCAATCGCAGCTCCTTAGTTATAATTATGATGCTGAAACGATATTAAGCGGGGGAAATTAAAAATCCACAACTAATATACAGTAAACCCTCATTTTAATGGACCTCTTTATAACAGACATTGGTTATGGCGGAAGGAAGTACCCACAGTCCTAGGCTCGCTCAGCTACCTGCCGCACCTGCCACTGCCGACCCTTGCCTGCAATCCGGTCGTCCACGTGCCGTGACCATTGACTCCGCCAATCCTCGCTTCTCCCCCCCCGACCACCAGCACGCCGGGGCGGCAACTCACCTAATTCCAGACCCAGAGTCTGAAGAGTCTCGACCCAAAACGTCACCTATCCATTTTACTCCAGTACTTTGTGTCCTTTTGTGTATTAACCAAACTCAGTTATAGCAGACAAACGGCAATATTGGACACCATCCCCCCCCCATGGTCCGATATAGCGAGGGTTTACTGTATATTTGTTTAGATTGGATCTGTTTGTCTACCGTTTCCTTGTCCCATGGCCCACGCTGTAACTGTAACACTGCTTACTGTAAAGTACGACGTTCGGGGACTGTGGATCAGTACATGAATTGAGCTGGGAGTTGCTGGTGGGATTTCAATCACACTGACCTGGAAAATATTGCAGTTGATATCACACCAACATGCTTCTTATTATCTTCTCATTCACCTTATACCACCAGCAATCTGAGTCGGTGCACGTTGGGCATTACTTGAGGCTAGGCTTCCCACCAGCCTCAGGTTTAAATCCAGGGTCTCACAACACCAGGACATGAGTGGGTTAACAAATGATCAGCCCTGCGCCTCCACTCGTTGCTTTAGAAGAATGACCGGGGAACCTCATTGAAACGTACCGAATAGTGAGAGGCTTGAATAGAGTGGATGTGGAGAGGATGTTTCCACTAGTGGGAGAGTCTAGGACTAGAGGACACAGCCACGGAATAAAAGGACGTTCTTTTAGGAAGGAGAAGAGGAGGAATTTCTTTGGTCAGAGGGTGGTGAATCTGTGGAATTCATTGCCAGTCAGCTGTGGAGGCCAAGTCAATGGATATTTTTAAGGCAATTGGCGGAGTAGACTTGATGGGCTGAATGGCCTATTTCGGCTCCTATTACTTATGAACACCGATCAAAGCTGAATAATTGCAGCTAGGATTCCCACTCCTCAGCCCCACACTGACGATTCATCTGGAAATGCGGCTGAGCGAGGCAGGGAGTGGACAGGTGACGTTTTGGGTCGCGACCTTTATTCAGAGTGAATCATGCTGATGAAGGGCCTCGACTGGAACCGTCGCCTGTCCATTCCCACCACAGATGCTGCTTGACCTGCTGGGTTACTCCAGTGCCTCTGTTCAAAACCCCACCATCTGCGCTTTCTAAAAGTTAATGTGATGGTTCCAATAAATTACTAATGTTATCTTTTTGAAGGTTTTCTCACGTTAACTTTTTTACTCCAGCACTTTGTGTTTTACTTATCCTTCTGTAGACTTCAGTTCACTTTGAACTCTCGCATTGCGAGTGACAAAAGCCGAACATACCCCGGGTCTACATTGACGCAAAGAACTGCAGATGCAGGAATCTGGAGCTTGTAGACTGGAATTAGACAATAGGTGCAGGAGTAGGCCACTTGGTCCTGCGAACCAGCACCTCTGAGGCAGAGAATTCAGACGGATGAGAGGATATCTTATTGAAACGTATAAGATTATTAAGGGTTTGGACACGCTAGAGGCAGGAAACATGTTCCCGATGTTGGGGGGAGTCCAGAACCAGGGGCCACAGTTTAAGAATAATGGGTAAGCCATTTAGAACGGAGATGAGGAAACACTTTTTCACACAGAGAGTGGTGAGTCTGTGGAATTCTCTGCCTCAGAGGGCGGTGGAGGCCGGTTCTCTGGATGCTTTCAAGAGAGCTCGAAAGGGCTCTTAAAGATAGCGGAGTCAGGGGATATGGGGAGAAGGCAGGAACGGGGTACTGATTGTGGATGATCAGCCATGATCACATTGAATGGCGGTGCTGGCTCGAAGGGCCGAATGGCCTACTCCTGCACCTATTGTCTATTAAACACAGAGTGCTGGAGGAACTCAGCGGGTCAGGCAGCACAAAGGGCCTGTTTCCACACTGTATCACTCTATGATTAGCGGGTCCCTTTCAGAATGGCAGGCAGTGACTAGTGGGGTACCGCAAGGCTCGGTGCTGGGACCGCAGCTATTTACAATATACATCAATGATTTGGATGAAGGGATTCAAAGTAACATTAGCAAATTTGCAGATGACACAAAGCTGGGTGGCAGTGTGAACTGTGAGGAGGATGCTATGAGAATGCAGTGACTTGGACAGGTTGTGGGGAGTGGGCAGATGCATGGCAGATGAAGTTTAATGCGGATAAATGTGAGGTTATCCACTTTGGTATCAAAAACAGGAAGGCAATTATCTAAATGCCGTCGTTGGGAAAAGGGGAAGTACAACGGGATCTAGGGGTCCTTGTTCATCAGTCTATGAAAGTAAGCATGCAGGTACAGCAGGCAGTGAAGAAAGCGAATGGCATGTTGGCCTTTATAACAAGAGGAGTCGAGTATGGGAACAAAGAGGTCCTTCTGCAGTTGTACAGGGCCCTAGTGAGACCACACCTGGAGTATTGTGTGTAGTTTTGGTTCCCTAATGTTAGGAAGGACATTCTTGCTATTGAGGGAGTGCAGCATAGGTTTACAAGGTTAATTCCTGGGATGGCGGGACTGTCATATGCTAAAAGCATGGAGCGGCTGGGCTTGTACACTCTGGAGTTTACAGGGTTGAGAGGGGATCTTATTGAAACATATAAGATTGTTATATAAGAGGCAGGAAATATGTTCCGGATGTTGGGGGAGTCCAGAACCAGGGGCCACGGTTTAAGAATAAGGGGTAAGCCATTTAGAACGGAGACGAGGAAACACTTTTTCACACAGAGAGTTGTGAGTCTGTGGAATTCTCTGGTGGAGGCCGGTTCTCTGGATACTTTCAAGAGAGAGCTAGATAGGGCTCTTAAAGATAGCGGAGTCAGGGGATATGGGGAGAAGGTAGGAACGGGGTACTGATTGTGGATGATCAGCCATGGTCACATTGAATGGCGGTGCTGGCTCGAAGGGCCGAATGGCCTACTCCTGCACCTAATGTCTATTGCCTACAAAACACAAAGTGCTGGAGGAACTCAGCGGGTCAGGCAGCACGAAGGGCCTGTTTCCACACTGAATCACTCTATGACCTGTGGAATGAATGGAGAGGTGATGTTTGGGGTCGGCAGCTGTTTAGTTTCAGTCTGAAGACGGTTCTGAGTGCTGCCCGAGGTCTATGTCAACGTTCTCACTCACATTGTGGGGGACTTTCTTGTACTTGTGTATAGAGGCTTCTGTTACTCCCAGACTGACGGGGAAGATCCCCTCGGGTATCAGAGAGGCCCAGGCCTCTGCTTTCACCTGGGACAGCTCATTTTCAGCAGCAGCTGAGTCCTTCACGCCGGCAGTTTCCAGCGGTGCTGAACCCTGCTCCTCCTGGACTGCAGGCTGTCCTTCTTCACGCTGCTGGCTCCGTGGTCTCTGCCACTGCTGTATATCCACAGACAGCTCTTGGCTGAGCAGGAGCACCAGGGTCCCTTCAGCCCGCAGCACCCTGTGTAAAAAGGCCACGGCAATCATTAGACAATAGACAATAAACAATAGGTGCAGGAGTAGGCCATTCGGCCCTTCGAGCCAGCACCGCCATTCAATGTGATCATGGCTGATCATCCCCAATCAGTACCCCGTTCCCGCCTTCTCCCCATATCCCCTGACTCCGCTATCTTTAAGAGCCCTATCTAGCTCTCTCGTGAAAGCATCCAGAGAACCTGCCTCCACCGCCCTTTGAGGCAGAGAATTCCACAGACTCACCACTCTCTGTGAGAAAAAGTGTTTCCTCGTCTCCGTTCTAAATGGCTTACCCCTTATTCTTAAACTGTGGCCCCTGGTTCTGGACTCCCCCAACATCGGGAACATGTTTCCTGCCTCTAGCGTGTCCAAGCCCTTAACAATCTTATATGTTTCAATAAGATCCCCTCTCATCCTTCTAAACTCCAGAGTGTACAAGCCCAGCTGCTCCATTCACTCAGCATATGACAGTCCCGCCATCCCGGGAATTAGACAACCCAGAGGTAAGAATATTCAATATTAACTTCTCTAACTTCAAGTAACCCTTGCTTTCCCCCTCTCTCTCCATTCCTCCCCCCTTCCTAGTTCTCCCACCAGTCTGACTGTCCTCCTGATTAAAATTTTGAATTGTCACCATCCCCATCGAACAACTATTCTACATTTCCCTTGATCTTCGCCCCCTTTGAACTCTCGTCTTCGCACCTTACCGATGTTCCATATCTCACGTTTCCTTCTCCCCTGACCCACAGCCACAGAATAAAAGGACCATCCTTTAGGAAGGAGATGAGGAGGAATTTCTTATGTCAGAGGGTGGTGAATCTGTGGAATTCATTGCCACAGTCAGCTGTGGAGGCCAAGTCAATGGATATTTTTAAGGCATAGATAGATCCTGAAGAAGGATCTCGACCTGAAACGTCACCCATTCCTTCTCAGCAGAGATGCTGTCTGTCCCGCTGAGTTACTTCAGCATTTTGTGTCTATCTTTGGTGTAAACCAGTATCTGCAGCCCCTTTTTGCACATATCAGAAGAGAGTACAGAAAAAGGCCCTTCGGTCTACTGAGTCCGCATCCACCATCGATCCACGCACACTAACACTATCCTACACATACTAAGGACTATTTACAATTTTACAGAAACCCTCTAATCCAACTGTGACCTAAGCAAAATTCTGCTCAGCTGCATCATGGTTTCCTGACTCTTGTGCTCAATGCCCTTAGCAATGAAGGCAAGCCTTCTTCACTACCCTAGCTACAGGGAGAAGTACAGCAGGCTCGGACTTTATTCCTTGGAGTGCAGGAGGAGGGGTGATCTTACAGAGGTGTATGAAATCATGAGGGGAATAGATTAGATATACAGAGTATCCAGAGTAGAAGAATCAAGAACCAGAGAATATAGGTTATCATAGAAACATAGAAAATAGGTGCAGGAGGCCATTCGGCCCTTTGGGCCAGCACCGCCATTCATTGTGATCATGGCTGATCGTCCCCTATCAATAACCCGTGCCTGCCTTCTCCCCATATCCCTTGATTCCACTAGCCCCTAGAGCTCTATCTAACTCTCTCTTAAATCCATCCAGAGACTTGGCCTCCACAGCCCTCTGTGGCAGGGAATTCCATAAATTCACAACTCCCTGGGTGAAAAAGTTTTTTCTCACCTCAGTCTTAAATGACCTCCCCTTTATTCTAAGACTGTGGCCCCTGGTTCTGGACTCGCCCCACATTGGGAACATTTTTCCTGCATCTAGCTTGTTCAGTCCTTTTATAATTTTATATGTATCTATAAGATTCCCCCTCATCCTTCTAAACTCCAGTGAATACAAGCCTAGTATTTTCAATCTTTCCTCAGATGACAGTCCCACCATCCCAGGGATCAATCTCGTGAACCTACGCTGCACTGCCTCAATCACAAGGATGTCCTTCCTCAAATTATCCTATATAGGTGAAAGTTTTAATAGGAACCTGAGCAGTAACACAGAGGGTGATGGGTGTATGGAACAAGCTGCCAGAGGAGGTAGTTGAGGCAGATACTCTCACAACATTTAAAAGACATTTGCACAGGTATTGAGGGAGTGCTATTGAGGGAGTGCAGCGTAGGTTCACCAGGTTAATTCCCGGGATGGCGGGACTGTCATATGCTGAGAGAATGGAGCGGCTGGGCTTGTATACTCTGGAGTTTAGAAGGATGAGAGGGTATCTTTATTGAAACATATCAGATTATTAAGGGTTCAGACAGGCTAGAGGCAGGAAACATGTTCTCGATGTTGGGGGAGTCCAGAACCAGGGACCACAGTTTAAGAATAAGGGGTAAAGCATTTTGAAAGGAGATGAGGAAACACTGTTTCTCACAGAGAGTGGTGAGTCTGTGGAATTCTCTGCCTCAGAGGGTGGTGGAGGCCTGTTCTCTGGATACTTTCAAGAGAGAGCTAGATAGAGCTCTTAAAAATAGCGGCCAGGGGATATGGGGAGAAGGCAGGAACGGGGTACTGATAGACAATAGGTGCAGGAGTAGGCGATTCGACCCTTCGAGCCAGCACCGCCATTCAATGTGATCATGGCTGATCATCCCCAATCAGTACAACGTTCCTGCCTTCTCCCCGTATCCCCTGACTCCACTAATATTAAGAGCCCTATCTAGCTCTCTCTTGAAAGCATCCAGGGAACCTGCCTTCACTGCCATCTGGCAGAGAATTCCACAAATAGGCAAGGCAACTTTAGCATTCTCAAACCAACTTTTCAAATAGGCAAGGCATTCTCAAATCAACTTTTGAATTAGGCATTCTCAAACCAACTTTTCATTAGTTTGCATGGGACTATTTATTAGATTCTACACAATATTGTTGTGCCAGACCTATTGCATCTTCAGGGACAGTGACCAGTTTGAATGCTTTTGTCCACATGAACAGTGCAGACTAGCATGGTACAGAACTGGAAGGGATCATTGGGGCTTAGATAAGACCAGGAACCCAAATAATGGCATACATACAGTGGAGGAAGTTGATGGGGAAATAAACTCAGCAACCTAACCAAAGCAAAACAAGTCCCCAAAGGAATGTGTATGATAGAATGACCTATTTCCTTTGCTCCATAGATGCTGCCTCACCCGCCGAGTTTCTCCAGCATTTTTGTCTACCTTCGAAAGAACTGCAGAGCTAACAAGATCATGGGAGACCCCTTCCACCCCAGCAACGGACTGTTCCAGCTGCTACGGTCAGGCAAACGCCTCCGTTGCCATGCTGTGAGAACGGAGAGGATGAGAAGGAGTTTCTTCCCAGAGCCCATTAGGACTGTAAACTCCTCTCACCAGGGACTAACTTTACTGAACCACTCGACTGTTGTGTGGAGTCTTTTTTAAATTGCTGTTTTTTTCCTTTTTCTTCCCTCCCACAAATATGTAATATGTGAATATGTGATTCTGTTCCATTTTGTTTGTAGTTAGTTTGTTTGTTTTTTTGCACAATTCGCGAGCATTGACACTTTTCATTTCACTGCACTTCTCGTATGTGTATGTGACGAATAAATTTGACTTAAGATGCTGGTTTACACCGAACATAAGACACAAATGTTGGAGTAACTCAGCGGGACAAGCAGCATCTCTGGATAGAAGGAATGGGTGACATTTTGGGTTCAGACATTATTCAGAGAGTCAGGGGAGAGGGAGACTAGAGATATGGAAGAGCAGCGCCTGCTTTGATCTGTCGTTTTCACACCTTACCCTTCCATATCTCTAGTCTTCCTCTCCCGACTCTCAATCCGAAGAAGGGGCTCAAACTGAAACGTCACCCATTCCTTCTCTCCAGAGATAGACAAGACAATAGGTGCAGTAGGCCATTCGGCCCTTCGAGCCAGCACCGCCATTCAATGTGATCATGGCTGATTATCCCCAATCAGTACCCCGTTCCTGCCTTCTCCCCATATCCCCTGACTATCCAGCTCTCTCTTGAAAGCATCCAGAGAACCTGCCTCCACCGCCCTCTGAGGCAGAGAATTCCACAGACACCACTCACTGTGAGAAAAAGTGTTTCCTCGTCTCCGTTCTAAATGGTTTACTCCTTATTCTTAAACTGTGGCCCCTGGTTCTGGACTCCCCCAACATCGGGAACATGTTTCCTGCCTCTAGCGTGTCCAAGCCTTTAACAATCTTATTTGTTTCTATGAGATTCCCTCTCATCCTTCTAAACTCCAGAGTGTACAAGCCCAGCTGCTCCATTCTCTCAGCATATGACAGTTCTGGACACCTCCAACATCGGGAACATGTTTCCCGCCTCTAGCATGTCCAAACCCTGAATAATCTTATATGTTTCAATAAGATCCCCTCTCAACCTTCTAAATTCCAGAGTATACAACCCCAGCCGCTCCATTCTATCAACATATGACAGTCCCGCCATCCCGGGAATTAACCTTGTAAACCTACGCTGCACTCCCTCAATCGCAAGCTGCCTGACCCGCTGAGTTACTCCAGCATTTTGTATCTATCGAATGAATAGCTGGTAGCTTCGAAGACATCTCTTAAGTGAGAAAAGATCAAAGTAGATTAATTGAACAACTGAAAGCTACAGAAATCACCTACCTCACCATTTCTTTGAGGATATAGGGCATCATTGCTTTTGTGTCCTGAGTAATTTTGAACTTCTTCCCGAATGGAATATCGCAGATGACTACATCAATGCTTTCATCGAGTAGCGGTAATTCTGAAACACACAGATCTGTAGTCAGAATTACAATAAAAATTAAAGAAATAATTCTGTAGCCCACCAACAAAAAAATCAAATAATGTTTGTGGGTGGCGTGGTGGTGCAGCGGTAGAGTTGCTGCCTTACAGCTCCAGAGACCCAGGTTCGATCCTGACCAGGGGTGCTGTCTGTACGGAGTTTGTACGTTCTCCCCGTGACCGCGTGGGTTTACTCTCGCACTCCAAAGACGTACAGATTTGTAGGTTAATTGGCTTGGTATGAATGTCACTAAAACTAAGGAGCTGATTGTGGACTTTAGATGGGCTCAACAACCAAGGACATACACACCACTGGGGATAAATGGGACTACTGTGGATAGGGTGAGCTGCTTTAAATACCTGGGAGTCCACATCACATCTGACATGGACAACACACACTGCCGCACTGGTGAGTAAGGCAAGGCAGCGCCTTTACCACCTCAGACAGCTGAGGAAATTCAGAGTCTCTCTGAGGATCCATCAGTCCTTCTACTCTGGGGCTGTAGAAAGCATCTTGTCCGGCAACATCACGATCTGGTTTGGGGACAGCTCTGCCCAGGACAGGAAGGCTCTGCAGAGAGTAGTGCGTTCGGCCGAACGCACCATGGGAACTACACTCACCCCCCTGCAGGACCTATACACCAGGTGGTGCAGATCCAGAGCCAGCAACATTATGGGGGACCCCTACCACCCCAGCAACGGCTGCTACGGTCAGGCAAGCTGTCACACTGTGAAAACAGAGAGGATGAGACGGAGTTTCTTCCCACAGGCCATCAGGACTGTAAACTCTGATCTCACCAGGGACTCGTTTACTGTTGTGTCTTTTTATTTTTCTAAAATGTAAATACTGGTTCTGTTCTGTTCTGTTGTTTTGATGTTTTTGCACAATCCCACAGGCATTGCCACTTTCATTTCACTGTACATCTTGTATGTGTATGTGACAAATAAAGTTGACTAGTTTAGGATAGTGTTAATGTGCTGAAGGCCCTGTTTCCGCTCTGTATCTCTAAACTAAAAACTAAATCTACTATGGATTACTAGTACATTTTGAGTTTCCTTTAAGGGGGTGGATACAAAACATGAAAGTCAACTTTGTATTCTGCCTTCATTAATTTTGAACAGGTTTGCTTTAAACAATGATAAGACTGCACTTTATTAAGTGTTCCTGTGAAAGGAAAATGATCTAGCAATGTAACTATAAGATCAAGGCTTCCTTACGGAGGCAAGACCGCAGAAGTCATTTATCACACACTCGCTGGCACCAAATGAACTTTTAATAAATGATCTTACCGCCCCAACTTATTATGGTGTCAACACAACTCATGTTGTCAAGACAACACGCTCTCGCTCAATGTCAGCAAGACGAAGGAGCTAATTACTGACTTCAGGAGACGATCGGATGTAAATGCCCTAATCAGCAACAATAACGTCGGAATGGAGATGATCGAGAGCTTCAAGTTCCCGGGTGTTAATGTCACCAACAAGGTGGTGGATCTGTGGAATTCATTGCCACAGATGACTGTGGAGGTCACGTCAGTGGATATTTTTAAGGCAGAGATAGATAGATTCAGAGATAGATAGACTATGGGTGGACATGGGGATGGGGACTGGACTTTGCGCCTTCCCTCATAATGGGAACCATTGTGGGGGGATACTTTTTTAATGTTTAAATTTCTTTATTATTGTTATGTTCCACATTTCACTACACCAATTGGTGTATGTGACTAATAAAGAACCTTTGATTCTTGATTAGTGTAGGCGTCAGGGGTTAAGGGGAGAAGGCAGGAGAATGGGGTTAGGAGGGAGAGATGGATCAGCCATGAGTGGATGGCGGAGTAGACTTGATGGGCCGAATGGCCTAATTCTGCTCCTATCACTCACTAACAATGAGTTGGGACCATCTATACTGAAACTACAGTCAAGGAAACACAACCAAGCCTCTACTTCCTCAGGATTCCACGGAAGTTCTTCATGTCACTGATGACTCTTACCAACGTCTACTGTAGAAAGCATCCGATCAGAATGTATCGCAGCTTGGTTTGGCAATGGCTCTGACCAAGACCGCAAGAAATTGCAAATTATGGATGTAGCTCAGACCATGACACAGACCAACATATACCCCTCAGCTCCCTCTGCACTTTCACCCTGCGTCAGAAAACTAGCTAACTTGATTAGTACGGGTGTCAGGGGTTATGGGGAGAAGGCAGGAGAATGGGGTTAGGAGGGAGAGATAGATCAGCCAAGATTGAATGGCGGAGTAGACTTGATGGGCCAAATGGACTAATTCCACTATTCCTTATGACCTGATGAACATAATCAAAGATCTTTTTCAGCCTGGTCTTTCTGTCTCTCACATTGGGCAAAAGATACAAAATTGGCTCCATTTATACCTGACGCTGCTTCGGCAAGGCCAGCAGGGTAACCAAGAACCAGTCGCTCCCTGCCCACCCTCATAGAAGTGTGAAAACGCACAACTCCAGATTCAGAGATAGGCAAAATTGCTGGAGGAACTCAGCGGGTGAGGCAGCATCTATGGAGAGAAGGAATAGGCAACGTTTCGAGTTGAGACCATTCTTCAGACTGATGTCAGGGGGCGGGAAAAAGAAAGGAAGAGGCGGAGACAGTGGGCTGTGGGAGAGCTGGGAAGGGGAGGGGGAAGGAGGGAGAAAGCAAGGACCACCTGAAATTAGAGAAGTCAATGTTCATACCGCTGGGGTGTAAACTGCCTAAGCGAAATATGAGGTGCTGTTCCTCCAATTTGCAGTGCGCCTCACTCTGGCAATGGAGGAGGCCCAGGACAGAAAGGTCAGATTCAGAATGGGAGGGGGAGTTGAAGTGCTGAGCCACCGGGAGATCAGGTTGGTTAGTGCGAACTGAGCAGATGTGTTGGGCGAAGCGATAGCCAAGCCTACGCTTGGTCTTGCCGATGTAGAGCAGTTGACACCTGGAACAGCGGATGCAATAGATGAGGTTGGAGGAGGTGCAGGTGAACTTCTGCCGCACCTGGAAAGACTGCTTGGGTCCTTGGATGGAGTCAAGGGGGGAGGTAAAGCGACAAGTGTAGCATTCCCTGCGGTTGCAAGGGAAAGTACCCGGGGAGGGGGTGGTTTGGGTGGGAAGGGACAAATTGACCAGTTACGGTCAATTTACGGTGTAGTTACGGAGGGATCGGTCTCTGCGGAAAGCAGAAAGGGGAGGAGATGGGTAGATGTGGCAGGGATAGTTTCTTCCCAGCTGTTATCGGGGAACTGAACCATCCTATCGCAGCCAGAGAACAGTCCTGAACTACAACCGTTGATCAGACTTTACCTTGCACTAAACGTTATTCCCTTATCATGTATCTGTACACTGTGGATGGCTCGATTGTAATCGTGTATAGTCTTTCCGCTGACTGGTTAACACGCAACAAAAGCTTTTCACTGTACCTTGGTACACGTGACAATAAACTAAACCAAAACTGAAACAAAAGCTTGAAAGCACGAAACACCAGATTCAGGAACCGCTTTCCCCCCCATCATCAGATTACTGAACAGACCTCTCATAAGCTACGGTTGTAGTCCTCGTCTTCCAACTGACCCCACGGCAGCCCCTGCACTTTTTTATCTGCACTTTCCCTGTAATTGAAACACTCAATTTTGCACTCTGCTATTTTACTCTTTGCACCACCAGTTCTACTTATGACTTGATTATATTCATGTAGAGTATGATTTGACTGGAGTTCACGCAAAGTGTTTAGCTGTATCTCAATAGACAATAGACAATAGGTGCAGGAGTAGGCCATTCGGCCCTTCGAGCCACCGCCGTCATTCAATGTGATCATGGCTGATCATCCCCAATCAGTATCCCGTTCCTACCTTCTCCCCGACTCCGCTATTTTTAAGCCCTATCTAGCTCCCTCTTGAAAGCATCCAGAGAACCAGCTTCCACCGCCCTCTGAGGCAGTGAATTCCAGACTCACAACTCTCTGTGTGAACAAGTGTTTCCTCATCTCCGTTCTAAATGGCTTACTCCTTATTCTTAAACTGTGGCCCCTGCTTCTGGACTCCCCCAACATCGGGAACATGTTTCCTGCCTCTAGCGTGTCCAACCCCTTAATAATCTTATATGTTTCAATAAGATCCCCTCTCATTCTTCTAAACTCCAGAGTGTACAAGCCCAGCCGCTCCATTCTCTCAGCATATGACAGTCCCTCCATCCCAGGAATTAACCTTGTAAACCTACGCTGCACTCCCTCAATAGCAAGAATGTCCTTCCTCAAATTAGGGGACCAAAACTGCACACAATACTCCAGGTGTGGTCTCACTAGGGCCCTGTAAAACTGCAGAAGGATCTCTTTGCTCCTATACTTAACTCCTCTTGTTATGAAGGCCAACACGCCATTCGCTTTCTTCACTGCCTGCTGTACCTGCATGCTTACTTTCATTGACTGATGAACATGGACCCCCAAATCCCATAGTAATTGGTTTAAGGAAGGTAGACACAAAATGCTGGACAGGCAGCATCTCTGGAGAGCAGGAATGGGTGACGTTTCGGGTTGAGACCCTTCTTCAGTCTGATTAGTTTAGTTTAGTTTATTTTCAAGATACAGCACGGACACAGGCCCTTCCGCCCACTGAGTTCGCACCAATCTACGATCCCTGTACCCTAACACTATCCTACACACTATGGACAATTTATAATTTTACCAAACCTGCACGTCTTTGGGGTGTGGGAGGAAACCGGAGCACCCAGAGAAAACCCACACAGGTGATGGGGAGAACGTACAAACTCCATACAGACTGCACCCGCGGTCAGGATCGAAATCGGGTCTCTGGCGCCGTAAGGCAGCAACTCTACCACTGCGCCACCCATTCCCAATTGGAAATGACGATTGAGAGTTTACTAGTTTCAGTATTTAGTCTTCAGTATTCAGTCTGAACAAGGGTCTCGACCCGAAACGTCACCTATTCCATGGCTCCCTAGATGCTGCCTCACCCGCTGAGTTTCTCCAGCATTTTTGTCTACTGAGGATTGGTTCATTTCACAGTGATGAACTCAACAACATATAAGATTGTTAAGGGCTTGGACACGCTAGAGGCAGGAAACATGTTCCCGATGTTGGGGGAGTCCAGAACCAGGGGCCACAGTTTAAGAATAAGGAGTAAGCCATTTAGAACGGAGACGAGGAAACACTTTTTCTCACAGAGAGTGGTGAGTCTGTGGAATTCTCTGCCTCAGAGGGCGGTGGAGGCCGGTTCTCTGGATGCTTTCAAGAGAGAGCTAGATAGGGCTCTTAAAGATAGCGTAGTCAGGGGATATGGGGAGAAGGCAGGAACGGGGTACTGATTGGGGATGATCAGCCATGATCACATTGAATGGGTGCTGGCTCGAAGGGCCGAATGGCCTACTCCTGCACCTATTGTCATATGATAGAGCTGATAATATATTACAAATTTTTTCCTTACAATTGCACTAGAATGGAAAGCATTGCCTGCTGTGAATATTTTGACCCCGAACTAGAGGGAAATCAAAAGTCCTTCCACACATACAATTCACATTTCCATGTAAATCAATCGTCCATGTGGTTCATCTAGAAATATGAACAAGATGAATGCATCTAAGAGGATGGGAAGCAGTAACCACCTATCTATCCATCCATCTAAAAGACCTTAATACAGAGATCCCTGCAGTTATCTTTGTGAAGATGGTGCCTGTCTGTGATGCTGTAAGTAGCACAACAGAAAATAATCAAATATTGTCCTTCTGAGCTCACCTGTCAAAGAGTATTATGTTTGCATATCGTGTTGAGCTGCTGCAAGTAAGAATTTCATTGTTCAGCACAGGAACCTGACTAACACTCGGGCTAAAGAATGGATGAAATGCTATACTCTGAAATGTACGAATATATCTCGAATGAAGTTTTTTATTTTAATAAATTTTTCCATTCTTCTTTAACTATCTTTTTCTTTTCTGTTTTGTTTTTTGTTTTTTGTTTTTGGGTTTATTTTGTTTTTTTTTCCTTTCTCTCTCTTTTCTTCTCTCTCTTTTCTTTCTTTACTTCTTCTATCTTTTTAGTTCTATCTAGTTTAAAAAAAACAAAAAAAGGCAAAAGGTATTGGAGACAATGCAATAATAATTGACAATATTATCAATTCAAAAATGTAAGACTGGTAATGATGTTAATAGGTTGTGTACTTATCTCCAATAAAAAATATTTTCAACAAAAAAAAGAAAAGAATTTCATTGTTCTATCTGGAACATATGACAATAAAACACTCTTGACT
Organism: Malacoraja senta; assembly: GCA_038087875.1. NCBI lineage: Eukaryota > Metazoa > Chordata > Chondrichthyes > Rajiformes > Rajidae > Malacoraja > Malacoraja senta. The sequence continues at coordinate 62,496 of JAXLNO010002441.1, forward strand.
TGAAATATCACACAGTTGGTATATCCCTTTTGTGTGATGTTCACAATAGAGTATCTGGTTTTCTCTGTTTTCTTCTTTCTCTTTTTTCTTTCCTAGGGTCTATCTCTTAATCTCTTTTCTCTAATTTCTCTTCTACAGGGTCTTTCTTCTTTCCTTTTGACACGCTTTTACACTAACACTATTTTCTTTCACTTTCTCTTTCTTCTCAATTTCAACTTTTTTTTCAATAGCTCTAAAAAATGAAGGAGTACATTAAATGTAATAAGATATACGTGGTGTGCACTAATGTAATTGTTTGTAATTTAATGTACTTCTAATAAATAAAATTAAAATTAAAAAAAATATATATATATATCACACAGTATATTTCCGCCACAAACTATACGCAGAGATTTATTGCAGAGATGGATAGTAACAATTTCCCCCCAGCAAAGCCCTGGAGAGCTGCTGCTTTGATTGTAAGAGCACCTCATTACCTGTGACAGAAGCTCTTGTTAAGTCAATATTGCTCTCCAGCTTGGCAAAGCACACGTTAACAGATGCCATCTGCAACTGCAAGGCGGCGTTGTCGATTCCGTGATAATAGGCGTTCTGAGGGAAACAAGAAAATAATATGGCAGCTGCCTCCAAGTGAAGATTGGCTCGCTCTGCAAGCAGGACAGGTTTCCACTTGAGATGGTTGGACAAAATACAACTTGTTTCCTTCAATTACCTCGAGGTAGAAGAAAAATGTTATTTACAAGCCCCAGCTATCTAACGGTACATCAGCATGGTTCGAGCTGTATGCTCACGCATTTTCCCTCCAGATGGACAAACATCTGGTGTATGATCAGCTCCTCATTATAACAGAGATGTTCAGAAGCTGGGGCGAATCCAGGGACGGGCGAGTTATTGGTGAAGCAGGATTGAGTGTGACGGGGCTAAGTACACTGGAGTTCTGAAGAATGAGTGCATCTGATTGACTTACAGGACTTATAGGGGCAGCACAGTGGCTCAGCGGTAGAGTTGCTGCCTTACAGCACCAGAGACAAAAGACAATAGGTGCAGGAGTAGGCCATTTGGCCCTTCGAGCCAGTACCGCCATTCAATGTGATCATGGCTGATCATCCCCAATCAGTACCCCGTTCCTGCCTTCTCCCCATATCCCCAGACTCCTTTATTTTTAAGAGCCCTATCAAGCTCTCTCATGAAAGCATCCAGAGAACCTGCCTCCACTACCCTCTGAGGCAGAGAATTCCACAGACTCGGGTTCGATGATGACTACGGTTGCTGTCTGTGTGGAGTTTGCACCTTCTCCCTGTGCCTGCGTGGGTTTTCGCTGGGTGCTCCGGTTTCCTCCTACACTCCAAAGTACAGGTTAATTAGTTTCTGTAAATTGTCCCTAGTGTGTAGGATAGAAATATAGACAATAGGTGCAGGAGGAGGCCATTCGGCCCTTCGAGCCAGCACCGCCATTCATTGTGATCATGGCTGATCGTCCCCAATCAATAACCCGTGCCTGCCTTCTCCCCATATCCCTTGATTCCACCAGCCCCTAGAGCTCTATCTAACTCTCTCTTAAACCCATCCAGTGATTTGGCCTCCACTGCCCTCTGTGGTAGGGGATTCCACAAATTCACAACTCTCTGGGTGAAAAGGTTTTTTCTCACCTCAGTCCTAAATGGCCTCCCCTCTATTCTAAGACTGTGGCCCCTGGTTCTGGACTCGCCCAACATTGGGAACATTTTACCAGCATCTAGCCTGTCCAGTCCTTTTATAATGTTATATGTTTCTATAAGATTCCCCCTCATCCTTCTAAGCTCCAGCGAATACAAGCCTAGTCTTTTCAATCTTTCCTCATATGACAGTCCCGCCATCCCAGGGATCAATCTCGTGAACCTACGCTGCACTGCTTCAATCACAAGGATGTCCTTCCTCAAATTAGGAGACCAAAACTGTACACAATACTCCAGATGTGGTCTTACCAGAGCCCTATACAACTGCAGAAGAAAGTATAGAACAAGTATATGGGTGATCGCTGGTCGGCACGGACTCGGTTGGCTGTACGGCCTGTTTCCATGACGTATCTCAAACTAAATTAAAGTCTTTGCAGGGGGTGGCAGAATAAATGCTGTTTCCTTAGGAAGGGAAATCTAGAACTTGCAGGAATACGTTAGTTTAAGGGATTGCTGCCTCGGATTAAGACGAGAAAAAATTAAACTATGCAGTGGTTTGTAAACCGTTAGTAACTATCATTGAATGCTAAATAGCGTAGGTTCACGGGATGGCGGGACTGTCATATGTTGATAGAATGGAGCGGCTGGGATTGTATACTCTGGAGTTTAGATGAGAGGGGATCTTATTGAAACATATAAGATTATTAAGGGATTGGGCACGATAAAGGCAGGAAACATGTTCCCGATGTTGAGGGAGTCCAGAACCAGAGGCCACAGTTTAAAAATAAGGGGTAGGCCATTTAGAACGGAGATGAGGAAAAACTTTTTCACCCAGAGAGTTGTGAATCTGTGGAATTCTCTGCCTCAGAAGGCGGTGGAGGCCAATTCGCTGGATGCTTTCAAGAGAGAGTTAGATAGAGCTCTTAAAGATAGCGGAGTCAAGAGATATGGGGATAAGGCAGGAACGGGGTACTGATTGTGGATGATCAGCCATGATCACAGTGAATGGAGGTGCTGGCTCGAAGGGCAGAATGGCCTACTCCTGCACCTATTGTCTATTGCTGAGACGTCTTGCATTTTGGATATTGAAGGAAATGGTGGTGAGGGGCTCAGCAGGAAAGTGAAATGAGGTTGAAGATAAGCCATGATTACAGTGAATGCCAGAGGAGGATGCCTGATCTATAAGACAGTAATAATTTGAAGTTAAACCATACACAATCACAGCAGGATGTTAATAGACAAGATAAAAGGAAAATGATTTAAGTTACCACACATTCCTGGAATTGGAACACAACCGTGCCAACACATAGAGCTTGGTACATTATTTTTGTTGACACAATATAATAAAGCAATTTCCACAGAAGACAATTCATGCATCCATTAATTTGTTATGCATTGCTTGAAAATGATTTTCATCTTATCTTTTAATTTGTTGTTTTGCAGTACAGCAACATATGGCGCAGCAGTTGTGAATAAATGCTAAATCCAATATAAAGACACATAATGTAATATTCCTAAAACACTGTCAGAGGAATGTTAAGTTTTGCCTCCCATACATCAGGGCCGTTAGCAAGCAGGGCGGATATTACTCACGGGCCAATCTTTGGCAGCTTCCAGTAAGATGGTGCCTAATCCACACATTGGATCCAGCACGATTGAGCCAGCCTAGAATGAAATGGATTTGTCTGTTTATTCAGAGCATTGTTATCCTACAAATCCTAGGTTGCACCGAGTAAAATCCAATCTTCTTGTTCAGCTATTAATCAGCTATTTGGTTCAGCACCAGATAAAAGTTGTCCAGGGTCTGAGCTCCCCAGAGGGGCATGGGTGAAGCTCAACAGACTTGGGCGTTTCAATGCCAGCGTGTGGAGATGGGGACTCCGCCAGAGCCCAGCCTGTGAATGCGGAGCAGAGCAACAGACAGCCAACCATGTCATCTCTGGGTGCCCGCTCTACCACCCGCCAAATGGAGCTGTGTCAGGGCCTGGCAGACATTGACGCCAACAGAGACAACAACCTGGCTGCTCAACACCCGGCTTCAGATCTAACTATTCCTTTGGTTTATTTGTTTCATTAGCAAGAATAAGAAGAGGCTATTAATTTCACTTTAGAAACTACTGTCTAGAAATGTTTCATACCTGGTAGATTTCTACTCAAGGGAACTGAGAAGAGGGCCTGTCCCACTTTCATGACCTAATTCACGACCTCTGCCGAGTTTGCCCTTGACTCATACTCGCAGCATGGTCGTCACGAGGTCGTAGGAGTTCGTAGGAGGTCGTGGCAGGACATGATGCTAGTCGTAGGTACTCGTGGCATCAAGTAGGTCAGGGTGTTTTTTCTAGCATGATGTAAAATGTCCACGAGTAAAAAAGGTTGTGAATCAGGTCATGAAAGTGGGACAGGCCCTTAACTCAAGATTCAAGATTCAAGATTTCCTTTATTGTCATTCCGACCTTTCGGTCTGAACGAAATTGTGATGCCTGCAGTCGGAAGGAACTGCAGATGCTGGTTTATACCGAAGATAGACACAAAATGCTGGAGTATCTCAGCAGGACAGGTAGCATCTCAGGGGAAAAGGAATGGGTGACGCTTTGGGTCTGAACCCTATTCCTATTCCTCACCTATTCCAGAGATGCTGCCTGACCCGTTGAGTTGTTTCAGCACTTTGTGTCTACCTTGAGGATATAACTCAATGAACAGGCCTGGCAGGACATTTAATTCTTCTTCGATTCCAAATTTTTTAAGTCAAATTATTTTCTAACATAATACATCTTTGAGAATTATGTTCACTCAACAATTTCAAACCAGATTAGATTGAAAAACGTCTAAACACTTGCAAAGTTAACCTCCAAGAACATACAAAAGCAGCAGCGATAGAGTTGCTGCTTACAGCGTCAGAAACCCAGGTTTAATCTTGACTATAGGTGCTGTCCGTAAGAGTTGATAAAACCGAGGTACAGTGAAAAGCCTTTGTTGCGCGCTAGCCAGTCAGCAGAAAGACAATACATGATTACAACCGAGCTGTCCACAGTATGAGGGTGATGGGCCTGAAGGTTTTAGGGATTCAAATAGGCTGGAGTGTAGAGAGGCAGAGGGGTGACCATGTAGAGTTTTAAACGTGCATGGATCGGGTTAATGCATCGGAGATGTCCTCATTCTTCAGGGAACGGGGGTTCCCCTCTTCGACTATAGATGAGGCTCTCACTAGAGTCTCTCCTATACCCTGTAACTCTGCTCTCACTCCCCATCCCCCCACTTGTAACAAGGACAGAGCATTTTTACCACCTCCAACAGTGCTCCCCATAACATGCGTGGGTTTTCACCAGGTGCTCCGGTTTCCTCCCACACCACAAAGACGTACAGATTTTAATTGACAGAGGTAAAAATTGTAAATAGTCTTTAGTGAGTTGTATAGTGCTAGTGTACAGGGTAATCACTGGTCGAACGTGGACACTGTCGGCCGATGGGCCTGTTTCCATGCTGTATCTCTAAAGTCTAAAACCAAATTTAGTTAAAGAGATGTACAGCACAGAAACAAGCCCTTCTTCCCAACTTGCCTATTCTGCCTGTGACACTTACCTGCACTAATTCTGTTTGCCTAATCAATAAACCTATATCATTCTATTCCTTTCCTATCCATGTCCCTGTCAAAATGACTCGATTATAATAAATGCATCTGTCGCTACAGTTCTTTTAGCAGCTTGTCCCATATAACCCCCACCCTCTGTGCTGAAAACTGGCCCTTCAGGTACCTTTCAAATTTCTCCCCTTACCTTCAATCTATGCGCTTCAGTTTTAGACTCACCCACCCTCGGAAAAATACACGGATTATTAACCCGATCCATGTTTAAGAAGGAACTGCAGATTCTGGAACAATCGAAGGTAGACAAAAATGCTGGAGAAACTCAGCAGGTGAGGCAGCATCTATGGAGCGAAGGAATGCGTGACGTTTCGGATCGAGACCCTTCTTCAGACGGATGAGGGGAGGGAAGAATAAAGGAAGAGGCGGAGACAGTGGGCTGTGGGAGAGCTGGGAATGGGAGGGGAAGGAGGGAGAAAGCAGGGACCTGAAATTGGAGAAGTCAATGTTCATACCACTGGGGTGTAAACTGCCCAAGCAAAATATGAGGTGCTGCTCCTCCAATTTGCGGTGGGACTCACTCTGGCCATGGAGGAGGCCCAGGACAGAAAGGTCGGATTCGGAATGGGAGGGGGAGTTGAAGTGCTGAGCCACCGGGAGATCAGGTTGGTTATTGCGAGCTGAGTGAAGGTGTTGGGCAAAGCGATCGCCAAGCCTGCGCTTGGTCTCACCGATGTAGAGCAGCTGACACCTAGAGCAGCGGATGCAATAGATGAGGTTGGAGGAGGTGCAGGTGAACCTCTGCCGCACCTGGAAAGACTGCTTGGGCCCTTGGATGGAGTCAAGGGGGGAGGTAAAGCGACAAGTGTAGCATTTCCTATGGTTGAAAGGGAAAGTACCAGGGGAGGGGGTGGTTTGGGTGGGAATTGACCAGGGAGTTACGGAGGGAGCGGTCTCTGTGGAAAGCCGAAAGGGGAGGAGATGGGAAGATGTGGCCAGTGGTGGGGTCACGTTGGAGGTGGTAAAAATGTTGGAGGATTATCTGTTGTATGTGACGGCTGGTAGGGTGGAAGGTGAGGACAAGGGGGACTCTGCCCTTGTTACAAGTGGGGGAGATGGGGAGTGAGAGCAGAGTTACGGGGTATAGGAGAGACCTTGGTGAGAGCCTCATCTATAGTCTAAGAGGGGAACCCCCGTTCCCTGAAGAATGAGGACATCTCCGATGCATTAACCCGATCCATGCACGTTTAAAACTCTACATGGTCACCCCTCTGCCTCTCTACACTCCAGCCTATTTGAATCCCTAAAACCTTCAGGCCCATCACCCTCATACTGTGGATGGCTCGGTTGTAATCATGTATTGTCTTTCCACTGACTGGTTAGCGCGCAACAAAAGCTTTTCACTGTACCCCAGTACACGTGACAATAAACTAAACTCAAAACTCAAACATTTTATCAATTCTTAGTTCATCCATTGAACATGGATTAAACCAGAAGATTACCAAACAATGAATTAATACTGCACAAACAATTGCTTTTACTTAATTTGTAATCCAAAACTTTCAAGTTAATTCCTCAGAGAGAATGTCATCACACTGAGAACACTTTGAGTCATAAGTGTCACATCGTCCATTTGTAGTTATGTTACGTCAAAACAGACTTTACATGACACACTTTAAATGAATATACACCATAAAGATTTTAAAGATAATACAGCTCATACTGCTTGCACAGACTTCCAAAGATCACTCTGTGATTAATGTGTAGGAAGGAACTGCAGATGCTGGTTTAAATCGAAGGCAGACACAAAATGCTGGAGTAACTCTGCGGGACAGGCAGCATGTCTGGAGAGAAGAAATGGGTGACGTTTCGGGTCGAGAAGGGAAGAACAACAGACAGCCAACCATGTCATCTCTGGGTGCCCGCTCTACCACCCACCAAATGGAGCTCTGTCGGGGCCTGGCAGACATTGAACCCAACAGAGACAACAACCTGGCTGCTCAACACTCGGCTTGAGATCTAACTATTCCTTTGGTCTATGTTTCATTCGCAAGAAGAAGAAGGGAAGAAAGGGCATGACCCAAAACGTCACCCATTCCTTCTCTCCAGAGATGCTGCCTGTCCCGCTGAGTTACTCCAGCACTTTGTGTCTATTCTATGGTTAATGTCGGCTTCCAAAGGCACTTGATAAAGTATCTTATTATTGCCATGTGTTAGAAAAATCAAGGTTTATTTTTGTTTGAATACAGCAATGCATTCTGATTTTGAATGCACTGCATGAATAGAGAGTATACACAGCAAATTCAGAAGGGATTGATTATAACTGAAGAAAAATATTGCATTTCTTATAGGTAAGGTTACAGGGAGAAGACAGGAGAATGGGGTTGAGAGGGAAAGATAGATCAGCCACGATTGAATGGCGGTAGTGGCTCGATGGGCTGAATGGCCTAATTCTGCTCCAAAGACATGAAAAACAGGATGTGACCAATTCAAGTGATTTGAAGGATCTATACAGAAATAATGGACAGAATAGTTTTGCTGGCTATGATGCATAATTCTATAACTTCATTTCAGTATTCATTTCCCCACATTTATGATTTCATGGACTCTTCCAGTTGTTGTTGCTTTATAAAGGAGAATGTGGACACATGGAACTGCAGATGCTGGTTTACAAAAATAGACTCAAAGTGCTGAAGTAACTGGGCGGGCAGCACAGTGGCGTAGTGGTAGAGCTTCTGCCTCACAGCGCCAGAGACCCGGGTTCAATCCTGACTACGGGTGCTTGTCTGTATGGAGGTTGTACGTTCTCCCTGTGACCTGCATGTGGTTTTCTCCGAGATCTTCGGTTTCCTCCCACACTCCAAAGACGTACAGGTCTGTAGGTTGATTGGCTTGGTATGAGTGTATAATTGTCCCTAGTGTATGTAGGGCAGTGTTAATGTGTGGGGATAGTTGGTCGGTGCGGACTCGGTGGGCCAAATGGCCTGTTTCGCACTGTATCTCTAAACTAAACTCAGCGGGTCAGGCAGCATTTCTGGAGAACATGGATAGGTGACGTTTCACAGAGTGCTGGAGTAACTCAGCGGGTCAGGCAGCATCTGTGGAGAACATGGATAGGTGACGTTTCACACAGTGTTGGAGTAACTCAGCGGGTCAGGCAGCATCTGTGGAGAACATGGATAGGTGACGTTTCACAGAGTGCTGGAGTAACTCAGTGGGTCAGGCAGCACCTCTGGAGAACATGGATAGGTGACGTTTCGGGTGGGGATGTAAATCCTAAATATTGTCTTACCTACCTGGATATCACCGAGATATGCCATGGCCCAAGCCACAGTAGATCTCAGCCCTGCACTTTTAATGTAATCCCTGCTGGCCAACGGAAGCCTAGAAGCATAAAAAACAACTTTAGTACAACAGTACAGGTGATTAATGTGCAAAACTAAGAAATGCAAACATAAAATCATCTTGTTTCTCCATTGTTTTCTTAACAGTTCCTAATGATATCACTAGCTTTGATACATTTGTTTGCGTGTTAAAACATGCCAACTGTCAGAACATTTTGAATTGTTCACTACTAGAAATGTTCTACCTTAGAATAGGAATTCCAACCACACAATGAACGTCATTTAAATGAACGTAGACCTGTAAAACAAAATCAAATCAAGCTTGGATGGAATAACATACTCAGTCTCATTTGATTTGAGAAGGCACAATACATCAATGCTTTAAAACCATGAACAAATAAAACTGTCATGTTCTTCTCCATGGATCGTCACCTTGTCGTGGTGGTGAAGCTTGTGTGGAACTGAGATCCTGAGAGCGATGCCGTCTGGAGCTATCTATGCTCCTGGTAGGGCCACCCATGGCGGTAAGGTCGAGGGGGAGGACTCTGACAAAGAGCAATCCAACCAAGACCTCAACGGTGGAACAGGCGGAGGACGATGGCTGACCTTAGTGGAGCGTCACAACGGCTGGGAAGGCGGATAAAGGCTGCAGCAGAAAAGGGTCTCCGGTTGTCTTGGACTCCATGCCACTGGATCCTGACCCAGATCTGTCAAGGACCGTGGGGTGGCTGTCTGTGCACCAGTCTCCCCACGTTAAACAAAGTCACGCACAGGCATCCTCCAACCCTGGAGACACCCATGGTCAGCCATGACCGAAGGGGGCCTGAGAAGATTTATATGTTAAACTACTTATAATCATTGGGAATGACTGGAATAGGAATAGGGATTATTACAAAGGGTCTTGAAGATTCAGTGATGACAATACTTAGAGTATGAACTATATTTCTAAACTACAATCCTAATCTTAACCTAGTTATTTCTGACCGGATCTCTTAAAATGGATCAGTGGAAAAAAAACTTCACATTCAAACTTGTATTATGTCTCCCTCCCTACCCCCACGTGCACAAGTTTCCATCCTTTACTCTCATCCCTCCTATTCTCCTTTAAGGGCCTGTCCCACTTACGCGACTTTTTCGCGTCATAGGTCGTTGCAGGTCGCCGAAAATTTTCAACATGTTGAAAATCCAGCGGCGACCAGAACAAGGTACGACTCTTTGGGCGACTACTCACGACCATTGAGGCTTCACCCCGCCACATGTCGCCTGTATGGTCGTGAGTCGTCTCCTCAGTCGTCCAAAGAGTCGTAGCGTCTTTCTTGTCGCCGCTGGATTTTCAACATGTTGAACATTTTCGGCGACCTGCAACGACCTATGACGGGTGCCGGCAGTCGCCGAAAACGTCGTGTAAGTGAGACAGGCCCATTATTCTCCAACTAAGGTGCTTCACGATTCAGCACAGTGCTCTCCCATACTGGAATTTAAAAAAAAACACCCAGAGTTATGAGATTGTCCCTATAAAATGTTTCACTGGAATAGCTGGAGGAAAATGTAAGGTACACATTTATAATATTTTAAATCTTTAATTGAAGCTTGTGAATGAGGTAATTAAAAACAGCCGTGAGGTTTTAAGACTGTGAGAGGGGTGCTTTGTCATTTTTTTTTACCCTACCACAGTTGATTCACTATTTTTACTGACGCAAGTTTGCAGGACCTGATTAGGTAAAAAGATACATAACATTCTCGCCAGAGTTCCAGATAAAACATCTTTTTCACACACTTATGTGGGAATATGGAATCATTATGCTTTACACTCCATGACATATATGTGGTAGTATAACTATAAGATATACCAGCAGAATTAGGTCATTCGGCCCATCAAGTCTGCTCCACCATTTGATCATGGCTGATGTCTCAACACATTCTCCTGCCTTCTCTCCGTAACCTTTGATACCCTTACTGATCAATCTCTGCTTTAAAAATACTTAATGACTTGGCCACCACAGCCGTCTGTGGCAATGAATTCCACAGATTCACCACCCTCTGACACAAGAAATTCCTCCTCATCTCCTTTCTAAAGGTATGTCCTTTTTATTCTGAGGCCGTGCCCTCTGGTCTACTGGAAACACATCCCGTTGCTCGATATTGATTTAGCCTAGTGAATTTTGATTATCTGACTGGGTTTCCATCAGACGTACCCAAACCACTTAAAATGTTCATCTTCAGACTGGACGCGCAAGACTCAAATAGCAGGTAATGTCTTTGTTGCTACAATTTCAGTCAATAGACAATGGAGAATGGGTGCAGGAGTAGGCCCTTCGAGCCTGCATCGCCATTCAATGTTGTTTATGACAATGTTACAACACACATAGTGAAAGATCAGTCTTTATTCCATAAGCAAACAGGAACATTTAAACGGCCAGCCATTCTCATCCAGCTCGGCGTGGCTTGTGTGAGAGCCAGCTGACCTTGCTAGTGTAAAGCTGTGTAGTACCGTAATACCATGTAAAGGGTGGCATGCACATATGTGTAGTGGAGATTATAAATGGCATGGATTAATATGGGTTAATCTACAAATGTGATCATGGCTGATCATCCACAATCAGTACCCCGTTCCTGCCTTCTCCCCGTATCCCCTGACTCCGCTATCTTTAAGAGCTCTATCTAACTCTCTCTTGAAAGCATCCAGAGAACCGGCCTCCACCGCCTTCTGAGGCAGAGAATTCCACAGACTCACAACTCTCTGTGAGAAAAAATGTTTCCTCGTCTCCGTTCTAAATGGCTTACTCCTTATTCTTAAACTGTGGCCCCTGGTTCTGGACTCCCCCAACATCGGGAACATGTTTCCTGCTCTAGCGTGTCCAAACCCTGAATAATCTTATATGTTTCAATAAGATCCCCCCTCATCCTTCTAAATTCCAGAGTATACAAGCCCAGCCGCTCCATTCTATCAACATATGACAATCCCACCATCCCGGGAATTAACCTGGTGAACCTACGCTGCACTCCCTCAATAGCAAGAATGTCCTTAAAACATCATATTAAGTTATTATATGGTTTATTATAATTTGCTCTGAAATGGTAAAAAACACTTCAACAAGGAAAAAGGGTGTCATACAATAAAGGTAAAGCAGACGTGACACTTCCACAGAAAGTTCTCTTTGACATCTCAACATTTAAACCTCAGTCATTGTGACAGGCTGACCTAACCTCCAGCTCTTACCTCCAGCATGGGGTTCCTCAGTTCAGCTTTCCAACCCATTTGTCTGCTGAGTGCAATCCCAATTGCTCTTCCTAGCTCCTGTGGAAAAACAATCAATTTATGTGGGTACACAAGAAAGACAAAGTGCTGAAGTAACTCAGCGTATTCCCTACACAAGTGTTGCTCACCTTGGCTGTACACCTGGTTTGCACAATTTGTAGATACAAGCAACTGGGACACAAAGTACTGCAGTAACTTAGCGGGTCAGGCAGCATCTGTGCAGAACATGGATGGGTGACGTTTCACAGAGTGCTGGATTAACTCAGCGGGTCAGGCAGCATCTTTGGAGAACATGGATAGGAGACGTTTCCCAGACTGCTCGAGTAACTCAGCGGGTCAGGCAGCATTTCTGGAGAACATGGATAGGTGACGTTTCACAGAGTGCTGGAGTAACTCAGCGGGTCAGGCAGCATCTGTGGAGAACATGGATAGGTGACGTTTCACAGAGTGCTGGAGTAACTCAGCGGGTCAGGCAGCATCTTTGGAGAACATGGATAGGAGACGTTTCCCAGACTGCTCGAGTAACTCAGCGGGTCAGGCAGCATTTCTGGAGAACATGGATAGGTGACGTTTCACAGAGTGCTGGAGTAACTCAGCGGGTCAGGCAGCATCTGTGGAGAACATGGATAGGTGACGTTTCACAGAGTGCTGGTGTAACTCCGCGGGTCGGGCAGCATCTGTGGAGAACATGGATAGGTGACGTTTGGGGTCGGGACCCTTCTCCAGGCTGTAATTTCTGTGGGTAACTGATTTATTTCCCTCGAAAAGGTCCACTTACAAATGAGACAAAGTTCTCAGCTCTTCCAAATTGCACTTTCTACCACTACGAAAATGTATTAAATCATTGTGTCTTGAGTGAATGAAGACAACTTTATAATGTAATCCACAATGAGGCAATTTCACAAACGTTTAACACAATTTGTCTAATTACTAAATGCCCTTGCATTCCAGTTCTAAGCATTCCTGTTCACAGTGGTTGAGCTTCCCTATCCTGGCCTGAAGGTGACACCACATTCACAGTAATGTAGTTGACCTATCACTGTATTGAACCATAGTCATACAGCATGGAAACAGGCCCTTCGGCCCAACTTGGCACTAGTTGTGATATTTCAAGAATCACTAGAGTTTGGAGTGGTGCCTGAAGATTGGAAAATTGCGAATAGCACCCCGCTGTACAAGAAAGGAGCAAAGCAGAAGAGCAGAAACTAGAGGCCGGTTAGCCTGACTTCGGTGGTTGGTAAGATTTTAGAGTCAACTAGACTGGGCGGTGGAGGCCAATTCTCTGGATGCTTTCAAGAGAGAGCTAGATAGGGCTCTTAAAGATAGCAGAGTGAGGGGATATGGGGAGAAGGGAGGAACGGGGTACTGATTGTGGATGATCAGCCATGATCACATTAAATGGAGGTGCTGGCTTGAAGGGCCGAATGGCCTACTCCTGCACCTATTGTCTATTGTCCTTCAAAATAATTAAATGACACAATGGTACATAGATACATAGATACATAGAAAATAGGTGCAGGAGTAGGCCATTCGGCCCTTCGAGCCTGCACCGCCATTCAATATGATCATGGCTGATCATCCAACTCAGTATCCCGTACCTGCCTTCTCTCCATACCCCCTGATCCCCTTAGCCACAAGGGCCACATCTAACTCCCTCTTAAATATAGCCAATGAACTGGCCTCAACTACCCTCCAGAGTTCCAGAGATTCACCACTCTCTGTGTGAAAAAGTTTTTCCTCATCTCGGTCTTAAAGGATTTCCCCCTTCTCCTTAAGCTGTGACCCCTTGTCCTGGACTTCCCCAACATCGGGAACAATCTTCCTGCATCTAGCCTGTCCAACCCCATAAGAATTTTGTACGTTTCTATAAGATCCCCTCTCAATCTCCTAAATTCTAGCGAGTATAAGCCAAGTCTATCCAGTCTTTCTTCAAGACATGGGCACCGGCGCCAACTTGTCCTTCAAAATAATTAAATGACACGATGGTGAAGTATATGTTCAGGCTTTGTTTCCAAACACACAGAAAAATAATGCAAATTCAATTTAAAATTAGCGACAATGGAATAAGGAGATTGTAGTGGCCTGGATGTGGTCAGGAAAAGGCCAGACGACAGGCAGGTTCAGAAGTCGTTTAATAAATCATGGCAAAACACACAGAACGCCCGCGAGCAGGCACCGGGGAAACCCCGTGGGCAGACAATCGTCCCTGTCCCTCAAGAGCCGAGGAGGATGACCCAAGGTGTGGCCTAACCCCTAGGGACCGCCATAGGACCTCCCCCAAGAACCAGAGGCACGAAATGGACAGGAGGACGTACGCTGGGACCAGCCCGGGTACGCACCATGCCCGGCACAAGAACCGGCAACCGACCAACAGGTGCAGGGGGCGGAGTAGCCACTGGAGGAGGTACTCTTGGAGGGCGCCCTCGCTTACGGGGCCGCGCTACCAGCACCGGCTGATTAATGTCAATATGCGCCGGCTCCAGCCGCACAACCGAAACAGTCTCATGTCGACCCCTCCCCCCCCCCCCCATGTCCAGGACGAAAGTGGACTAGCCATGTTCCAGGACTCGGAAGGGACCCTCGTACGGCTGCTGGAGGGGTGTCCGATGAGCATCCCCATGCAGGAAGACGAACTGGCAGTCCTCCAGAGCAGGGAGAACGTGCGGACGGAAGGACCCATTACAAGACATGGGCACCGGCGCCAACTTGCCCACCGTCTGCTGAAGACGTTGCAGAGCGTCCGAAGGCTGCTCCACTTGGCCCCGTGCCGATGGGATGAACTCCCCGGGCACCAACAACGGAGACCCATACACCAACTCGGTGGAGGAGGAGGCCAAGTCCTCCTTGGGTGCGGTGCGGATCCCCAGCAAAACCCACGGGAGAGCGTCCACCCAGTCCGGGTCATTCAGCCGTGTCTTCAGGGCATCCTTGAGTTGGCGGTGAAACCTCTCCACCAGTCCGTTCGCCTGCGGATGATACGCCATCGTGTGGTGGAGACTAACCCCCAGGAGGCATGCCATGGCCGACCACAGTTCCGACATGAACTGAGGCCCCCGGTCCGATGTTATGTCCAGCAGCATCCCGAACCAGGAGATCCAGTGCACCACCAAGGCTCGAGCACGTGGCCATTGAGGAATCAGCCAGCGGAATGGCTTCAGGCCACCGCGTGAAGCGGTCCACCACGGTGAAGAGATAGGTCATGCCCCGGTACGGCAGCAGCAGCCCCACGATGTCCACGTGAATGTGGTTGAACCACTGCCGAGGGATGGCAAACTCCTGCAACGGCGCACGCACGTGTCATTGCACCTTGGCGGTCTGGCACGGGATGCAGGTGCACGCCCAATGTCCAACCTCCTTGCGCAGCCCGTGCCACATGAAGCGGGAGGCTCCAAGGGCCGTTGTCGCCCAGATGGAGGGATGAGCAAGTCCGTGGAGCACCTCAAACACCCAGGCGACGGGGACGATGTGTCGGGGAAATCCAGTGGAGACATCGCACAGCAGCGTTGCGCCCCCAGGACCACAGACAACGTCCTCCAACTGCAATCCTGATACCGCCGTGCGATAGGCGGCCATTTCCTCGTCGACCAGCTGTGCGGCTGCCAGGGCCTCAGTACCCTCAGCGACTTGGAAAACGGCGTGAAGCGCAGGTCGCGATAAGGCATCGACCACCCTGTTGTACTTGCCCTCAACGAAACGGATGGAGGTGGTGTACTCGGACACGTACGCCAACTGCCTCTGCTGCCGCGCACACCACGGGTCTGAAACCTTGGCAAATGCGAAAGTTAGCGGCTTGTGATCCGTGAAGGCAGTAAAAGGCCTCCCCTCCAGGAAGTAGCAAAAGTGGCGTACGCCGAGGTACAGGGCAAGGAGCTCACGGTCAAAAGCGCTGTAACGGCGCTGAGCACCACTGAGGTGCCTGCTGAAGAAGGCGAGTGGCTGCCAGCATCCGTCAATGAGCTGCTCCAACACTGCCCCAACCGCCACCTCAGAAGCGTCCACCGTCAGGGCGGTCGGGGCATCCTCTTGTGAATGGACGAGCATCGTGGCCCCTCGCAGAGCAAACTGTGCCTCTGCCTGCTGGAATCAGATATCAGGCTCTTCAGTCGGGAGCTTCAGCGCAACGGCGGTTTTCCATCACGATGCGTGATGAACATCGGGGTCACCAGTTGTAGTTGCCTGGGCGAGGTCAGGAAAAGGCCAGACGCCAGGCAGGTTCAGAAGTCGTTTAATGAATCATGGCAAAACACACAGAACGCCCGCGAGCAGGCACCCGGGAAACCTCGTGGGCAAACAATCGTCCCTGTCCCTCAAGAGCCGAGGGGGATGACCCAAGGAGTGGCCTAACCCCCAGGGACCGCCACAGGATTTTCCTTCAGTTCCAGTCTGCTTTTTACCCAACCAGTTTTAGTGAATGTACTCTAGTTAGAGACAGACGGCGCTGCTTCCTACACTATAGGGACAAGTAGATGCCTCTCCTTCTGATGCCCACGTGTTATTTTGCAGGACTCCAGAGAAGATTAATACTCTGTCAATAACCAATCTCCTGAACTGATGAATCGACCATCAAGTTCCACGCAGAGGATTTCTTATACTCCAATGCCACTGTGTATAAAGCACCATTAACATCAAGGTCAAAAGACATAATGGAAGAATTATGTACGAGTGAACCCATTAAATTCAACTGGTACATTTGATGATTTACAGCACCCAATCCAATCATCCATAACTGGAATTGCTTCTTATATTAACAAACTGTCCGAAATGGCCGTTGGGAATCATTGAAAATCATGTGATCATCAAAGCTGCCTGTCTATTAGAATGATTTCATTGGGGCTGTGATTTATTTTTAATATTTAATTAAGCTCACCAATAGTAGTTCCTCCATTAATAGCTTTCGTGGTATGTTTCATACCACTCTGCTCTCAGCATGGACACAGACAAAGCTTCTAACAAAATGTGCAGGAAGGAACTGCAGATGCTGGTTTAAACCAAAGATAGACACTTAAAATGCTGGAGTAACTCAGCGGGACAGGCAGCATCTCTGGGGAGAAGGAATGGATGCCGTTTCAAATCAAGAAGAAGGGTCTTGGACCCGCTAGAGGCAGGAAACATGTTCCTGATGTTGGGGGCGTCCAGAACCAGGGGCCACAGTTTAAGAATAAGGGGTAAGCCATTTAGAAAGGAGACGAGAAAACACTTTCTCTCACAAAGAGTTGTGAGTCTGCGGAATTCGCTGCCTCAGAGGGCAGTGGATTCCGGTTCTCTGGATACTTTCAAGAGAGAGCTAGATAGGGTTCTTAAAGATAGCGGAGTCAGGGCATATGGGGAGAAGGCAGGAACGGGGTTGATCAGCCATGATTGGGGATGATCAGCCATGATCACATTGAATGGCGGTGTTGGTTCGAAGGGCCGAATGGCTTACTCCTGCACCTACTGTCTATTGAAACGTCACCCATTCCTTCTCTCCAAAGATGCTGCCTGTCCCACTGAGTTACTCCATCATTTTGTGTCTATCTTAAGCTTCTAACAAATAGGTAAATGGCTTATTGTTGCACACTTTCAAGACTCAGTATACAATGGGCAAGGTGTTGAATGCACCATCAACTGTACCTCCAAAACAGGGCAACACTTACAAGATAAAAGGAGAGGAACATAGAAATATATGAATATAAAATAAAATAGCACATCTGGTTAATTGTTTAAAAAAGAACTGCAGATGCTGGAAAAATCGAAGGTAGACAAAAATGCTGGAGAAACTCAGCGGGTGAGGCAACATCTATGGAGCGAAGGAATAGGCGACGTTTCGGGTCGAGACCCAAAGGGTCTCGACCTGAAACGTCGCCTATTCCTTCTCTCCATAGATATGTCTCACATCTGGTTAATTAATATGTTCATAAGGCATAGGAGCAGAATTAGGCCATTCGGCCCATCGAGTCCTCCACCATTCAATCATGGCCGATCTATCTTTCCATCTCAACCCCATTCTTCTGCCTTCTCTCCTTAACCTTTGACACCCTTTACTAATCAAGAAGTTGTCAATCTCCACTTTAAAGATACGCGTTGACTTGGCATCCACGACGTCTCTGACTAAAGAAATGAGTCTTTCTTTATTTCCTCATCTCCTTTCTAAAGGTACGTCCTTTTATTCTGAGGCTATTCCTAGACTCTCCCACCAGTGGAAACATCCTCTCCACATCCACACTATCCAGGTCTTTCATTATTTGTTAGGTTTCAATGAAAACTCCCCTCATCCTTCTAAACTCCAGCGAGTAGAGGCCCAGAGCCGTCAAACGCTCATCATATGTTAACCCAATCATCCCTGGGATCATTCTTGTAAACCTCCTCTGGACCCTCTCCAACACCAACACATCCCTCCTCAGATATGGAGCCCAAAACTGCTCACAAAACTCTAATTGCAGTCCTTAAACTCTAAGACCTGTGCCTTATAAAGCCTCAAACCTACATCCCTGCCTTTATATTCTTGTCCTCTCTAAATAAATGCTAACATTGTGTTTGCCTTCCTTACTACCGATTCAACTTGAAAATCAACCTTTTGGGAATCCTGCACCAGCACTCCCAAGTCCCTTTGCACCTCTGATTTTCAGAATCCTCTCCCCATTTAGAAAATAGTCTACGCCTTTATTCCAACTACCAAAGTGCGTGGCCGCACACTTTGCTACACTGTATTCCATCTGACAACTTCTTTGCCCACTCTCCCAACCTGTCCAAGTCCTTCTGCAGAGTCCCTCTACACTACCTGCCCCTCCACCTCATGCACGCAATTCCCCAGTTTAGAAATATTCGGTTATTTTTGCAAATTAACAACAGCGCAAACAGGAGAATCCTAAAATCATTACAAGTACTCGTTCAGACACAAACACATATTTCTACTGGTAAAGGATCTAAAAATATATAATGTTAATGTCCAAATTGCAAATCTGCCTCAGTTTTGCGAACCTGCAATATATAGATTACGGTTTGCAGCGTTGCTTAATACTGTTAATTTCTGGGTTTTAAACACAGAACTGATTTGGAAACAATGCATTTACCTGTGAAGTAAACTGTTTAGCAATCTTCCCACTGCAGCGACAAGATACTCTGAAAGGCATACAGGATGCAGCCCCTTCACTCCTGGGATTAGGTAGCTTTGCAGGTGAAGGTGGTTCCTCCATCAGCGTATTGTCCTGACCACATCCTTCATGAAGTGAATGACTGTGTCCTGTTTGAGCTGCATGAGGTTTATCCACCTCTAGCTTTGGCCTTTTGCTTTGGCTACTCTCCTGCTGTGTTGACCGTTTAATCCCAGTTTCCGCAACCTCCAAACTACAGTCCTGTACTTTGTCAAGATTCCAAAGGGACTTCCATTTGGAAACAACATCCAGCCATTTCTGAGGCTCCCCGATCACATACTTTGAGATGGCATGAACTCCTTTACCTAAGAATTGGAAAGAAAAACTTGTTCACATTTTCTTGTGCAACATACAGTTCAACTCACATGTGGAAAATTACAAATCAAACAAATGCATTCATTAACCAAGATTGGTGAAACACAATTTTTACAACAGGCAAGTTTAATGAACCTGCCTTTAAATAATATCACGACTTGTAGTCTTAATGTCATCTCCCTCAGATTACATAACACTTGCCGAAACACCTTTACAAGATCATTTTGTTTCTACATGGCTAACACTAGAACTACCAGAACTTACAATGACTGAAATCCACAGAATACACTTGCATTTATTTCACTCTGGTTACTAACGCAGATCTGTATTTGTCTGTCTGGTCTCTTTCCCATTTCCCACATGGTCACTATAACGGGGAATATTTTCCCGAGCTGCAGGGGGGCTATTAATCTGATCCTGTCTTCACATTATAATATCCAAAGGTTATCAGATTATAATGAAAAATCATGGATGATTAATTTTACATGCTAACCCTGGTTGTAATTAGCTAGGGTGGCACGGTGGCGCAGCAGTGGAGCTGCTGCCTTACAGCGCCAGAGACCCGGGTTTGATTTCGACCACAGGTGCTGTCTCTGTATGGAGTTTGTACGTTCTCCCCGTGGGGTTTTTCCGAGATCTCCGGTTTCCTCCCACCCTCCAAAGACGTGCAGGTTTGTAGATTAATTGACTTGGTATAAGTGTAAATTGTCCCTAGTTTGTGTAGGGTATTGTTATTGTGAGGGGATCGCTGGTTGGTGCGTCCTCGGCGGGCCGAAGGGCCTGTTTCCATGCTGTATCTCTAAACTAAACTAATTCAGCACCAATCAGAGACTAGATCTGCTCGGACAATTAATCTTGATCAATGAGATTTCTTAACTTGGAAAATAAAACTGCGCTTCCAAGGTTACCAGCGTTTAATTTAAAAGACAAACCACATAAAATGCTTTAATGTGTCAGGATGTTGGTGTCGCTGGCAAGGTTAGCATTAATTGCCCACCCCAACCGCTCAACCTTTGGTGAAATGCCTCCATGAACTGCTGGGGGCAGTATCTGTGGAGGTAAAGGGATATTCGACATTTCGGGTCCTGGTGCAACGACTTGAGCAGAAAATTCGACGTTTCCCTTTGCCACCACAGATGTTGCTTGACCTGCTGGTTTCTTCCCGTAGTTTGGTAAATAGAGATGTGGGTTTCTTCTGGGTGCTCCAGTTTTCACCCACATCCCAAAGACTTGCAGGGTTTGTAGGTTAATTGGCTTCTGTAAATTATCCCCAGTGTGTAGAATAGTGCTAGTGTATGGGGGTCGGTGGTCGGCGTGGACTCAGTGGGCCGACGGGCCTGTTTCCGTGCTGCATCTTTAAACTAAAATATCTCTAAGCTAAACTGCTGCAAGGTTCCAATCAAGGTAATCCCACATCAGTTAGGTAAGGAGTTTCAAGATTTAGGTCCAGTGACAATTGTGGAACAGTAATATATTGCCAAGTTAGGATGGTGTGCATCCTGGAGAACCTGGAGATGGTAGTGTTTACGTTTAAGTTTATGTACATGTACCGAGGTGCAGTGAAATGCTTTGTTTTTGCCTACTGTCCAAACAGATCAGATATACCATAAAAGGACACAAAGTGATCGAGCAACTCATCTCCTTTGTTGTGTGGGAGGAAACCGAAGATCTCGGAGAAAACCCGCGCTTTCATGGGGAGAATGTACAAACTCCAGACAGACAGCACCCGTAGTCGGGATCGAACCCGGGTCTCTGGCACTGGAAGAGCTGTCAGGCAGACTCTACCGCTGCGCCATCCTTAAGAATTGGAACATGCTGCAAACAAACTGTTTCAGTGGAAGAGGAAATGAATGTTTAGCATAGTGGATGGAGTGCCAGTCTGGCAGGTTGCTTTGTCCTAGATGGGGTTGACATTATTCAGGTCGTTGGGGAGCTACTAAGTTTAATGATCAAAAGACAAAATAAATACAGATCCAAGTTTTGGAATCCATATTTCAAACCTGCTTTGAAGAAGCATCATTGTTATGATAGCCCTGTCCCACGGTGCGAGTTCATTCCAAGAGCTCTCCCGAGTTAAAAAAAAATCAAACTCGTGGTAAGCACGGAGAATGAACGTAGCGGGTACGTCGGAGCTCGGGGACGTCTCTTAGCGGTTCGTAACGCTAACGGCAGGTACTTCCGGGAACAATCGCTAACGGCAGGTAAGCACGGGAAGACTCGTGAAGATTTTTCAACATGATGAAAAATGTCCACGAGAGCCCCGAGTACCGACGAGTGGCCATTACCGTAAATCTCTGAGTCTGAATCAGGGCAAACTCGGGAGAGCTCTTGGAATGAACTCGTACTGTGGGACAGGGGTTTAATTGTTTTAATTTCATCACACTAATTATGTACTGTAGATAGGATGGAAATTACTATTTTATGTTCATATTTGGTTTATTCTAGCCCAGTGAATGGATCAATGGCCAACACTCCAATCCCAAGTGACCAATTTGCCAAAATATTCATGGCAATGCACTGACTGGGGTATATTAAAAAAATTCCAATAATTTACGTTCAAATAAAGAATTCATCCTTCCTGGAGTCCAATCTGATCATGTTCCTATTATAGCAACTTATTGATTCTCTGTACATTCAGAATTTGAGCCCTTTAACTCTTCTTGCCTCTTGACTGAAAATACAGATCATCTACGAAGTAAAAAATGCTTGTTTAGTTTTTGGTTTAGTTTAGAGGATACAGCACGGAAACAGGCCCATCGGCCCATCGTGTCCTTGCCGATCAGCGATCCACGCACATTAACACTATCCTATACACACTAGAGACAAAAAAAATTTGTGACATTTAACAAGCCAATTCATCTACAAACCCTGTACGTCTTTGGAGTGTGGGAGGAAACCGAAGATCTCGGGAGAAAACCCATGCAGGTCACGGTGAGAACGTACAAACTCCGTACAGACAGCACCCGTAGTCGGGATCGAACCCGGGTCACCGGCGCTGCATTCGCTGTAAGGCTGCAACTCTACCGCTGCGCCACCATGACCTATCTAGACTGCATTTGTCTGCAGAACCCTGACCCAGTAGCTCCTTAACAAAGCAGACTTTAAGTTTACTTCCACCATCTTTTCAAAAATTCACTTTCCATTGTGAATTGCTCTGACTTATGAAATCCTTCCTTTGGCATTTCCTAGCCTCTACCCATACTCTCCCAACTCCTTTCCCTTCTGAAGAAGGGTCTCGACCCAAAACGTCACTCTTCCTTTGCTCCATAGGCGCTGCCCCACCCGCTGAGTTTCTCCAGTGTTTTTGTCTACCTTCCCTTCTTGGCTGTTCTTTCCAAGTGTCGAATAACCCCAGATTTCAGTTCCCATCCTTGGTATCGCTGCAGCCACCGTCTCTGTAGTCCCAGTTATATCACGCACATTCACGCCCATGTGCGATTCATTCATCTACCTTATTGCAAATTCTCAAAGCCCTCACCTTTTCTGCCTTTTGCTTCCCCTCCTGTGTACCTCTGCAGAGGTTCCCATTCTTCAGTTCAAACCTCCACGACGGCACATACACAACGTCGCCAAGAACATCGTCCCTGGAACTGTCCAAGTCCTATCTCTCCCGGAAACAGTTCCATTTTGACCAAGCGTAGGCTTGGCGATCGTTTCGCCAAACACCTCCGCTCGGTCCGCATTAACCAACCTGATCTCCCGGTTGCTCAGCACTTCAACTCCTCCACCCATTCCGAATCTGTCCCGGATCTCCTCCATGGTCAGAGTGAGCACCACCGGAAATTGGAGGAGCAGCACCTCATATTACGCTTGGGCAGTCTGCACCCTAACGGTTTAAACATTGAATTCTCCTATTTCCGGTAGCCCTTGCTGTCTCCTCCCCTTGTCAGCTCTCCCTCAGCCCTTGGGCTTCTCCTCTCCCTTTCTCCTTTCTTCTACCTGCCCCCTCCCCCCCCCCACCCACCCTCCATCAGTCTGAAGAAGGGTTTCGGCCCGAAACGTTGCCTATTTCCTTCGCTCCATAGATGCTGCTGCACCCGCTGAGTTTCTCCAGCACTTTTGTCTACCTTCCATTGTGATTCCCTTCCCTTTACAGATGCTGGAATCTGGAGCAAAACACAAAGTGATGGATGAACTCAGCCGAGCGGGCAGCATCTGTGGAGGGAATGGAGAGGCAACGCTTTGTCGGGATTCTTTTTCAGAATGAACAGAGCAGTCGGGGGAGAAAGCTGGAAATACGAGGTGCGGATAAGACAAAGCCTGGCAAGTGATAGGTGGATACAAGACCAATATGGTTGCAGCCACACAAGGATATTTTCTTTATGGCACCCGTTAAGGAAAATAATTGATGTCAAAGCAAGATTTGGATTCCATATACCCACACTGGCAATATCAAATTCAGATCAAAGTATTAAAAGTATGAGGAGTTTGGAAGAATGAGGGGGAAACCTGATCAAAACTTACAGAATAGTGAAAGGCCTGATAGAGTGGATGTGGAGAGGATGTTTCCACTAGTGGGAGTATGGAACCAGAGGCCATAGCCTCAGAATAAAAAGACGTACCCTTGGAAAGGAGATAAGAAGGAATTTCTTTAATCAGAGGATGGTGAATCAGTGGAATTCAGTGTCACAGAAGGCTGTGGAGGCCAAGTCATTGGATATTTTTTAAGGCAGAGATAGATTCTTGATTAGTATGGGTGTCAGGGGTTTTGGGGAGAAGGCAGGAGAATGGGGTTGAGAGGGTAAGTGAGATCAGCCATGATTGAATGGCGGGGTAGACTTGATGGGCCGAATGGCCTAATAATACTAATAGAAGGGATGAAAGGAATTGTCATTCACCCAGAATGTGACTGGAATCTGGATCGCACTGCTAGTGGGCAGTGGAGGCTGGTTTTCGCACAGTACCCTCAAGTCAGTGAGATATATCCGGAATCCGAGGAAGGGTCTCCGGCACGAAACGTCACCCATTCCTTCTCTCCAGAGACGCCGCCTGTCCGCTGAGTTACTCCTGCATTTTGTGTTTAAACCAGCATCTGCAGTTCCTTCCTACACATTATATCTAGTGAACTGTGTTCACTTCAGATTGGATCACCCTGCTGTGGGAAGGATGGATTCAGCTGGAAAGAGTGGACTTAGAGAATGTTGCCAGGACTAGAGCTAAAGGGGGAGGTTGGGCAGGCTACAACTCAATTCCTTAGAGCGCAGGAGCCTAATTGGGGTTAATGGGATGAGGGTCAATGGAAGTTAATGGATATATTTAAGGTAGAGACACAGATAGACAGATTCTTGATTAGTACGGGTGTCAGGGGTTACAGGGAGAAGGCAGGAGAATGGGGTTAGGAGGGAGAGATAGATCAGCCACGATTGAATGGTGGAGTAGACTTGGGACGAATGGCCTCATTTTGCCCTAGAGCTTATGACAATAGACAATAGGTGCAGGAGTAGGCCATTTGGCCCTTCGAGCCAGCACCACCATTCAATGTGATCATGGCTGATCATCCCCAATCAGTACCCCGTTCCTGCCTTCTCCCCATATCCCCTTACTCCGCTATTTTTTAAGAGCTCTATCTAGCTCTCTCTTGAAAGTATCCAGAGAACCTGCCTCCACCGCCATCTGAGGCAGAGAATTCCACAGACTCACCACTCTCTGTGAGAAAAAGTGTTTCCTCGTCTCCATTCTAAATGGCTACTCCTTATTCTTAAACTGTGGCCCCTGGTTCTGGACTCCCCCAACATCGGGAACATGCTTCCTGCCTCTAGTGTGTCCTGCTGAACTTTATGAACTTATGACTTCAGCACTTTGTTTTTTTTTGTAAACCTTGTTTCTATTTAGCCTTCTTTATGGGTTTGTTATACCTGGATAATCAGCCGGCATCTACAGTATTTGATATATTGCAGCAAAGAAAATTAATTTGGAAAAAGGCTGGACATGCATACCCCACCTAGCTGCCAAAAAATCAATGTTAATATCAGACATACTAATGAAAGTCATAAAGATATCGCGTAGCACCTCTATGTCTTGGCAGCTGGAACGGCGGGAGCTTTTCCACCAGCAAAAACAGTCGCTCGGCACATTTCAGACTCTTTATCCTTTTTAAATCTGCGTCAGCTGTGAAGAACACCTTGCCTGATATCTGCTCCACCTACAAGCACAAGGGAAGACAGACAAAGACCAGTAATTATTTTGCCTTTACCCTTGGCCCTTATTTCTCTCGTGTTCCTAGACTGGGTATTGAGTAATGAGGAAGGGTTAGTTAGCAGTCTTGTTGTGCGTGGCCCCTTGGGCAAGAGTGACCATAATATGGTTGAGTTCTTCATTAGGATGGAGAGTGACATTGTTAATTCAGAAACAAGGGTCCTGAACTTCAAGAAAGGTAACTTTGAGATGTGAATTGGCCAAGATAGACTGGCAATCGATTCTTAAAGGGTTGACAGTGGATATGCAATGGAAGGCATTTAAAGGCTGCATGGATGAACTACAACAATTGTTCATCCCAGTTTGGCAAAAGAATAAATCAGGGAAGGTAGTGCATCCGTGGATAACAAGGGAAATCAGGATAG
>JAXLNO010002441.1:88538-136927 GCA_038087875.1 Malacoraja senta
GTGGTAAAGAAAGCTTTTGGTGTGCTGGCCTTTATAAATCAGAGCATTGAATATAGAAGTTGGGATGTAATGTTAAAATTGTACAAGGCATTGGTGAGGTCAATTCTGGAATATGGAGTACAATTTTGGTCGCCTAATTATAGGAAGGATGTCAACAAAATAGAGAGAGTACAGAGGAGATTTACTAGAATGTTGCCTGGGTTTCAGCAACTAAGTTACAGAGAAAGGTTGAACAAGTTAGGTCTTTATTCTTTGGAGCGCAGAAAGTTAAGAGGGGACGGGACTTGATAGAGGTCTTTAAAATTATGAGCGGGGTTAGACAGAGTGGATGTGGATAAGCTTTTCCCATTGAGAGTAGGGAAGATTCAAACAAGGGGACATGACTTGAGAATTAAGGGACAGAAGTTTAGGGGGAACATTAGGGGGAACTTCTTTACTCAGAGAGTGGTAGCTGTGTGGAATGAGCTTCCAGTGGAAGTGGTGGAGGCAGGTTCGATGTTATCCTTTAAAAATAGATTGGATGGGTATATGGACGGGAAAGGAATGGAGGGTTATGGTCTGAGTGCAGGTAGATGGGACTAGGGGGAAGTATTTATTTTTAATTAAATAAATAAAAATGTTCGGCACGGACTTGAAGGGCCGAGATGGCCTGTTTCCGTGCTGTTATGGTTATATGGTTATATGGTTATCTGTGGAGGGAATGGACAGGCACCATTTTGCGTTGGGACCCTTCTTCAGACTGATGGAGTAGGGGTGAGAAAGCTGTGAAAGAGTGGGGGACAAAGACTGGCAAGTGATAGGTGGATACAGGTGAGTGGCAGATGGGTGGAGTAAGTGACAAAGGCTGGAGGTGAAAAGGAGACAAAAGGGAGTCAGATGCGGAGAGAAGAGGAGGAGTGAATGTAAAGCCGGAAGGAGGGATATGGGTGGAAGGGAAAGGTGGGTGAAGAGAACAGGTGGGTGATGAGGGTGGGATGATAGGAGAAATACGTGCACACTAGATTTGGAAGGGGGTGCTACCTAAAACAGAATATGAGATGTTTACACCCCAGCGGTATGAACATTGACTTCTCCAATTTCAGGTAGCCTTGCTTTCTCCCTCCTTCCCCTCCCCTTCCCAGCTCTCCCACAGCCCACTGTCTCTGCTTCTTCCTCTCTTCTTCCCCCCCCCCTCCCCCAACCCCACATCTGAAGAAGGGTCTCGACCCGAAACGTCACCTATCCTTTGCTCCATAGATGCTGCCTCACCCGCTGAGTTTCTTCAGCTTTTTTTGTCTACCTATGAGATGCTATTACTCCAGTTTGTTACTGGCAATGGAGGAGGGCCCAGGAGAGAAAGGTTGGTATAGGAATGGAAGGGTTAAAATGTTTAGTTACCGGGAAATCCAGCAGGCCTTGGTGGACCGAGTGCAAGTGTTCGGTGCAACGGTCGCCGAGTCCACGCTCGGTCGCATCGATGAACAGGAGGCCACATCGGGATCACTGAATGCAGTAGATGAGGTTAGAGGAGGTGCACATGAACCTCTGCTTCACTGGTAGGCCCGTTGGAATCGGTGGATGGAGATGATGGATGTAACTCCGGTGGAGGGGAAATGAGTACGGACTTGCAGAAGATTGCACTAATAAAAGCAAGTCACATTCAGTTAACCTGTGTGATTTTGTTTGATGGTGTCAGCAGAAGCGATTACTGAAAAGAATGCGGTAAATGTCATCCGTATGGATTTTCAAAAGACATTTAGCAAGAAAAAATTAGCTGAATTGAACCCCTTGGATGGATGCAGTCAGTGGCAGTAAGAAGAAGATAATTGCTAAAGACAGAGCAGACTAAATGGTCGTGTTTCAGACTGAAGATAGGGAACTGTAATGTTCCCCCAAGGGTCAAATCAGGAATATTTTATTGTCATATGTACCGAGTAAGAACAATGAAATTCTTACTTGCAGCAGCACAACAGAAATGTAACCTTAGTACTCTGTAAACACCATAATAAATAGCAAAAAAATATTCAGTATCTATCTATATAACTAAAAGAACTCTCGACCACTTCCTGTTTGCGCTGTATATTGATTTTAGAAAAGACGCTACCCTATATTACTATGATTTTTGGCCATCTTACTCACAGTCCTCCACTGAGCCAGCCCCGAGGATTTTTCCGATCGATGAAAAATAAAAGAGTCATGAGTGTTTAAAAAATCTTGAGATCAGCAGATTGGTCCTCTCGCCTGTCAATCACCTTAATGAAGCTAACGCCCCTTCCGGGGGGGGCGTGGCGTGACCCAGTGGCGTGATGCCTAGACGTGAGTCAGTCACTCTGGAAGATCGCGAGGGAGAGGCCACAACAGTGATCCTCTAAGCTGTGAATGAACTGAACTGTGAGTCTGCAATGTACTTGCAATAAATGAATTTGTAAGCCCTTAATCAAAATGAAATGAGTTGTTTGGCCTGCCCTGTACTTGAAACTGAAATGGAATTGAAATGAAAATGCAATGACCTGTTTGGCCTGCCCTGTGCTTGAAACAGCAATGGAAATGGAAATGAAATGAAAATGCAATGAGCTGTTTGGCCTGCCCTGTGCTTGAAAACTGCAATGGAAATGGAAATGAAATGAAAATGCAATGATCTGTTTGGCCTGCTCTCTGCTTGAAACTGCAATGGAAATGGAAATTAAATGAAAATGCAATGAGCTGTTTGGCCTGTCCTGTGCTTGAAACTGCAATGGAAATGGAAATTAAATGAAAATGCAATGAGCTGTTTGGCCTGCCCTGTGCTTGAAACGGCAATGGAAATGGAAATGAAATGAAAATGCAATGAGCTGTTTGGCCTGCCCTGTGGCTTGAAACGGCAATAGAAATGGAAATGAAATGCAAATGCAATGAGCTGTTTGGCCTGCCCTGTGCTTGAAACTGCAATGGAAATGGAAATGAAATGAAAATGCAATGAGCTGTCTGGCCTGCCCTGTGCTTGAAACTGCAATGGAAATGGAAATTAAATGAAAATGCAATGAGCTGTTTGGCCTGCCCTGTGCTTGAAACGGCAATGGAAATGGAAATGAAATGAAAATGCAATGAGCTGTTTGGCCTGCCCTGTGCTTGAAACGGCAATAGAAATGGAAATGAAATGCAAATGCAATGAGCTGTTTGGCCTGCCCTGTGCTTGAAACTGCAATGGAAATGGAAATGAAATGAAAATGCAATGAGCTGTCTGGCCTGCCCTGTGCTAGAAGCTGCAATGGAAAATGAAATAGACAATAGTTGCAGGAGCAGGCCATTTGCCCTTCGAGCCAGCTCCGCCATTCAATGTGATCATAGCTGATCATCCACAATCTGTACCCCGTTCCTGCCTTCTCCCCATATCCCCTGACTCTGCTATTTTTAAGAGCCCTATCTAGCTCTCTTGAAAGCATCCAGAGAACCTGCCTCCACTGCCCTCTGAGGCAGAGAATTCCACAGACTCACCAATCTCTGTGAGAAAAAGAGTTTCCTCGTCTCCGTTCTAAATGGCTTACTCCTTATTCTTAAACTGTGGCCCCTGGTTCCGGACTCCCCCTAAGCTGGCCTATGCTTGAAACTTCAATGGAAATGGAAATGGGGTTGTTTTGCCTGCCCTGTGCTTGAAATTGAAATGGAAATGAAATGAAATGAGTTGTTTGGCGTGCCTGAAACCACTAATTGTGGCCCACAAGGCCCCTATTAGCCGAGAAACCAGTCCCTTTTGCCCAAAATTGCCTTTCACTGAGATTTCACTCCGATTTTTTTTAAAGAGCCCCTTCGGGCCATCATGCTTGTACTAGCCCAGGAGGAGTCCCTTCGGCCCATCGGTAAGTATTCCCCCTGCAAGTATTAAATCTCACCCCAGTATTTTTCTCCCTCCCTTCATTGGCTCTCTGTGAGATCCAGGCCAGGATAGACTTTCCTCCTTCATTGCTGTGATCTGCAGAAAAAGATGAAAAATGTGTAAAAATTGATTTTCCACCCTCTCCCCCTACTCTCACAGAGTCTCTCGCCTGTTTTGGGCAGAAATTCTGGCAGTTTCTGAGCTGCCATCCCACCAGGCCTGAGTGACTGAGCTGCCAGCCCACCAGGCCTGAGTGACTGAGCTGCCAGCCCACCAGGCCTGAGTGACTGAGCTGCCAGCCCACCAGGCCTGAGTGACTGAGCTGCCAGCCCACCAGGCCTGAGTGACTGAGCTGCCATCCCACCAGGCCTGAGTGACTGAGCTGCCATCCCACCAGGCCTGAGTGACTGAGCTGCCAGCCTAAGAATCCTTTCGGCCCCAAAACATCCATACTAGCGCCCCAGAAACCCCCCCCCCCCCCACTGGCCACCAATATTGGAATTGGTGGAGAGGTGGAATATTGCGTTGAGGACCAGCCCCCCGTGTGAAAATGGGACCCAACGGGTCCCACTTAGTCTAGTATATATTTATTTTTGCTTTTATTTATTTTTATATAAACAAAACAAACTTCAAGTTTACTTCAAGTCTATATGGTTCAGAGCTTGTTTGATGGTAGTGATTAATTGGTTGTTGGTTGTAGGGAAGAAGCTGCTCCTGAACCTGGAGGTCACGGTTTTCAGGCTCCTGTACCTTCTTCCCTATGGTAGCAGCGAGATGAGAGCGTGGCCAGGGTGGTGTGGGTCTCTGATGATGATGGCTACCTTTTTGAGGCAGCGCTTCCTGTAGAAGCCTTCGATGGTGGGGAGGTCAGTACCTGTGATGGACCTTCGATGGTGGGGAGGTCAGTACCTGTGATGGACCTTCGATGGTGGGGAGGTCAGTACCTGTGATGGACTGGGCAGTGTTCACCTTTTGGTCAAAACTGGGACCACTGTTTTGAAAATTCCAACATTTCGCAAATGATACCAAAGTTGGAGGCATGGTCTACATTAAAGAGTCTGGCCATGTTTAGTGAAATAATTTGGCAAAAGGAAGGAGAGACAAAGTATCTCAGAACACATGTTGATAAAACTAATGAATCAATAAATTATCAGGTCAGGTCAGGGGGACTTCCCCCCGCCACGGGTACCATGTAATCACGTGCAACCAGCTCCGTGGTCGGATAGTCGGCCACTAAACCATCTCCCCCACCTGGTTTGCTGGTGTGGACCCCCAGCAGGACCAAAAACAAGACCTGTCAAAGGGCGGATGAGCTTCGAGCGAGCCAACGGCCATCCACACTTTAGTAGAAATTGCGATCACTGTCGTACGTAGCATTGTAAGGAATGATGATAAAGCACACACACCAAAAGCGACATGCAAAAAGCGACGATGATCTGGAAAGGTAGAGCCCACGATCGTCCATTCTCAGCTGTGGGGAAGGTGATAATGAGTTATACAGACAGTGAAACCTAATAGGATGACAAACCACCAGGGGCGCTGTACGATGGCAGCTCTGCCGGCAGTCTGTTTGTTTTTTTCATCCTTTTTGTTATTTTTAGTGTTTGTTTAAATGTTCATCGGTTTATCTTATGTGGGGGGAGGGTGAGGGGATTGGGGGAAACATTTTTTTCAAGTTCTTACCTTACCGGAGATGTGATTAATTTTCGGATCACATTCTCCGGGCTTTGCGGCCTATCATCGATGGAGCTGGAAGCCTCCTCGGACTGACTTTGAACCCTATCGTAGGGCGCGGACTTAACATCGGAGCTGATAGCTTGCCTGGGATCGCTCCCACTGCGACCACCGCGGACTTTACCATCAAGGGCTCGCAGTCTTGGGTGAGGCCGAGTCGGGAAGCTCCAATGTCGCGGAAGG
Organism: Malacoraja senta; assembly: GCA_038087875.1. Taxonomy (NCBI): domain Eukaryota; kingdom Metazoa; phylum Chordata; class Chondrichthyes; order Rajiformes; family Rajidae; genus Malacoraja; species Malacoraja senta. The sequence continues at coordinate 94,288 of JAXLNO010002441.1, forward strand.
TTCGACCAGCCCCGACGCAAGGTTCGATCGCCCGGCGCAGGGGAGCTGACATCCCCCCGATGCGGGAGCTGATCACCTCGACGCGGAGGGCCAAAACGCCGCTGGCTACGGGAGTCAAGATCGTCCCGTCAATGGGGCCTCGAGGCCCACGACCGAGGAAGAACTAAGGGAAGGGACTTGAACTTTATTTTGTCTTCCATCACAGTGAGGAATGTGCAGGAGTCACTGTGGTGGATGTTCATGTTAAAAAAATTTTTTTGAGTCTGTTGCTTTTAATTGTTTGACTGACCTGGCAAATGCAATTCCTCGCATGTTGCAAAACATACTTGGCAAATATAGTGTGATTCTGATTCTGAAACTAGTACGATGACTTGGGTGGGGAAGGAACGAAGAGAGAGGGGATGCAAGGGTTACTTGAAGTCAAGGTGTCAGCGAAACGATCGCCCAGTGTGCGCTAGGACTCTCACAGACATATAGCAGTCCACACCTGGAACTGTGGATGCTGTAGTTGAGGCTGGAGGTGGTGCAAGTGAACCTCTGCCTCACTGAAAGGACTGTCGGGGTCCTTGGACAGAGTCGAGGGAGGAGGTATAGGAAGATTTTGCAATAATGTTGCATTTGAGACCAGTACAAGTTCACACAAGTTATAGGTGTAGAATTAGGCCATTCGGTCCATCGAGTCTGCTCCGCCATTCAATCATGGCTGATTTCTGCCTCCTAATCCCATTTTCCTGCCTTCTCCCCATAACCCTTGACACCCGTTCTAATCAAGAATTTATCTATCTCTGCCTTAAAAATATCCACTGACTTGGCCTCCACAGCCTTCTGTGGCAACGAGTTCCACAGATTCACCACCCTCTGACTAAAGAAGTTCCTCCTCACCTCCTTTCTAAAAGAGCGCCCTTTAATTCTGAGGCTGTGACCTCTGGTCCTAGACTCTCCCACCAGTGGAAACATCCTTTCCACATCCACTCTATCTATGCCTTGCATTATTCTATCAGTTTCAATGAGGTCCGCCCTCAACAATAGACAATAGGTGCAGGAGTAGGCCATTCGGCCCTTCGAGCCAGCACCACCATTCAATGTGATCATGGCTGATCATCCCCAATCAGTACCCCGTTCCTGCCTTCTCCCCATATCCCCTGACTCCGCTATCTTTAAGAGCCCTATCTAGCTCTCTCTTGAAAGCACCCAGAGAACCGGCCTCCACCGCCCTCTGAGGCAGAGAATTCCACAGACTCACCACTCTCTGTGAGAAAAAGTGTTTCCTCATCTCCGTTCTAAATGGCTTACTCCTTATTCTTAAACTGTGGCCTCTGGTTCTGGACTCCCCCAACATCGGGAACATGTTTCCTGCCTCTAGCGTGTCCAAACCCTTAACAATCTTATATGTTTCAATGAGATGCCCTCTCATCCTTCCAAACTCCAGAGTGTACGAGACCAGCCGCACCATTCTGTCAACCTTCTAGACTCCAGCGAGTACAGGCCCAGTGCTGTGAAACGCTCATCAGATGCTAACCCACTCATTCCTGGGATCATTCTTGTAACCAGTAGATTATTTGGATAAGGTTTGGTCGTGAAGGGTGGCGCGACCGACGTTGCAGCGGCCTCTGCAGTCTGTCTGTCTTTTTTTTGTCCCGTTGAGTGTATAGCTTGTAGTGTTTTTTTAATTGTTTTAACTGTGTATGTGTCGGGGGTGGGGGAAACTTTGAAATCCGGCCTCCAACCGGAACGACCTGGGGGCTCTAGTCGCGGAGCCAGCGGACTCACCATCGTGGGGCTGGCCGGCTTCGGAGCGTGGAGAGCTGTGGTGGCGCGCGGCTGCGTCCCGACCCGACCCAACTTTGGAGCTTCGGAGGCTCCAGCCGCAGGCCCGGTGGACGGTGACATCGTGAGCTCGGGGGTCCCTGGTGGGAGACCGCTTTTCGGAGCTGCCGCAACGGCAACTTCTCCCGCCCAAGTTGCGGGGTTGAAAATGACCCGGAGCGGGGCCTTACATCGCCCGGCGCGGCTTTAACGGCCACGGGACTTGCCATCGCCCGCCAGGGGGCTTTGACATCGGGAGAAGAATGGAAAACAGGGGAGAGACAAGACTTTGCATTCTATCACAGTGAGGAGGAGATTCACTGTGATGGATGTTTGTGTAAATTGTGTTGGTTGTGTGTCTTGGTTCTTTTCTTGTTGTATGACTGCAGAAACCAAATTTCGTTTGAACTTCATTTGAGGTTCAAATGACAATAAACGGTATTGTATTGAAAGCATGACTGATATCGGCAAGAGACATGGTCTTTACAGTGCAGATACACAGAACACTGCATGAATATCCTTAAAAGGAAATGATATGGAATGACGACCAAGAATTTTGCACTTGTAAGGAAATAGAACACTTCTTTCAAAAGGAATGAAAATAACACAATACTGTAGATGATGGCAGGTCCTTACAGTGTTTAATAGTGGACTTTCACAGATAGGTCTTTTTAAGTTCTTTCAGTTGACACCAATGGTAATTAGACTGGCCTGCCAAAAGCAAGGCAATAAAAGTTATGGCTATGCAAGAGATTGTGCAGAATAAAATGGAATTTATGAGAATGTGACGGAATGAAGAACAAGCAGCACAGTTGGTGTTGTGTGCCTTGAATTTTAAAAACCCTTTGATAAATACCCAACCAGACATTGGAAGTAAACCAAGTTGCACTGATATCTACAGTATTTCAGGACATTCCAGAGCACTTTATGGCCATTGAAATACTTCCACAGTGTGGCTGCTGGTGTAATGCTCATTGATTTATACACAGCAAGCTGCCATTAGTAGCAAAATGATCATCAACAGATAATCTGCTGAGGGTGTTATTGAATGAAAGATACATTTTGGCTCAGGCTCCGGGGAAACTCTCCTCTTTCACACAATGGAATGGCAGGATCTTCTTAGCCCACGAAGGAAGAGACTGGGCCTTGTACTGACATCTTATCTGTGGCGTAGTTCCTCTAACAATGCAGCCCTTCATTAATACTGCACAGGAGGGTCAGCCTGAAGTTCTGGTCAAATCTCAGAAGCATCTAATGCATATCCTGAGCTATCATATCAGCTGAAACCACTTCCACTGTCTCCACTATAGACAGAGCCATGTAGAGCATAGAACAGTACAGCACAAAAACTGGCCATTTGGCCCACAATGTCTGTGCCAAAGCTGGAGTGTCCGGACTCTCAAAGCTGCCACAGCCAGACATAACAACAGCTTTTTTTTCCGCGAGTAGTAGCTCTACTCAATAACCACAAATCTGTAGCCTCCTTTTGCTCTGGTATTTTATTCAATTCACATGTTTAATCAATAATGTTTTATTATTAATGTTTAGTGTTTTCTGAGTCATTCGTAACTGTCACTGTATGTCATGTTGTCACTTGCGGGCGGAGCACCAAGGCAAATTCCTTGTATGTGAATACTTGGCCAATAACCTTCATTCAAACATGATGCCAAGACCAACTCTTATCTTCCTGCACTAATTCATATCCCTACATTCCCTCCAGTATTGGATATTTCCACACCGGGAAAAAGGTTCTGACTGTCTCCCCAATCTATGCCTCTCATAATTTTATATACTTCTGTCAGGTCTCCCCTCACCCTCTTGAATTGACGACTCTAGTTTCAACAAGATCACCCTTCGTTCTTCTAAATTCAAAAATGTTGATCTGAAACATGTTCCCGATGTTGGGGGAGTCTAGAACCAGGGGCCACACTTTAAGAATAAGGGGTAAGCCATTTAGAACGGAGACGAGGAAACACTTTTTCACACAGAGAGTGGTGAGTGTGGAATCATCTGCCTCAGAGGGCGGTGGAGGCCGGTTCTCTGGATACTTTCAAGAGAGAGCTAGATAGGGCTCTTAAAGATAACGGAGTCAGGGGATTTGGGGAGAAGGCAGGAACGGGGTACTGATTGGGGATGATCAGCCATGATCACATTGAATGGCAGTGCTGGCTCGAAGGGCCGAATGGCCTCCTCCTGCACCTATTGCCTATTGTCTATTGATTTCTTTAGTAATAGGACATTCCACCAACCTAGTGAATTTCCTCTTGACTGCCTCCATTGCCAGTATATCCTTGAGAAGTGTGAAAACGCACACCTCCAGATTCAGGGACAGTTTCTTCCCAGCTGTTATCAGGCAACTGAACCATCCTACCACAACCAGAGAGCAGTCCTGAACTATTATCTACCTCATCGGTGACCCTCGGACTATCCTTGATCGGACTTTGCTGACTTTACCTTGCACTAAACGTTATTCCCTTACCATGTATCTGTACACTGTAAATGGCTCGATTGTAATCATGTATTGTCTTTCCGCTGACTGGTTAGCACGCAACAAAAGCTTTTCATGTACCTCAATACACGTGACAATAAACTCAACTGTACATAGAAACATAGAAGCATAGAAAATAGGTGCAGGAGGAGGCCATTCGGCCCTTCGAGCCAGCACCGCCATTCATTGTGATCATGGCTGATCGTCCCCAATCAAGAACCCGTACCCGCATTCTCCCCATATCCCTTGACTCCACTAGCCCCTAGAGCTCTATCTAACTCTCTCTTAAATCCATCGTGATTTGGCCTCCACTGCCCTCTGTGGCAGGGAATTCCATAAATTCACAACTCTGCGTGAATTTTTTTTTTCTCACCTCAGTCTTAAATGACCTCCCCTTTATTCTAAGACTGTGGCCCCTGGTTCTGGACTCGCCCAACATTGGGAACATTTTTCCTGCATCTAACTTGTCCATTCCTTTTACATTGTTATATGTTTCTATAAGATACCCCCTCATCCTTCTAAACTCCAGTGAATACAAGCCTAGTCTTTCCAATCTTGCCTCTTGTGACAGTCCCGCCATCCCAGGGATCAATCTTGAAGAAAGCAAAACTGGGCACGGTACTTCACCCCCCTTGTAATAAAGGGCAGGGTGTTGTTTGCCTTCTTAACTTCTTGCTTGCATGCCTGTTAACATTTTGTGAATCATGCACTTAAATTCCTTGGCGCTCGACTCATTCGCAATCTCTCTCCACCGATTCAATATTTGATTCCACTGACTGAAGTGCCTGACCTGAATAACATCCCTTCACTTCATCCTTTCCTGCAGTCAGAGTGTCAATAAAAGGGGATTTTTTATTTCTTTTTCAGACATCAAAGGTCACACAATTGAACGGGTCGTGAATTCTAATTCTCCTCCAGGGTTTCTCCTCCTTCAATGGTGGTTCAGTGGCGTCACTTTTAAGAATGAGTAAGCCATTTAGAACGGAGGCGAGGAAACACTTTTTCTCACAGAGAGTGGTGAGTCTGTGGAATTCTCTGCCTCAGGATGGTGGAGGCAGGTTCTCTGGATACTTTCAAGAGAGAGCTAGATAGGGCTCTTAAAGATAGCGGAGTCAGGGGATATGGGGAGAAGGCAGGAACGGGGTACTGATTGGGGATGATCAGCCTTGATCACATTGAATGGCGGTGCTGGCTCGAAGGGCCAAATGGCCTACTCCTGCACCTATTGTCTATTGTCTATTGTCTATTGTCTATTGTCACGTCAAGTGCAAATGCACAGTGCAATTATTTTCTTACAGTCCAGTCCGGTATTGCCAAACCTAAGCACATCCCCGATTAGCAAGTGTACAGAAATAGTCTACTGATCCCGCGTGCAAGAGGGGCCATGTCATGGCTCCATTTTCAGAGTCCAGTCCGTGTTCTAGTTGTTATGAGCGGTGCCCGATCCAGGAGCGCCCCAGGCCTCTGCAGGGCCTGCAGTCGTCACCTTCCCTTGGACGTGTGGATGGACCAGTGAAGCCGCGTCCCTCTCCTCGCCCGTCCACCTTTGTTGCCCGGGGGGGGGGGGGGGGAGTGCCTTAAGCAGCCGCCCTCAAATGCACGGAAGGCCAGATCCATTGTCCCGCTCCTCTCCTACCTGCCTCACTCCTTGCCCACCGCATCCATCATCACCGCCGGCTCCATCCTTTCCTCCAGCACCATCTTCTCTCCCCCAAGTTCCCTTCTACTTCTGTCGTGTGTCTTTTAGACCTGCAGCTCCTTTGAGGCGAGCCAGGCCAACGTGTCATCGTCCAGGTCAATCAGATCTCGTTCACCATTCGGTGGCCGGTGTTTGGGGCAACTGGTGACTATGTCCTAGTTCACCCAAGTTCCCGATGTTGGGGGAGTCCAGAACCAGGGGCCACACAGTTTAAGAATAAGGGGTCAGCCATTTAGAACGGAGACGAGGAAACACATTTTTCACACAGAGAGTGGTGAGTCTGTGGAATTCTCTGCCTCAGAGGGCGGTGGAGGCCGGTTCTCTGGATACTTTCAAGAGAGAGCGAGATAGGGCTCTTAAAGATAGCGGAGTCAGGGGATATGGGGAGAAGGCAGGAACGGGGTACTGATTGTGGATGATCAGCCATGAACACATTGAATGGCGGTGCTGGCTCGAAGGGCCGAATGGCCTCCTCCTATGCCTATTGTCTTTTGTCTTTTGCCCCAAATCGTGCTTTCACTATCTGTTTTCCAATTGTCTGATCTTGAACATCCACCCTCAGCCGAGATCGTAGCCTCGCCCCTCTGCATCACAGACTTCACGGAGTTGTGAAGTCTTCACTCCAGAATCTGCTCCCCTTTATCCTATCCCTGGAATTCCTCATCTACCTGGGCCTCAACTCCACACCCCTCACCACAATCTATTCATCACAAACTTGATGGAGGTTTTTGAAGAGATGACCAAGAAAATTGATGGGTGCGTTGTGGCAGATATTAAGTTTAGTTTACTTTATTGTCATGCGTACCGAGGTACAGTAAAAAGCTGCCATCCAGTCAGCGGAAAGACTATAGTTTCGACAGTCACAATGGCGCAGCGGTAGAGTTGCTGTAGAGACCCGTGTTTGATCCTGACTATGGGTGCTGTCTGTACGGACCTTGTACGTTCTCCCCGTGACCTGCGTGGGGTTTTCTCCTGGTGCTCCGGTTTCCTCTCACATCCCAAAGACGCACAGGTTTGTAGGTGAATTGGCTTCAGTAAAATTGTAAATTGTCCCTAGTGTGTAGGATAGAATTAGTACGTGTGTGATCGATGGTCGGCACGGATTTTGTGGGACGAAGGGCCTGTTTCCGCACTGTATCTCCAAACTAAACTAAACTACCTCTTGTTTAAGAAAGAACTGCCGATGCTGGAAAAATCGAAGGTGGACAAAAATGCTGGAGAAACTCAGCGGGTGAGGCAGCATCTATGGAGCGAAGGGAATAGGTAACGTTTCAGGTCGAGACCCTTCTTCAGACTGATGGGAGGGGGGACGGGAAGAAGAAAGGAAGAGGCGGAGACAGTGGGCTGTGGGAGAGCTGGGAAGGGGAGGGGAAGGAGGGAGAAAGCAAGGACTACCTGAAATTGGGGAAGTCAATGTTCATACCACTGGGGTGAAATATGAGGTGCTGCTCCTCCAATTTACGGTGGGCCTCACTCTGGCCATGGAGGAGGCCCAGGACAGAAAGGTCAGATTCGGAATGGGAGGGGGAGTTGAAGTGCTGAGCCACCGGGAGATCAGGTTGGTTAATGCAAACTGAGCGGAGGTTTCCCCCCACCCCCCCACCCCTACCCCCACATCAGTGTGAAGAAGGGTCTCGACCCGAAACGTCGCCTATTCCTTCGCTCCATAGATGCCGCCTCACCCGCTGAGTTTCTCCAGCATTTCTGTCTAAACTACCTCTTCTTCCTTTTTCCAGCACATTGATGATTGCAGCCATGCTGCTTCCTGCACTCGTTGTGGACTCAAAAATGTGATCACCTTTAAAGCCAATTTAGACTTCAATCATGGTCCCCTGGTCCATATTCACCATCTCCATCTCAGGGATGAGTAAGCAACCGATATCCATCACAAGCCCACGCACATCCACTGCTATCTAGATTACACCTCCTCACGTTGGGGATCATTTAACTTGCTTGCATGAACCTTTTCACTTTAAAAATTGCTGAAGCAACTGCATCATTGTGACATTGACGGAGAATAGTGAAACTAATTAACCTTATCAAAATGCAGTATAAGGGTTACGTGAAATGTGATTTTAGTGCAGGTATACATACATTTCCATTCAGAGAGGCTTTGAGATGTGTAATTAAAATTTACACCATAGAGCACGAGTGTAATTATCCAGACTGGTTGGGTCTTGACAATAATTACATTCTAAACTAAACTCCAAAAAAACACACAAACTCCAAGGAGTTAGAGCTAAATAAGGAATAGTAATTTACCAATAGGACAGCAAACAAGCTTTATTCAATTTTGTTTACATTATACTCACAGCAGCTCAGAATAAATTATCAGACTATCATATATATATATATAATATGAAAAAATCATATATATATATATATATATATATATATATAATATTATGAAAAAATCATATATATATATATATATATATATATATATATATATATATATATATATATATATATATATATATATATATATATATATATATATATATATAATATTATGAAAAAATCATATATATATATGATTTTTTCATAATATATATATATATAATACTGATAATTTATTCTGAGCTGCTATATATATATAATATTATGAAAAAATCATATATATATATATATAATATTATGAAAAAATCATATATATATGTATCACTCTATGACTATGATTATCATATGTTCTCTCACACACACATATTATATATATATATATATATATATATATATATATATATATATATATATATATATATATATATATATATATATAGATATACTAGACTAAGTGGGACCCAACATCACACTGGAGGGCGGGTCCCCAACGCAATATTCCACCTCTCCACCAATTCCAATATTGGTGGCCAGTGGTGGGGGGGGGGTGGGGGGGTGGGGGCTTTGTGGAGCGCTAGTAAGGGTGTTGTGGGTTGAAGGGACTGGTTTCCAGAGGGCTAGCATGGACATTGTGGGCCGAATGGATTCTTGGGCTGGCGGCTCAGTCACTCAAGCCTGTTGTGCTGGCAGCTCATTCACTCACGGCTGGTGGGCTGGCAGTTGACTCACGGCTATTCCTTGAAATTCCATTTCAAGCAGGGTGCAGGGCCACCAAATTCAAGTGCAGTTTCATTCCATTTCAAGCAGGGTGCAAGGCCACTAAAGACAGCGAGTCGTGACCTCTCCCTCCTCCATCTTGCAGAGACTGAGCCATGCCCACACTTCTGGGTTTTATAGTCACTCACCCCCTCCCATCAGAAGGGGCATGGCCTTCATGGCGTGATTGACAGGAGAGAGAATCTCAACATTTTTTAAACACTAATAACTCTTTTATTTTTCATCGATGGGAAAAATCCTCTTGTCCTGCGCAGCGGAGGGGGACTCTGAGTAAGATGGCCAAAAATCACAGCCGTAAGTGGCAGCGTTTTTTCTAAAATCAATATACAGAACAACAGGAAGTGGTCAAGATCAGACTTTTGGTAATATAGATATTATATTATTAAAAAATCATATATATATATATAATATGTATCACTCTATGACTATGTTTATCATATGTTCTCTCACACATATATATATTATATATATATATGTATTAGAACATATAATAATCATAGTCAGAGTGATACAGTGTGTAAACAGGCCCTTCGGCCCAACTTGCCCACACCGACCAACATGTCCCAGCTACACTAGTCCCACCTGCCCACGTTTGGTCCATATCCCTCCATACCTGTCCTATCCATGTACCTGTCCAACTGTTTCTTAAATGCTTGGAATGCTTGCCTCAACATCATCATCATCATCGGCAGTCACTGGAAACGAGTATGACTGTCCTCTCATGGAGGACGCCTGTGCGTGACTTTGTTTAACGTGGGGAGACTGGTGCACAGACAGCCACCCCACGGTCCTTGACAGATCTGGGTCAGGATCCAGTGGCATGGAGTCCAAGACGACCGGAGACCCTTTTCTGCCGCAGCCTTCATCTGCCTTCCCAGCCGTTGTGACGCTCCACTAAGGTCAGCCATCGTCCTCCGCCTGTTCCACCGTTGAGGTCTTGGTTGGATTGCTCTTTGTCAGAGACCTCCCCCTCGACCTTACCGCCATGGGTGGCCCTACCAGGAGCATAGCTAGCTCCAGACGGCATCGCTCTCAGGATCTCAGGTCCACACAAGCTTCTCCACCATGACAAGGTGACGATCCACAGCGAAGCCAGCCTCAACTACCTCCTCTGGCAGCTTGTTCCATACACCCACTACTCTTTGGGTGAAAAAGTCACCCCTCAGATTCCTATTCAATCTTATCCCCTTCACTTTAACCACTATCCTCTGGTCCTCGATTCGCCTACTCTGGGCAAGAGACTCTGTGCATCTACCCGATTCTTCAATTTACAATATATGGATTTAATGACATTGGGCTGGCTGGATTATTGTTTTGGGCTGTCTTGAATCATAGCTGATCTGACATTGATTCCATTTAGTTGATTGTTCTCTGTTCAATTATAGTATTGCCCTGTCAAAATGAAATCAAAAAAATAAAATGCTGATCTAATGAAATCATTCAGTCTGCATGGGCGCTGACCGACATACTGAGTCTTTCTGGCATTTTTAATTGTAACCAGCCTGTTTAATAATAACCAGCCGTTTTGGTCCCTTAATTTGAGGAAGGACATTCTTGCTATTGAGGGAGTGCAGCGTAGGTTTACAAGGTTAATTCCCGGGATGGCGGGACTGTCATATGCTGAGAGAATGGAGCGGCTGGGCTTGTATACTCTGGAGTTTAGAAGGATGAGAGGGTATCTTATTGAAACATATAAGATTATTAAGGGCTTGGACACGCTAGAGGCAGGAAATAAGTTCCCGATGTTGGGGGAGTCCAGAACCTGGGGCCACAGTTTAAGAATAAGGAGTAAGCAATTTAGAATGGAGACGAGGAAACACTTTTTCTCACAGAGAGTTGTGAGTCTGTGGAATTCTCTGCCTCAGAGGGCGGTGGAGGCCGGTTCTCTGGATACTTTCAAGAGAGAGCTGGATAGGGCTCTTAAAGATAGCGGAGTCAGGGGATATGAGGAGAAGGCAGGAACGGGGTACTGATTGGGGATGATCAGCCATGATCACATTGAATGGCGGTGCTGGCTCGAAGGGCCGAATGGCCTACTCCTGCACCTATTGTCTATTGTCAGACCAAGTGGGACCTGTTGGGTCCCGTCCCCTCAACGTGCGGTTGCGGTCGGGGGGGGGGGGGCGGCATTCGGCGTCACATACACACTAACCCCCCCTTGATATTATATTAATATTATTCATTCGCTTCTTTTACCCCATCCCCCGCCCTATCCACTCACGCATAGCCCCCAACTCACAGACGCGTCTAGGGAGGAGTGGAGAGGGAGGGGGGGGGTAGAGCTTGAGGGGTGGGGGGGGGAGCGGCGTCACAGGGGAGGGCTGGTTCCCGAACGCAATACTCCACCACTCACCCTTAGGTCCCAATATTCACCACTCCCTGGAGGCAGGGGGTGGGCATAGAGGGAGGGGGGGGGCAGAGAGGGAGGGGGAGGGGCAGAGAGGGAAGGGGGGCAGAGAGGGAGGGGGCAGAGAGGGGAGGGAGGGAGGGGGGTCAGAGAGGGAGGGGGAGGAGCAGAGAGGGAGGGGGAGGGGCAGAGAGGGAGGGGGAGGGGCAGAGAGGGAGAGGGGGGCATAGAGGGGGGGGGGGGTCAGAGAGACTGACATACCGAGTCTTTCTGGCATTTTGAATTGTAATTACAGATTGCCAACATCTGCAGTATTTTGATAGGTCAAAGAACCAATAATGTATGGAAAGGATTAATTTAGAGATACACTGCGGAAACAGGCCCTACGGCCCACGGAGTCCGCGCGACCAGCGATCCCCGCACACTGGCATTATCCCACACACACTAGGGACAATTTATATTTTACACCAAGCCAATTAACCTGCAAATCTGTACGTCTTTGGACTGTGGGAGGAGACCTAAGATCTCGGAGACAACCCGCGCAGGTCATGGCGAGAAGGTACAAACTCCGTACAGACAAGCACATGTAATCAGGATCGAAGTCAGGTAGTAACTCCTTTATTGTGCCACCGTGGCCGCCCTTTAGGTTGTGGAGGATAATTAAAGGTTGTATTAAAGCTAGTACAATAGCACTGAAAAAATATTGACATCGTAACTCAAGTCCAGCAAGCCACAATGCAGCCAAAATGTCATGTTCCACCTTAATTAGATTTTGGTTAGACTGCTATTAGAGTAGCGTGTGTAGTTCTGGTCTCCCATTATAGACAATAGACAATAGATGCAGGAGTAGGCCATTCGGCCCTTCGAGCCAGCACCACCATTCAATGTGATCATGGCTGATCATCCCCAATCAGTACCCCGTTCCTGCCTTCTCCCCGTATCCCCTGACTCCGCTATCTTTACGAGCCCTATCTAGCTCTCTCTTGAAAGCATCCAGAGAACCTGCCTCCACCGCCCTCTGAGGCAGAGAATTCCACAGACTCACCACTCTCTGTGAGAAAAAGTGTTTCCTCGTCTCCGTTCTAAATGGCTTACCCCTTATTCTTAAACTGTGGCCCCTGGTTCTGGACTCCCCCAACATCGGGAACATGTTTCTTCCCTCTAGCGTGTCCAAACCCTCAACAATCTTATATGTTTCAATGAGATTCCCTCTCATCCTTCTAAACTCCAGAGTGTACAAGACCAGCCGCTCCATTCTGTCAACCTTCTAGACTCCAGCGAGTACAGGCCCAGTGCTGTCAAAAGCTCATCAGATGCTAACCCACTCATTCCTGGGATCATTCTTGTAACCAGTAGATTATTTGGATACGGTTTGTGGTGAAAGCATGACTGACATCGGCAAGAGACACGGGCAAGAGACATATACAAGCCCAGCCGCTCCATTCTCTCAGCATATGACAGTCCCGCCATCCCGGGAATTAACCTGGTGAACCTACGCTGCACTCCCTCAATAGCAAGAATGTCCTTCCTCAAATTTGGAGACCAAAACTGCACACAATACTCCGGGTGTGGTCTCACTAGGTCCCTGTACAACTGCAGAAGGAAATCTTTGCTCCTATACTCAACTCCTCTTGTTATGAAGGCCAACATGCCATTCGCCTTTTTCACTGCCTGCTGTAGCTGCATGCTTACATTCATTGACTGATGAACAAGGACCCCCAGATCTCGTTGTATTTCCCCTTTTCCCAACTTGACACCATTTAAATAATAATCTGCCTTCCTGTTATTGCCACCAAAGTGGATAACCTCACATTTATCCACATTAAACTGCATCTGCCATGCATCTGCCCACTCACCCAACTTGTCCAAGTCACCCTGCATTCTCATGGCATCCCCTTTTCCCAACTTGACCCCATTTAGATTAATCATAATAGAATGCCATTATGAATTTTCTAATAGCTGGATTTACAGAAGTCATGAAAATAGATTAATAAAAGTTCATAACTACACTAGAGGCAGGAAACATGTTCCCGATGTTGGGGGAGTCCAGAACCAGGGGCCACAGTTTAAGAATAAGGAGTAAGCCATTTAGAATGGAGACGAGGAAACACTGTTTCTCACAGAGAGTTGTGAGTCTGTGGAATTCTCTGCCTCAGAGGGCGGTGGAGGCCGGTTCTCTGGATGCTTTCAAGAGAGAGCTAGATAGGGCTCTTAAAGATAGCGGAGTCAGGGGATACGGGGAGAAGGCAGGAACGGGGTACTGATTGGGGATGATCAGCCGTGATCACAACATGCCATTCGCTTTCTTCACTGCCTGCTGTACCTGCATGCTTACTTTCATTGACTGATGAACAAGGACCCCCAGATCCCGTTGTACTTCCCCTTTTCCCAACTTGACCCCATTTAGATTAATCATAATGGAATGCCATTGTGAAATTTCTAATAGCTGGATTTACAGAAGTCATGAAATTAGAGTTATAAAAGTTCATAAGTTTACCGTCATTCCTCGTGCTTTTTTTCTGGGTTTGTTTCCTGGGCCGTTGAGTAGTTGCCGGAGCGTTCAAGGCATTAATAATTCCTTTCGTGTCGTAGGCAGAGACCTACAACAAAGGCAAATTTCACCAGTGTATTGTGATTAACAGTCGGGGGAGGTGAAGGGAATAATAATTCCATGTATCATCCTGTCTCCGGTGAGTTTTAGCATGTCAACTCCATAAATCAGCCAGCAGTCTAGTTTCATCGCCTCACGCAGGCAAGGTGCTTCCAGTGCAAGGACAATTACCTCCGCCTCAGTGCCCTCTACTGCATGGACATGGACGGATGGTTCCCTCTTTCCAATTGCTATGAGCAAGATGTACATTTTCAAGCTGCAGCGTCTGACCAGATTAGAAACGGCAAGTGCTGCGGAAGGTCACAGAAATGAAACAAAAAAAATACATAGGCTGGTAGATCCCTTCTTAAGGGTTTCGGCCCGAAACGTTGCCTATTTCCTTCGCTCCATAGATGCTGCTGCACCCGCTGAGTTTCTCCAGCAGTTTTGTCTCCCTTCTTAACTCCTTCCTTTCACACAGAGAGTGGTGAGTCTGTGGAATTCTCTGCCTCAGAGGGCGGTGGAGGCCGCTTCTCTGGATACTTTCAAGAGAGAGCTGGATAGGGCTCTTAAAGATAGTGGAGCCAGGGGATATGGGGAGAAGGCAGGAACGGGGTACTGATTGGGGATGACCTACTCCTGCACCCATTGTCTATTGTCTACTGACATCATGTTGGGCATGGATATTGTGGGCTGAAGGGCCTGTTCCTATGCTGTACTGTTCTATGTTTTGTGTTCAATACACTCCAGAGTAGTGTTAAAGAAGGAACTGCAGATGCTGGAAAATCGAAGGTACACAAAAATGCTGGAGAAACTCAGCGGGTGCAGCAGCATCTATAGAGCGAAGGAAATAGGCAACGTTTCGGGCCGAAACCCTTCTTCAGACTGATAGGGGGTGGGGAGAAGAAAGGAAAAAGGGAAAAAGGCGGAGGAGGAGCCTGAGGGCTGGGGGAGCCCTCAGGCTCCTCAAAATCAAAGCCACTCCAGAGTAGCTTTGATTTTACGCAATAAAATGTATTTAATTGGAGTTGATATTAATTTAGTTTAGTTTTGAGATACAAATGGAAACAAACCCTTCGGCCCACCGAGTCTGCGCCAACCAGCGATTCCTGGACACAAGCGCTATCCTACACACTGGGGACAATTTACAATTTTTACCAAAGCCAATTAACCTACAAACCTGTACGTCTCTGGAGTGTGGGAGGAAACCGGAGCACCCGGTGAAAATCCAAAACGTACAAACTCTATACAGACAGCACCCGTAGTCAGGATGGAACCGGGTCTCTGGCGCTGTGAGGCAGCAACTCTACCGCTGTGCCACCCCGACTCAACATAATAATGTTGAACCGATCAATACGTATCTTTACTGAATGTATGCGGATTTGTGTGTCCACATGGGCAAAGGTGTGCAACTCTCTGCTGGAGGGATCAATAACACATGATATACAATCGTCAGGGGGAGCTGTATTTGCAGAATACTGAACACAGTCGGGCTAATCTCAATAAATGCTCCTTGATGTTTGACAGAGCATTCAGCCTTCTGAACACAATAATGAAAACGCTGCCGTGTGGAAAGGGGAGATCTGTGCTTGTGTGGAAACAGATTGGTTTTCATGTGGAAATAGACAATAGACAATAGGTGCAGGAGTAGGCCATTCGGCCCTTCGAGCCAACACCGCCATTCAATGTGATCATGGCTGATCATCCACAATCAGTACCCCGTTCCTACCTTCTCCCCATATCCCCTGACTCCGCTATTTATAAGAGCCCTATCTAGCTCTCTCTTGAAAGCATCCAGAGAACCGGCCTCCACCGCCCTCTGAGGCAGAGAATTCCACAGACTCACAACTCTCTGTGAGAAAAAGTGTTTCCTCATCTCCGTTCTAAATGGCTTACCCCTTATTCTTAAACTGTGGCCCCTGGTTCTGGACTCCCCCAACATCGGGAACATGTTAGAAACATAGAAACATAGAAAGTAGGTGCGAGAGTAGACCACCAGGCCCATCGAGCCCGCACCGCCATTCGCTCATGGCTGAACACTAAACAGACACCCTTACCCACAAACAGTAGACACAAGACACAGAACACAAGACACTACCCTCCCCTTTATATCGCTATCACCCCTCTCCACCCCAAGAACCGCGTGATCTCCTGGGGGAGGCAAAAAAACGGATAAAAACCCAGGTCCAATTCGGGAAAAAAATCCGGGAAATTCCTCTCCGACCCCAATCCAGGCGATCGACACTTGTCCAAGAGATCACTCAGGTCTTACTATACTAACCATACCTAGGTCCATATCCCTGCCCTCTCCCCGTAGCCCCTTATCCCCTTGGCAGCTAAAAAACCATCTATTTTAGACTTAAATATATTTAATGTTTCTGCTTCCACTGTTTCCTGCCTCTAGCGTGTCCAAGCCCTTAACAATCTTATATGTTTCAATGAGATCCCCTCTCATCCTTCTAAACTCCATGTGTGTGTGAGTGTACAAGCCCAGCCGCTCCATTCTCTCAGCATATGACAGTCTCGCCATCCTAGGAATTAACCTGGTGAACCTACGCTGCACTCCCTCAATAGCAAGAATGTCCTTCCTCAAATTCGGGGACCAAAACTGCACACAAAACTCCAGGTGTGGTCTCACTAGGGCCCTGTACAACCGCAGAAGGACGTCTTTGCTCCTATATTCGATTCCTCTTGTTATAAAGGCCAACATGCCATTCGCTTTCTTCACTGCCTGCTGTACACTGTCTGTCACAGTTGCCATGAACGTCGAGGGTCTTGCACAGGATGTTGGGAGTTGCGGGGCGTGGAAAATAATTCAATAAGAGGTAAAACACAAAGTTTGGGGTACACGGCCTCAGAAATGCTATTGTGCAGCGCTGGTGCGCGCTGCGAGAAAGGGGCTCAGGCACACAAGATCTGCAGGTTCCAAATGCTGGAGTAACTCAGCGGGTCAGGCAGCATCTGTGGGGAACATGGATAGGTGACGTTTCACAGAGTGCTGGAGTAACTCAGCGGGTCAGGCAGCATCTGTGGAGAACATGGATAGGTGACGTTTCACAGAGTGCTGGAGTAACTCAGCGGGTCGGGCAGCATCTGTGGAGAACATGGACAGGTGACGTATCGAGTCGGGACCTTTCTTCAGACCTTTGTCTGCATTTGGCCCACATCCTTCTAAATGTAAGGTACACAAAAATGCTGGAGTAACTCAGCGGGTGCAGCAGCATCTATGGAGCGAAGGAAATAGGCAACGTTTCGGGACGAAACCCTGAAGGAAATAGGTAACGTTTCGGGACGAAACCCGGAAGGGTTTCGGCCCGAAACGTTGCCTATTTCCTTCGCTCCATAGATGCTGCTGCACCCACTGAGTTTCTCCAGCACTTTTGTGTACCTTCGATTTTCCAGCATCTGCAGTTCCTTCTTAAACACTCCTTCTAAATGTACTTGTCCAATTTCCTTTAAATGCTGTTATACCCACCTGCCTCAACTACCTCCCCTGACAGCTCGGTCCATACACCCATTAATATCTGTGCATCTGATAACTTTAAATGATTTATTTCTTCGTACCAGATGATTCTGAGGCCAATTTGTTTGGCCGATATTGATCAGGAACGAGGAACCATTTACTAAACGGGAATGTTATATCTGTTGGAGATGAGCCAGGTGCGGGCTCAAGGTGAACAGAATGTGATTCAGATGTTACATTGCTAAACAGGTTTAACTTCAACTGTTAGACTTTAGACTTAGACAATAGACAATAGACAATAGGTGCAGGAGTAGGCCATTCGGCCCTTCGAGCCAGCACCGCCATTCAATGTGATCATGGCTGATCATCCCCAATCAGTGCCCCGTTCCTGCCTTCTCCCCATATCCCCTGACTCCACTATCTTTAAGAGCCCTATCTAGCTCTCTCTTGAAAGTATCCAGAGAACCGGCCTCCACTGCCCTCTGAGGCAGAGAATTCCACAGACTCACCACTCTCTGTGAGAAAAAGTGTTTCCTCGTCTCCGTTCTAAATGGCTTACCCCTTATTCTTAAACTGTGGCCCCTGGTTCTGGACTCCCCCAACATCGGGAACATGTTTCCTGCCTCTAGCGTGTCCAAACCCTTAACAATCTGATATGTTTCAATAAGATTCCCTCTCATCCTTCTAAACTCCAGAGTGTACAAGCCCAGCCGCTCCATTCTCTCAGCATATGACAGTCCCGCCATCCCGGGAATTAACCTTGTAAACCTACGCTGCACTCCCTCAATAGCAAGAATGCCCTTCCTCAAATTAAGGGGACCAAAACTGCACACAATACTAGCTAATCATAAGTGCAAAAACCGAAGTCCAACAGCAACCAAAGGCACACAGCATAGATGATCATAGACTCACAATCATAGTCGCACATCGTGGAAACAGGCCCTTCGGCCCAACCTGCCCATGCGGTCCAAGTTGCCCCATCTACACAAGTCCCACCTGTCCACATTAGGCCCATATAAATCTTTCCTATATTCATGTACATGTCCAAATATCTTTTAAAGGCTGTTATTGTCCCAGCCTCAACTACCTCCTCTGGCAGCTCGTTCCATACACCCACCACCCTCTGTGTGGAAAAGGTTCCCCTCAGATTATGATTAAATCTTTCCCCTTTCACCTTAAACCTATGTCTTCTGGTTTCCAATTTCCCCAACTCTGGGTGAAGGACACTGTGCATTCACCCTATCTATTCCCCTTATGATTTTAAACACTGCTATTAATTCAATAGTCAATAGTCAGTTTTTTCGCCACATACACGATGAAGTGCGGTGAAATGAATTTGCCAGCAGCGGTACAATAACAAAGAACACACAATACACATTAATAATTTAACACAAACATCCACCACAGCATTCATCACTGTGGTGCAAGGCACAAAATTTAGTCAGTCCTCCTCCATTTTACCCCGGTGGTCGGGACCACAAACCTCCGCAGTAGCCGCTACAGGCAAGGTAAGTCTCGAATCGGTGCTTCCCTACCGGAGACCGCGGCTTCAAGATGATGTAGGCCGCAGGCCGGCAGTTGAAGATTTAAATCCCCACCACGCCACAGCTAGAAGATGTAGGCCGCGGGCTGTGTGGGGGAAAAAATTGTAAATTGTCTCTGGTGTGTCGGATAGCGTTAGTGTACGGGGTGGGGGTGGGGGTGAAGGAAAGAGCGTTCACGTCGCGGCCTATCCTTTCCACCAATCTTTCCACCACCACGCACAAGAAGCACAAGAAGCGACAAGACAGGCGCCATTGTGTGCAGATGCTGAGGAGTGTGTTCAGCTCTGGCTGGACAACTTCTAATCTTGTGCGTGGACTCGATCAGAAGAAGTAGTGTACGGGGTGATCGCTGGTCAACGCGCAACTGGTGGGCCGTAGGGGTTGTTTACATGCTGTGTCTCTAAAGGACAAGGGGTAAGCCATTTAGAACGGAGATGAGGAAACACTTTTTCACACAGCGAGTTGTGAGCCTGTGGAATTCTCTGCCTCAGAGGGCGGTGGAGGCCGGTTCTTCGAAGGGCCGAATATAATATATATCTGTGCGTGTTATAGCATTTACGGGCTACAGCAAAAAGAATGTCATTGTTCATTTCCCTGGCACACATGACAATTAAACACTTGAGTCATGAATGATTTATTGGACATAAGCATTCCAGTTTGGTGATCTTTCATTATTTCATCTCAGTCCTTTATACAGTCAAGGACTTTATACCGACAATGACATTCTGACGTGCAGCAGAATAGCAGGCCTGGAGTCACTGAATTGGAGGCAATAGACAATAGACAATAGGTGCAGGAGTAGGCCATTTGGCCCTTCGAGCCAGCACCACCATTCAATGTGATCATGGCTGATCATCCCCAATCAGTACCCCGTTCCTGCCTTCTCCCCATATCCCCTGACTCCGCTATCTTTAAGAGCCCTATCTAGCTCTCTCTTGAAATCATCCAGAGAACCTGCCTCCACCGCCCTCTGAGGCAGAGAATTCCACAGACTCACACTCTCTGTGAGAAAAAGTGTTTCCTCGTCTCCGTTCTAAGTGGCTTACCCCTTATTCTTAAACTGTGGCCCCTGGTTCTGGACTCCCCCAACATCGGGAACATGTTTCCTGCCTCTAGCGTGTCCAAGCCCTTAACAATCTTATATCATGTAACGATGAGAAACCCTCTCATCCTTCTAAACTCCAGAGTATACAAGCCCAGCCGCTCCATATGACATTCCCGCCATCCCGGAATTAACCTGGTGAACCTACGCTGCACTCCCTCAATAACAAGAATGTTCAAGGTTCAAGGACAGCTTCTTCCCAGCAACCATCATGTTCTTGAACACTGACTACACTTAGACACAAGGAACTGCAGATGCTGGTTTAGACCAAAGATAGACACAAAAAAGCTGGAGTGACTCAGCGGGTGAGGCAGCGTCTCTGGAGGAAGAGAATAAGCGACGTTTCAGGTCGGGACCCTTCTTCAGACTGACAGTGGGGGGGGGGGGGGGAGGTGGAGAGCTGGAGGTGAGAAAGGACCAGGTCAAGTAAGGCCAGCCACAAATGACCTCAGGCATGGAGGTGCCTGGTAGGCCCATTGTTGGCTGTGGAAGGTGTGGTCTCCAGAGAAACAATGTTGAGAACGGTGGAACTGTGGTCACGGTGGCGCAGCGGTAGAGTCACTGCCTGACAGCGAATGTAGCGCCGGAGACCCGGGTTCCATCCCGACTACGGGTTCTGTCTGTACGGAGTTTGTACCTTCTCCCCGTGACCTGTGTGGGTTTTCTCCGAGATCTTCGGTTTCCTCCCACACTCCAAAGACGTGCAGGTTTGTAGGTTAATTGGCTTCGGTAAATGTAAAAATTGTCCCTAGTAGGTGTAGGATAGTGTTAGTGTGCAGGGAGCGCTGGTCGGCACGGACCCGGTGGGCTGAAGGGCCTGTTTCTGCGCTGTATCTCAATAGTTCAATGGTTCCTAGGTCCTTTATTGTCATGTCCAGTGAAATTTAATGTCCAGTGAAATTTAATGTCCAGTGAAATTTGATTTACCGTAGTCATACCAGAAACAAGCAACAAGACACACAACTACATAAAAGTCAACATAAACATCCACCACAGCGTCAACCGCACATTCCTCACTGTGATGGAAGGCAATAAAGTCTTATCTTGCCATAGAGGGAGCACACAGAAGGTTCACCAGACTGATTCCTGGGATGGCAGGACTTTCATATGAATAAAGACTGGATAGACTCGGCTTGTACTCGCTAGAATTTAGAAGATTGAGGGGGGATCTTATAGAAACGTACAAAATTCATAAGGGGTTGGACAGGCTAGATGCAGGAAGATTGTTCCCGATGTTGGGGAAGTCCAGAACAAGGGGTCACAGTTTAAGGATAAGGGGGAAATCCTTTAAGACCGAGATGAGAAAATCATTTTTTACACAGAGAGTGGTGAATCTGTGGAATTCTCTGCCACAGAAGGTAGTTGAGGCCAGTTCATTGGCTATATTTAAGAGGGAGTTAGATGTGGCCCTTGTGGCTAAAGGGGATCAGGGGGTATGGAGAGAAGGCAGGTACGGGATACTGAGTTGGATGATAAGCCATGATCATATTGAATGGCGGTGCAGGCTCGAAGGGCCGAATGGCCTACTCCTGCACCTATTTTATATCTTTCTATGTTTCTATCTTCTCCCCCAGATGGGGCAGTCGAACCATCCGCAGTCGGGGCGATCGAGGCTCCCGCAATCGGGGCGGTCGAACCGCCCACGGCTGGAGCTCCCGAGGTCGATCCCCAGCAAGAGGCCGCAAGCTCCACGATGTTTCAGGTCAATAGACAATAGACAATAGACAATAGGTGCAGGAGTAGGCCATTCGGCCCTTCGAGCCAGCACCGCCATTCAATGTGATCATGGCTGATCATCCCCAATCAGTACCCCATTCCTGCCTTCTCCCCATATCCCCTGACTCCGCTATCTTTAAGAGCCCTATCTAGCTCTCTCTTGAAAGCATCCAGAGAACCTGCCTCCACCGCCCACTGAGGCAGAGAATTCCACAGACTCACCACTCTCTGTGAGAAAAAGTGTTTCCTCGTCTCCGTTCTAAGTGGCTTACCCCTTATTCTTAAACTGTGGCCCCTGGTTCTGGACTCCCCCAACATCGGGAACATGTTTCCTGCCTCTAGCGTGTCCAAGCCCTTAACAATCTTATATCATGTAACGATGAGAAACCCTCTCATCCTTCTAAACTCCAGAGTATACAAGCCCAGCCGCTCCATATGACATTCCCGCCATCCCGGAATTAACCTGGTGAACCTACGCTGCACTCCCTCAATAACAAGAATGTTCAAGGTTCAAGGACAGCTTCTTCCCAGCAACCATCATGTTCTTGAACACTGACTACACTTAGACACAAGGAACTGCAGATGCTGGTTTAGACCAAAGATAGACACAAAAAAGCTGGAGTGACTCAGCGGGTGAGGCAGCGTCTCTGGAGGAAGAGAATAAGCGACGTTTCAGGTCGGGACCCTTCTTCAGACTGACAGTGGGGGGGGGGGGGGGAGGTGGAGAGCTGGAGGTGAGAAAGGACCAGGTCAAGTAAGGCCAGCCACAAATGACCTCAGGCATGGAGGTGCCTGGTAGGCCCATTGTTGGCTGTGGAAGGTGTGGTCTCCAGAGAAACAATGTTGAGAACGGTGGAACTGTGGTCACGGTGGCGCAGCGGTAGAGTCACTGCCTGACAGCGAATGTAGCGCCGGAGACCCGGGTTCCATCCCGACTACGGGTTCTGTCTGTACGGAGTTTGTACCTTCTCCCCGTGACCTGTGTGGGTTTTCTCCGAGATCTTCGGTTTCCTCCCACACTCCAAAGACGTGCAGGTTTGTAGGTTAATTGGCTTCGGTAAATGTAAAAATTGTCCCTAGTAGGTGTAGGATAGTGTTAGTGTGCAGGGAGCGCTGGTCGGCACGGACCCGGTGGGCTGAAGGGCCTGTTTCTGCGCTGTATCTCAATAGTTCAATGGTTCCTAGGTCCTTTATTGTCATGTCCAGTGAAATTTAATGTCCAGTGAAATTTAATGTCCAGTGAAATTTGATTTACCGTAGTCATACCAGAAACAAGCAACAAGACACACAACTACATAAAAGTCAACATAAACATCCACCACAGCGTCAACCGCACATTCCTCACTGTGATGGAAGGCAATAAAGTCTTATCTTGCCATAGAGGGAGCACACAGAAGGTTCACCAGACTGATTCCTGGGATGGCAGGACTTTCATATGAATAAAGACTGGATAGACTCGGCTTGTACTCGCTAGAATTTAGAAGATTGAGGGGGGATCTTATAGAAACGTACAAAATTCATAAGGGGTTGGACAGGCTAGATGCAGGAAGATTGTTCCCGATGTTGGGGAAGTCCAGAACAAGGGGTCACAGTTTAAGGATAAGGGGGAAATCCTTTAAGACCGAGATGAGAAAATCATTTTTTACACAGAGAGTGGTGAATCTGTGGAATTCTCTGCCACAGAAGGTAGTTGAGGCCAGTTCATTGGCTATATTTAAGAGGGAGTTAGATGTGGCCCTTGTGGCTAAAGGGGATCAGGGGGTATGGAGAGAAGGCAGGTACGGGATACTGAGTTGGATGATAAGCCATGATCATATTGAATGGCGGTGCAGGCTCGAAGGGCCGAATGGCCTACTCCTGCACCTATTTTATATCTTTCTATGTTTCTATCTTCTCCCCCAGATGGGGCAGTCGAACCATCCGCAGTCGGGGCGATCGAGGCTCCCGCAATCGGGGCGGTCGAACCGCCCACGGCTGGAGCTCCCGAGGTCGATCCCCAGCAAGAGGCCGCAAGCTCCACGATGTTTCAGGTCAATAGACAATAGACAATAGACAATAGGTGCAGGAGTAGGCCATTCGGCCCTTCGAGCCAGCACCGCCATTCAATGTGATCATGGCTGATCATCCCCAATCAGTACCCCATTCCTGCCTTCTCCCCATATCCCCTGACTCCGCTATCTTTAAGAGCCCTATCTAGCTCTCTCTTGAAAGCATCCAGAGAACCTGCCTCCACCGCCCACTGAGGCAGAGAATTCCACAGACTCACAACTCTCTGTGAGAAAAAGTGTTTCCTCGTCTCCGTTCTAAATGGCTTACTCCTTATTCTTAAACTGTGGCCCCTGGTTCTGGACTCCAACATCGGGAACATGTTTCCTGCCTCTAGCATGTCCAAACCCTTAATAATCTTATATGTTTCAATGAGATGCCCTCTCATCCTTCTAAACTCCAGAGTATACAAGCCCAGCCGCTCCATTCTCTCAGCATATGACAGTCCCGCCATCCCGGGAATTAACCTTGTAAACCTACGCTTCACTCCCTCAATAGCAAGAATGTCCTTCCTCAGATTAGGGGACCAGAACTGCACGCAATACTCCAGGTGTGGTCTCACTAGGGCCCTGTACAACTGCAGAAGGACCTCTTTGCTCCTATATTCGGTTCCTCTTGTTTTAAAGGCCAACATGCCATTCGCTTTCTTCACTGCCTGCTGTACCTGCATGCTTACTTTCATTGACTGATGTACAAGGACCCCCAGATCCCGTTGTACTTCCACTTTTCCCAACTTGACGCCATTTAGATAATAATCTGCCTTCCTGTTTTTGCTACCAAAGTGGATAACCATATGAGGAGGAGACGAGGCAGCGTACAGAGATGAGGTCCTGAAGCTGTCAGAGAGGTGTTCCGCGAACAACCTTGCACTTAATATCAGCAAAGCAAAGGAAATGGTCATCAACTACAGAAGGCACAGAGCGGACCATGCCCTGCTGTTCATCAACGGGGACACACTAGAGGCAGGAAACATGTTCCCGATGTTGGGGGTGTCCAGAACCAGGGGCCACACAGTTTAAGAATAAGGGGTAAGCCATTTAGAACGGAGACGAGGAAATACTTTTTCTCACAGAGAGTGGTGAGTCTGTGGAATTCTTTGCCTCAGAGGGCGGTGGAGTTCTCTGGATGCTTTCAAGAGAGAGCTAGATAGGGCTCTTAAAGATAGCGGAGTCAGGGGATGTGGGGAGAAGGCAGGAACGGGGTACTGATTGGGGATGATCAGCCATGATCACATTGAATGGCAGTGCTGGCTCGAAGGGCCGAATGGCCTACTCCTGCACCTGTTGTCTATTGTCTATTGTCTATTGACTGTTGACTGTGTCGAGAGGGCTTCCACCTTCAAATTCCTGGGAACGCTCATCGCGGAGGACCTCTCCTGGTCTGCCAACACTTCAGCGGTGGTAAAAAAAGACCCAGCAGCGATTGCACTTCCTGAGAGTGCTACGGAAGAACAGTCTAGAGGAGAAGCTGCTGGTGGCCTTCTACCCCTCCACCATCGAGAGTGTGCTGGCATATTGTATCACGGTGTGGTATGCCGGCTGCTCGGCAGCAGACAGGAGAGCAGGGCCGGCCTTAAGCCAATTGGACCAATTGCTCCCAATTGGGCCCCGCACCTAAGGGGGCCCCGCGCTTGTGTAATCTACTCTCCATGTACTTTTCACAGGTGATCTACACATTTTGTTTGCTACTTGTAGGCTTACATGTATGCAATGTTTCATTAAAATGTAGCTTAGATATAATATCTATAATAGACTTTATTTATATTTCTATGATTCTACAGACCTTGGCTGGGAACCTGGGGCTCACCAAAATTGTTCCCAATTGGGCCCCAAACCTCCTAAGGAGAGCACTGCAGGGAGTGATCAAAACTGCCCAGAAAATCATCACTGCCCTCTGCTTTCCCTGGAAGACATCTCCATCTCTCAGTGCCTCTACAGAGCCTGGGAAATAATCCAAGACCCCTCCCATCCTGGACAGTTCCTGTTCAACCTCCTGCCCTCTGGTAGGCGGTACAGGTCTGTCAAAAGCCGGACAAAATCACAGTTTCTTTCCCTGGGCCATCAGAGCTCTCAAATTCCTCAAATATCCTCCATTAAGCTGGAGAGACTGCAGAGAAGATTTTGATGTTATCACGAGTTGAGGGCTTAAGTTACAGGGGGGAGAGGTTGGAGAGCCGAGGACTCTATTCCTTGGAGTGCAGGACCAGGGTGATTTTATAGAGGTGAATAAAATCATGAGGGGAATAGATAGAATGAATACACAAAGTCCTTTTTCCGCAGCGTTTGGGAAGTCAAGAACCAGAGGGATTAGATTTAAGGTGAGAGGGAAAAGATTTAATAGGAACCTGAGGGGGCAAATGTTTCACAGAGGGCGGTTGGTATATGGAAGGAGCCGCCAGAGGAGGTCGTTGAGGCTGGTACTATAAGGGTATTTATAAGACATTTGGACAGGTACATGGATTGGAAAGGTTTGAGGTATACGAGACAAAAGAGACTGGAGTTTAGAAGGATGAGGGGGAATCTTATAGAAACATATAAAATAATAAAAGGACTGGACAAGCTAGATGCAGGATATTTTTCCCCAATGTTGGGCGAGTGCAGAACCAGGGGCTACAGTCTTAGAATAAAGGGGAGGCTATTTAAGACTGAGGTGAGAATAAACTTTTTCTCCCAGAGAGTTGTGAATCTATGGATTTCCCTGCCACAGAGGGCAGTGGAGGCCAAGTCACTGGATGGATTTAAGAGAGAGTTAGATAGAGCTTTAGGGGCTAGTGGAGTCAAGGGATATGGGGAGAAGGTAGGCATTGATTGGGGACGATCAGCCATGATCGCAATGAATGGCTGTGCTGGCTCGAAGGACCGAATGGCCTCCTCCTGCACCTATTTTCTATGTTTCTATGTTTTGATGACATGAGAGATGCTGTCATCCATTCCACTATAAAACAGACCACTCAGCTAATATTTCTTCTTCTTTTTTAACTCTTTTAAAGTATTTATTAAATTTTAAAGTGCAATGTTCTTTCTAGGTGTGATCATTATAATGTATCTACTACTTTAAGCAGTTAAATAACGTATTGGATGTATTGGAGTTTAAGAAGGAACTGCAGATGCTGGAAAAATCGAAGGTAGACAAAAGTGCTGGAGAAACTCAGCGGGTGAGGCAGCATCTATGGAGCGAAGAAAATAGGCAACGTTTCGGGCCGAATCCTTTCCTCAAACTGATGTAGGGTTGGGGGAGCGGGGGGCGGGGGGGGGGGGGGGGTGGGGAGAAGAAAGGAGAAAGGAAGAGGAGGAGCCAGAAGATTAAGTAAATACATTAGTAAATTAATAAACCCAGATCAGACAGGGTTTATCCCTAAGAGATACTCTTCTAATAGTTTATCCCTAAGAGATACTCTTCTAATAATATGAGACGTCTACTCAACATAATGCACTCACACAAATCTGAAGATTAAGAATTATCAATTATTTCGCTGGATGCTGAAAAAGCATTTGATCAAGTAGAATGGAATTATATGGATAAAGTATTACAAAAATTTCAACTGGGAGAGAATTTTATTTTATGGATTAAGTTACTATATAACAAACCTACAGCTAGAATACTTACTAATAACATATTATCCTCGAAATTTCAACTATCAAGGGGAAATAGACAAGGATGCTCATTATCACCACAGCTGTTTGCTCTCATTATTGAACCGCTAGCAGAAAAAATTAGAATACACCCTGATATTCATGGATATAATACTAAAGACTCATATAATAAAATATCTTTATACGCGGATGATATATTATTGTATATTACAAAACCTCAAATCACTATACCAAATATATTAAATTTAATTGAAGACTTCGGATCTTTTTCTGGATATAGAATAAATTGGAATAAAAGTGAAATTATGTCAATAAAACCGAAAGATTCAACACATCTTTTAAAATTCCCTTTTAAAATAGCTACAGAAAAATTTAAATATTTGGGAATCGAAATTACCAGAACATATCAAGGTATGTTCAGGGCAAATTTTGACCCCCTACTTAATAAACTGAATACATTAATTAAATTCTGGAAAACGCTCCCGATGTCTTTAATAGGCCGAATAAACGCAATAAAAATGATCTTTTTACCACAAATTTTATACCTATTTCAATCAATTCCTATATACTTACCTAAGAAGTTTTTTAAAAAACTCGACTCAGATATCACTAATTTTATATGGGACTATAAATCACATAAAATACAAAAAACCCATCTGAATAAATCTAAAGTATTGGGGGGTCTAGCACTACCTAATTTTATGTATTATTATTGGTCAGTAAATATTAAAAACATGATTCAACTGATGGATAACTCCGCCCAGCAAGTAGACTGGATTGTAATGGAGAAAGAGGATTGCTCCTCTAGAAACATTGGAGCGATCCTCCTCTCTCCAATGAAATTGAATAACATAAACTATAATAAGAACCCAATTATTCATAGTACAATCCGTATTTGGAAACAAATAAAACAAAATTTAAAATTAAGAAACTTATCACTTTTATTACCTATAGTCAATAACCCTTCGTTTAGTCCTTCTATTATAGATAAAGCTTATACACAATGGGATAGACTAGGAATTAAAACGCTTGGTGACTTGTATGAAACTGGAAAATTACTTTCATTTCAACAATTACAAATAAAATATAAACTCGGAAATAATCAATATTTTAAATACTTTCAAATATGCGACTATTTGAAAAAATATACAAAAGATCATTATAATAACCCAGCAGATGTACTGGACGAGGCAATGCAGATAAAAGCGGAATCAGCAAACTTAATATCATATTTGTACAATATTATCTTAAATGTACAAATACCATCTACGGAGGGTATCAGAAGAGACTGGGAACAAGAGTTAGCTATTAAAATTTCAAAGGAAAGTTGGAATGAATACTTATTAAAAGTGCATAAATGCTCGATTAATGTAAGACACACTTTAATACAATTTAAAATTTTACATAGATTATATTATTCGAAAACTAAAATTCATAAAATTTTCCCAAACGTATCATCTATTTGTGATAAATGTCAATCCCAAGAAGCAACTATAGCGCACTCATTTGTCTTCTGTACAAAAATTCAAAAATTTTGGAATGAAATTTTTGAAATCTTTACAAAGTTATTTAAAACAAGACTGATACCCAAAGCAGAATGGATTATCTTCGGAATAACGGAAGATGATCCAGAACTAAATGTGTTTCAAAAGAAATTAATGGATTATGGGTTAATAACTGGAAAAAAGCTAATTCTAAAATTTTGGAAGAAGGCTCCAATACCAACTATAAATATGTGGATTTCAAATATGTTTGAAACACTACACCTTGAAGAGATAAGACTCCTCCTAGCAGGTAAACCAGATCACTTCCACCTGACGTGGTCTGCATTTATAGAATTATTACAAACATAGGGTGCAAAAGTACTTTAAAAAAATAAAAAATTGAGGTCGGGTAAGGGGGGATGATAGTTGAAGAGTTGGTATGTCCTATTTACGTGATGCTCAAAAAAAAAAAAACATTTGTTTCTCTTTTTTTCTCTTTCTCTTTTCTTTTCTTAGGGCCTATTTCTTAACTCTTTTTCTTTTTGTTTTTAATTTCGCTCTTATAGGGTCTTCGTCCTTTTTTGTTGTTACATTTTCTACACTTTTCTACACTTGCACTTTTTCCTTCACTTTCTTCTCTCTTTCAATCTTTTCTTTCTCTAGTGTAAAAAAATAAATAAAGGGAGTACATTAATTGTAAGAAGATATAAATGACGAGTATTAATGTATGTGCTTGTAATGTAATGTACTTCTAATAAATAAAAATTAAAAAAAAAAAGAAGGAACTGCAGATGCTGGAAAAATCGAAGGTAGACAAAAGTGCTGGAGAAACTCAGCAGGTGAGGCAGCATCTATGGAGCGAAGAAAATAGGCAACGTTTCGGGCCGAATCCTTTCTTCAAACTGATGTAGGGTTGGGGGGGCGGGGGGCGGGGGGGGGGGGTGGGGAGAAGAAAGGAGAAAGGAAGAGGAGGAGCCCGAGGGCTGAGGGAGAGCTGAGAAGGGGACGAGACAGCAAGGGCTACCGGAAATTGGAGAAGTCAATGTTGATCTACATCAGTCCCCTACATCAGTCTGAAGAAGGGATTCGGCCCGAAACGTCACCTATTCCTTCGCTCCATAGATGCTGCCTCACCCACTGAGTTTCTCCAGCATTTTTGTCTACCTTGGATGTATTGGACGTGTTTTTGTCTTGCTTGGACTTGTCAGGAGTTGCACTGGTCAGGAGTAGCTCTCCTAATTTAGTTGTATGTCTAAGTACAATGATAATAAAGGCTTATTATTATGATTATTATTATTATTATTATTATTATTATTATATTTTCCACTGCAGTAGTTTTGTACATGTTGGCAAAGACAATAGACAATAGACAATAGGTGCAGGAGTAGGCCATTCGGCCCTTCGAGCCAGCACCGCCATTCAATGTGATCATGGCTGATCATCCACAATCAGTACCCCGTTCCTGCCTTCTCCCATATCCCCTGACTCCGCTATCTTTAAGAGCCCTATCTAGCTCTCTCTTGAAAGCATCCAGAGAACCTGCCTCCACCGCCCTGTGAGGCAGAGAATTCCACAGACTCACCACTCTCTGTGAGAATTCCACAGACTCACCACTCTCTGTGAGAATTCCGCAGACTCACCACTCTCTGTGAGAATTCCACAGACTCACCACTGTGAGAATTCCACAGACTCACTACTCTCTGTGAGAATTCCACAGACTCACCACTGTGAGAATTCCACAGACTCACCACTCTCTGTGAGAATTCCACAGACTCACCACTCTCTGTGAGAATTCCACAGACTCACCACTCTCTGTGAGAATTCCACAGACTCACCACTCTCTGTGAGAATTCCACAGACTCACCACTCTCTGTGAGAATTCCACAGACTCACCACTCTCTGAGAATTCCACAGACTCACCACTCTCTGTGAGAAAAAGTGTTTCCTCGTCTCCGTTCTAAATGACTTACCCCTTATTCTTAAACTGTGGCCCCTGGTTCTGGACTCCCCCAACATCGGGAACATGTTTCCTGCCTCTAGCGTGTCCAAACCCTTAACAATCTTATATGTCTCAATGAGATATCCTCTCATCCTTCTAAACTCCAGAGTGTACAAGCCCAGCCGCTCCATTCTCTCAGCATATGACAGTCCCGCCATCCCGGGAATTAACCTGGTGAACCTACGCTGCACTCCCTCAATAGCAAGAATGTCCTTCCTCAAAGAAAGTTATTGTGAGGATTATTTCCAACCTGCTGCCAGCAGAGGGCAGCACGGTGCCGGCAATGTAGCAACAGCCTCTGTGGAGAGGTGATGGACAGAACACAACTCAGGCTAGCTCTGAAGCAATGCTGGTTCTTGGAGATTAGTCCTCACCTGGTTAAGTGTGGCCGGACCCACAGACTTATCCACGCTTCTCCACATTAACCCATGCATCTCCCCGCGCCTGTGCCCACCTCATACCTGCCCGCGCCATGCTCCTGCCCATCCCATCCCACCCCACTCCTCACGCTGCCTCGGCAAGGCCAGCAGCATCATCAAGGACCAGTCGCAACCCCGGCCACTCCCTCTTCTCCCCCTCTCCCATCTGGCAAGAGGTACAGAAGTGTGAAAACGCACACCTCCAGATTCAGGGACAGTTTCTTCCCAGCTGTTACAATAGACAATAGACAATAGGTGCAGGAGTAGGCCATTTGGTCCTTCGAGCCATTCAATGTGATCATGGCTGATCATCCCCAATCAGTACCCCGTTCCTGCCTTCTCCCCATATCCCTTAACTCCGCTATCCCTAAGAGCTCTATCTAGTTCTCTCTTGAAAGTATCCAGAGAACCAGCCTCCACCGCCCTCTGAGGCAGAGAATTTCACAGACTCTGTGTGTAAAAAATTTTCCTCATCTCCGTTCTAAATGGCTTATCCCTTATTCTAAAACTGTGTGGCCCCTGGTTCTGGACTCCCCCAACATCGGGAACATGTTGAACATCGTGTCCAAACCCTTAATAATCTTATATGTTTCAATAAGATCCCCTCTCGTCCTTCTAAACTCCAGAGTGTACAAGCCCAGCCGCTCCATTGTCTCAGCATATGACAGTCCCGCCATCCTGGGAATTAACCTTGTAAACCAACGCTGCACTCCCTCAATAGCAAGAATGTCCTTCCAACCCGGCAATTGAACCAGCTATTGAAGGAGTGCAGCGTAGCCATTTAGAACGGAGACGAGGAAACACTTTTTCACACAGAGAGCTGTGAGTCTGTGGAATCCTCTGCCAGAGGGCGGTGGAGGCAGGTTCTCTGGATACTTTCAAGAGAGAGCAAGATAGGGCTCTTAAAGATAGCGGAGTCAGGGGATATGGGGAGAAGGCAGGAACGGGGTAGTGATTGGGGATGATCAGCCATGATCACATTGAATGGCGGTGCTGGCTTGAAGGGCCGAATGGCCTACTCCTGCACCTATTGACCATTGTCTATTGTCCATTGTCATTGATGTACAGGAAATGACAAACAGTAACGGGCCCAGCACCGAACCCTGAGGCCCACCACTAGTCACTGGCCTCCAGTCCGAATAGCAACCTTCCACCATCACCCTCTGCTTCCTTCCATGAATCCAATTTGCTATCTAGTCAGCTATCTCTCCTTGCGATCTAACCTTCCAGAGCAGCCTACCATATGCCTTGCTGAAGTCCATATATACAGCATCTGCTGCTCTGCCCTCATCAACCTTTTTGGTCACATCCTCAAAAAACTCAAATCAGATTTGTGAGACGCAGGTTCATGCAATATGAGCAGAATTAGGCCTTTCAGCCCATCAGGTCTACTCCGTCATTCAATCATGGCTGATCTATCTCTCCCTCCAAACCCCATTCTCCTGCCTTCTCCCCATAACCCCTGACACCCGCACTGATCAAGAATCTATCAATCTCTGCCTTAAAAATACACATTGACGGCCTCCACTTCCCAGTGCAGGAAACATGTTCCCGATGTTGGGGGAGTCCAGAACCAGGGGCCACACGCAGTTTAAGAATAAGGAGTAAGCCATTTAGAACAGAGACGAGGAAACATTTTTTCACACAGAGAGTGGTGAGTCTGTGGAATTCTCTGCCTCAGAGGGCGGTGGAGGCAGGTTCTCTGGATGCTTTCAAGAGAGAGCTAGATAGAGCTCTCAAAGATAGCGGAGTCAGGGGATATGGGGAGAAGGCAGGAACGGGGTACTGATTGGGGATGATCAGCCATGATCACATTGAATGAAGGTGCTGGCTCGAAGGGCCAAATGGCCTACTCCTGCACCTATTGTCTATTGTCCACAGCTATCTGTGGAATGATGGAAGAAAACTAAAAGAGTTACTTCAGCTCTTACCGTATGAAAAGTTGTACAGCTAATTAGAAGCAGTTCTTTAACACTGACAAGATAATCTTTCCAATGCCTTTGTTGCACACATTCTGACTGCATTTGGATTGCCGCATTGGCCCTGTTACATCAAAGTGATCATTACTCCAAATGCTGGGATCGATTTTATTTTACCGACCTTTTGTGCATCCTATCAGCAGCAGTGGAGAATATTTGACAAATTAATGTCAATTAAAAAAAAGAAAATGTGTTGTCAGAAAGATTCAGACTTCTTTGTATTTCATGTCACCTTAAGTGGGGGGGCCACCATCGACTCCACCGTCAAAAAGGCACAACAGAGGATGTACTTCCTGCGGCAGCTGAGGAAGCACAATCTGCCACAGGCAATGATGGTCCAATTCTATACGGCCATCGTAGAGTCTGTCCTCACCTTCTCCATCATGGTCTGGTTTGGCTCAGCCACCAAGCACGACACCTGGAGGCTGCAGCGAATCGTCCGATCAGCAGAGAAGGTTATTGGCTGCAACCTTCCCTCCATTGACGAACTGTACACTGCAAGGGCCAGGAAGCGAGCGGGCAAGATCATCTCTGACCCCTCTCACCCTGGCCACAAACTCTTTGAATCACTTCCCTCTGGAAGGCGACTCCGGACTGTCAAAGCTGCCACAGCCAGACATAAAAACAGTTTTTATCCACGAGTAGTTGCTCTACTCAATAACCAAAAATCTGTAGCCTCCCTTTGATCTGGTATTTTATTTAATTCTTCACATGTTTAAATTATAATGTGTTACTTTTAATTATCTACTATATACCGTGTTGTTACTTGTGAGCGGAGCACCAAGGCAAATTCCTTGTATGTGTACATACTTGGAGAATAAAATGTATTCAATTTTTTAATTTCAATGTCTTTGATTCATGAAATGATCCAATATCTTAAGCAAAGCAAAATTGGGGGAAAAGATTTACTAGGAACCTGAGAGGTAACTTTTTCACACAAAGGGTGGTGGGTGTATGGAACAAGCTGCCAGAGGAGGTAGTTGAGGCTGGGACTATCACAACCTTTAAGAAACAGTTAGACAGGTACATGGATAGGACAGGTTTGGAGGGAGATGGACCAAACGCGGGCAGGTGGGACTAGTGTAGATGGGACACGTTGGGCCAAAGGGTCTGTTTTATACGCTGTATCACCCTATGTCTCTATGACAAAATCCATACTGACACACAAGGAACTGCAGGTGCTGGAATCTTGAACAAAACACAAAGTGCTGGAGGATCTGAGTGGGTCAGGCAGCATCTGTGGAGGGAATAAACAGAAAGTTTCAGTTCTGAGTCCTTCAAAAAATATTCAATAGATTCAAGATTCAGGATTCAAGTGAGTTTATTGTCATGTGTCCCTGATAGGACAATGAAATTCTTGCTTTGCTTCAGCACAACAGAACATAGTAGACATTGACTACAAAACAGATCAGTGTGTCCATATACCATTATATAAATATATACACACATGAATAAATAAACTGATAAAGTGCAAATAACAGATAATGGGCTATTAATGTTCAGAGTTTTGTCCGAGCCAAGTTTAATAGCCTGATGGCTGTGGGGAAGTAGCTATTCCTGAACCTGGTCGTTGCAGTCTTCAGGCTCCTGTACCTTCTACCTGAAGGTAGTGGGGAGATGAGTGTGTGGCCAGGATGGTGTGGGTCCTTGATGATGCTGCCAGCCTTTTTGAGGCAGCGACTGCGATAGATCCCCTCGATGGAAGGGAGGTGGAAGGAGGTGAATATTTAATTTAGCTAAATATTTATAAGGTGAAGCAGTTTATATAAATAAACATAGTTTTATGTCAAGAAGCATTGGGAATGCATGGCACAAGACACCAGGCTTAGAAAACAAACCGCAGGTGGTATTGTAGATAGTGAAATTAGTTGTCAATATTGACAGCAGTGTTTAAGAAAGAACTGCAGATGCTGGAAAAATCGACAAAAATGCTGGAGAAACTCAGCGGATGAGGCAGCCTCTATGGAGCGAAGGAATAATCGATGTTTCGGGTCGAGACCCTTCTTCAGAATGAATATTGACAGCAAGGTCGTGATCAGTTGGCCAGGTGGGCTGAGGGATGGTTACTGGAGTTTAATGCAGATAAGTGTGAAGTCTTGCATTTTAGGAAGTCTAACAAGGGATTCCCGGGATGGCGGGACTGTCATATGCTGAGGGAATGGAGCGGCTGGGCTTGTACACTCTGGAGTTTAGAAGGATGAGAGGGGATCTCATTGAAACATATAAGATTGTTAAGGGTTTGGACACGCTAGAGGCTGGAAACATGTTCCTGATGTTGGGGAGTCCAGAACCAGGGGCCACAGTTTAAGAATAAGGGGTAAGCCATTTAGAACGGAGACGAGGAAACACTTTTTCTCACAGAGAGTTGTGAGTCTGTGGAATTCTCTGCCTCAGGGGGCGGTGGAGGCAGGTTCTCTGGATACTTTCAAGAGAAAGTGGTGTCGCAGGTAGATGGGAAGGTCCATATCTCTCGTTTCCCTCTCTCCTGACACTCAGTCTGAAGAAGGGTCTCGACCCGAAACGTCACCCATTCCTTCTCTCCAGAGATGCTGCCTGCCTGTCCCGCTGAGTTACTCCAGCACTTTGTGTCTACCTTCAGGGTAAACCAGCATCTGCAGTTCCTTCCTACACATTTATGTCCCTGACATTTATTTGTTACCACGGACCCACACGGCATTGCCACACAAAACGATGTAAGAATATAATGCTGGGCAGTGGGCAGGTGCTATAGACCTGCACGGGAAGGTAGACGCTCCCGACCCCACGCGTCTCGGGCAGATGGGGCTCGTCAGCCTGGGAAGGCAGTCCATCCAGGAGAGGGAAAACTCTGATTTAAAACCTCCACTACCTTGTGGCCATATCCAGTCATGGAAAAGGCTCCAGGAGCAAACCTCAAGAAAATCCGGAGTCGGAGCCCCTAAGGCAGTTCGTCGTTGTCTACAACCTCGCTCTGGCAGCTCCTGCGACGGCGCTGGTGCCAAACTGTAACGGCCCTGCTGTTCCTTTGGATCGATCAGCGACGTGGAGAGGGAGGACGTGCTGCATGGGCAACAGCCTGTCCTCCATGTGACATCGATCGCCCAGGCTTGCATCACCCATGGTCAGTCATGACCGAGAGGGGCCTACTCCTACTATAGTGATGTGCTAATCTCTTGCTGGATAGAGATATAAGATATTAATAGCACGTATAGCGTGGAGCAGCGGTGGAGCAGCGGTAGAGCTGCTGCCTCACAGTTCCATCCTGACCACGGATGCTGTCTGTACCGAGTTTGTACCTTCTCCCTGTGAACTGCGTAGGGTTTTCCCCGGGTGCTCCGGTTTCCTCCCACACTCCAAAGACGTACAGGTTTGTAGGAGAACTAGTGTGAACAGGCGATTCATGGCCGGCACGGACCCGGTGGGCTGAGAGACTCCAAACTCGCAGAACTGGGTCTGCGCATCCCTCTGCAATTGGATCCTCGACTTCCTCATTCACAGAACACAGTCTGTTCGTATTGGTGGAAATGTGCCAGACTCGATAACAATCAGCACAGGAGCACCTCAAGGCTGCGTGCTCAGCCCCCTGCTGTACTCACTCTATACTCATGACTGCGTAGCCGGTCACAGTATGAACTCCATCATCAGGTTCGCTGATGACACCACTGTTGTGGGACGTATCACTGATGGGGATGAGTCAGAGTATAGAAGAGAGATCGAGCAACTGTCCATATGGTGCCAGCACAATAACCTGGCCCTCAACACCAGCAAAACCAAGGAACTGATTGTGGACTTTGGAAGGAGTAGGATGGGGACCCACAGTCCCGTTTATATCAACGGGTCGATGGTTGAAAGGGTCAAGAGCTTCAAATTCCTGGGCGTGCACATCTCCGAAGATCTTTCCTGGTCCGAGAACAATGATGCCATTATTAAGAAAGCACATCAGCGCCTCTACTTCCTGAGAAGATTACGGAGAGTCGGTTTGTCAAGGAGGACTCTCTCTAACTTCTACAGGTGCACAGTAGAGAGCATGCTGACCGGTTGCATCGTAGCTTGGTTCGGCAACTTGAGCGCCCTGGAGCGGAAAAGACTGCAAAAAGTTGTAAACACTGCCCAGTCCATCATCGGCTCTGACCTCCCTTCCATCGAGGGGATCTATCGCAGTCACTGCCTCAAAAAGGCTGGCAGTATCATCAAGGACCCACACCATCCTGGCCACACACTCATCTCCCTACTACCTTCAGGTAGAAGTTTAGTAAAGTCAATTTATTTATATAGCACTTTTCAATCGATTTCAATCAAAAGCCAAAGTGCTTTACAGAGAAAACTAACCATACAAATAATAAAAAGAGGTAGAAAAAAATGACACAACACACTATAAGAGATTCAACACGAACATCCCCCACAGTAGAATCTACACTCTCCACTGTGAGGGAAGGCACCAAAATGTCCAGTCCTCCTCCTCCTCCTCCTCCTAGTCCACCCGAGGTCGGGGCCAGTTTGAGGCCACTGCAGCCAGTCGCCACAACGGCAGCCCGATGTTTATAGGCCCCACCCGCATCGGGTGGAAAAGTCCTCAGCAGCTTAAAAATGTCTGGAGCGGCCGCTCCTTCCCCGGAGACTGCGACGCCCGTGGACTTCAGGCCGCGCCGGTTGGAGCTTCGACTCCGCGGTGCTTCCGATCCAGCGCCGCCCGCCCGCGGCGGGACGCCCTCAAACCGCAGACCGCAGACCGCAGACCGCAGACCGCAGACCGCAGACCGCAGACCGCAGACCGCAGACCGCAGACCGCAGACCGCAGACCGCAGACCGCAGACTGCAGACTGCAGACCGCAGACCGCAGACCGCAGACCGCAGACCGCAGACCGCAGACCACAGACCACAGACCGCGGCTGCTCGATGTTGGTGGTCGGCGGTCACAGCACTCCGGAGCGGCGACCCGACAAGGCATCGCCCGCTCCGTGTTGGTGTCCCAGCGCTGTGCCGCCGAAGCTGTGGTCCCCCGGCAGGAACGCCGCTCCAGACCGATGGAAGGCCGCATGGGGAGATCGGAGACGCGATCCGGAGGAAAACCGCATCTCCGACCAAGTAGGACTGGGGTTAAAATAGTTCCCCCCCAACCCCCCACATAGAAAGAATAGACTCCCAAAAAAAAAAATGTTTTAGACAATAAAAAAGTTAGAGGACGGACTGCAGGCAGGCGGCCATACAAACGGTGCCCACTCCTGCACATCCACCATCAGGTAGAAGGTACAGGAGCCTGAAGACTGCAACGTCCAGGTTCAGGAATAGCTACTTCCCCACAGCCATCAGGCTATTAAACTTGGCTCGGACAAAACTCTGAACATTAATAGCCCATTATCTGTTATTTGCACTTGATCAGTTTATTTATTCATGTGTGTATATATTTATATAATGGTATATGGACACACTGATCTGTTTTGTAGTCAATGCCTACTATGTTCTGTTGTGCTGAAGCAAAGCAAGAATTTCATTGTCCTATCTGCGACACATGACAATAAACTCTCTTGACTTGACTTGTTTCCATGCTGTATGTTCATTAGTGATAGGAGTAGAATTAGGCCATTCGGCCCATCAGGTCTACTCTGCCATTCAATCATGGCTGATCTATCTTTCCCTCTTAACCCCATTCTCCTGCCTTCTCCCCGTAACCCCTATCTTTAAACTAAACTAACTATTAAAAAGTACTGGAGTAACTCAGCGGGTCAGGCAGCATCTGTGGAGAACATGGATAGGTGACGTTTCACAGAGTGCTGGAGTAACTCAGCGGGTCAGGCAGCATCTGTGGAGCGAAGGAAATGGGCAACCTTTCGGGCCGAAACCCTGAAGGAAATAGGCAACGTTTCGGGCCGAAACCCGGAAGGGTTTCGGGCCGAAACGTTGCCTATTTCCTTCGCTCCATAGATGCTGCCGGAACATGGATACCGAGAAACATTAAAACATACATTTTAGACACACTATAAAAAAAAAAATTTAAGTCGGAATACCACACAGGCCGCTGGCGAGGCTGCCATCTTGACGCCACCCGGCAGAGATAGATAGATTCTTGATTAGTGCAGGTGTCAGGGGTCATCGGGAGTCGCCGCGAGCGGCTGCCTCGCTAGCAGCATGTTCGTCCTTTCGACTTTTAAATTTTTTAGTGTGTCTCAATGTATGTTTTAGTGTGGGGGGGACGGGGGGGACGGGGGGGACGGGGGGAATAGGGGGAATACGCTTTCAGTCACCTACCCTGACTTTTATCCTTGTTGCTTCTCCGCCTCCCTCGTGGCCGAACAACTTGGATTGGTGCGACCTCTCCCGGAGACCGGCCCAGAGCTTCAGCAGCGGGCGAAGCGTGGACTTTCCATCGCGAAGTGGGTGATCCCTTGCCGGGGATCGCCGGAGAAGAGCTCCGACCGCCGGCCTGCGGCCTATAACGTCCTGAAGCCCCGGCCTCAGGTAGGAAGCGGCCGATTCGGGACCTCCAAGCCGCGGAGTGTCCGTCCGTCCCGACGTCGGAGTTTGGATCATCCCGACCAGAGGGCCTGTACATCGGGCCGTCCGTAACAGCGACTACAGAGGGTTCTTGGCCCCGACCACGGATGAACAAAGGAGGAGGATTAGCTGAACTGTGTTGCCTTCCACCACAGTGAAGAATGTTGATTCCACTGGGCTGGATGTTCGTGTTATATTCCATTGTGTATTGTGCTCTTTTTAATTGTATGGCTGCATGGTAAATCAAATATCACTGTTCCAATTGGTGCATGTGGCAATAAATGTCAACTTGAAGTTGACCATGAAGGCAGGAGAATGGGGTTAGGAGGG
Source organism: Malacoraja senta (assembly GCA_038087875.1). Lineage (NCBI taxonomy): Eukaryota > Metazoa > Chordata > Chondrichthyes > Rajiformes > Rajidae > Malacoraja > Malacoraja senta. Next base: position 134,481 of record JAXLNO010002441.1, read on the forward strand.
AGAGATAGATCAGCCACGATTGAATGGTGGAGTAGACTTGTGTTATGGAATAGTCTGTGGAATTCTCTGTGGTGGAGGCCGTTCTCTGGATGCTTTCAAGAGAGAGCTTGATGGGCTCTTAAAGATAGCGGAGTCAGGGGATATGGGGAGAAGGCAGGAACGGGGTACTGATTGTGGATGATCAGCCATGATCACATTGAATGGCGGTGCTGGCACGAAGGGCAGAATGGCCTACTCCTGCACCTATTGTCTATTGCCTATTGTCTATTGACACAGAAAGAGCAACGTACTCCAGTGTGGAGATGGCTGAAGGAGGATTTGGAATAGGATTCTTTAGTTTAGTTTAGTTCAGAGATGCAGTGTGGAAACAGGCCCTTCGGCCCACCGTGTCCGCGCCGACCAGCGATCCCCGCACATCAACACTATCCTACACCCACTAGGGACAATATTTACATTTACCAAGCCAATTAACCTTCAAACCCTGTATGTCTTTGAGGTGTGGGAGGAAACCGAAGACCTCGGAGAAAACCCACGCAGGTCACGGGGAGAACGTACAAACTCCGTACAGACAGCACCCGTAGTCAAACCCGGGTCCGATCCAGTCTACGGGTGCTGTCTGTACGGAGTTTGTACGTTCTCCCCGTGACCTGCGTGGGTTTTCTCCGAGATCCTCGGTTTCCTCCCACACTCCAAAGACGTGCGGGTTTGTAGTTTAATTGGCTTGGTGTAAATGTAAAATTGTCCCTAGTGTGTGTAGGATAGTGTTAGTGTGCGGGGATCGCTGGTCAGTGCTGACTCGGTGGGCCGAAGGGCCTGTTTCCGCGCTGTATCTCTAAACAAAACTGAACTAACTCATGATGGAACCCGGGTCTCCGGCGCTGCATTCTACACGTCCATCGTAGAGTCTGTCCTCACCTTCTCCATCATGGTCTGGTTTGGCTCAGCCACCAAGCACGACATCCGGAGGCTGCAGCCAATCGTCCGATCAGCAGAGAAGGTTGTTAGCTGCAACCTTCCCTCCATTGATGAACTGTACACTGCAAGGGCCAGGAAGCGAGCGGGCAAGATCATCTCTGACCCCTCTCACCCTGGCCACAAACTCTTTGAATCACTTCCCTCTGGAAGGCGACTCCGGACTGTCAAAGCTGCCACAGCCAGACATAAAAACAGTTTTTATCCACGAGTAGTTGCTCTACTCAACAGCCAAAAATCTGTAGCCTCCCTTTGATCTGGTATTTTGTTGGTTCACGTGCTTGATCAATGGTGTTTTATCATGAATGTTTTATTATTATTAATGTTTAGTGTTTTCTGAGTCATTCGTAACTGTCACTGTATGTCATGTTGTTACTTGTGGGCGGAGCACCAAGGCAAATTCCTTGTATGTGAATACTTGGCCAATAAACATACTTACTTACTCCTTGTTATTATTCGCTGTAAGGCAGCAACTCTACCGCTGCGCCACCCTGCAGCGTTAAATAAAAGATTCTCTTTATCTTAGACCAGCTGGTGAGTGCCACACACTCCCGACTCATCGCCATATGTTGCATCAATATTTGCGTTCACTTTTAACATGTTTTAATAGGTCAAATACAAAAGTGATATCAAAATGGGTAAGTGCGCCTAGATATGAATATTATCCCATCTGTTAGCTCTTTAGAACGTGAAAATGGGCGTGAAGTATGAGACAGAGTCATAGCGTGATACAACGTGACAACAGGCCCTTCGGCCCAACTCCTCCATGCTGGCCAACGTGTCCCATCTACACCAGACCCGTGTTTGGCCTCAGGTGTACTCTTCCAAATGTGTTTTAACTGTTGTTTTAAATATTGTACCAGCTTCAACTACCTCCTCTGGCAGCTCGTTCCATACACCCACCACCCTCTGAATGAAAAAGTTACCCCTCAGGTTCCTATTAAATCTTCCCCCCCCCCTCACCTTAAACCTATGTCATCTGGTACTCTAGGCAAGAGACTCTGTGCATCTACCCGATCTATTCCTCTCATGATTTTATTCACTTCTATAAGATCACCCCTCTTCCTGTAACATGACCCCCCAACATCCATACTCAATGATCTGACTGATTAGAGAGTCATAGAGCGATACAGCGTGGAAACAGGCCCTTCAGCCCAACTTGCCCACCCCGACTAACATGTCCCATCTACACTCGTCCCACCTGGCTGCGTTTGGCCCATATTCCTCTGAACAGCCCAGCCAGCCCGGCTTAGGTGGCTGCAGTAACTCAGCGTGTGGGTCAGGCAGCATCTGTGGAGAACATGGATAGGTGACGTTTCACAGAGTGCTGGAGTAACTCAGCGGGTCAGGCAGCATCTGTGGAGCGAAGGAAATGGGCAACCTTTCGGGCCGAAACACTGAAGGAAATAGGCAACGTTTCGGGCCGAAACCCGGAGGGGTTTCGGGCCGAAACGTTGCCTATTTCCTTCGCTCCA